>CM077453.1:6397500-6997500 GCA_039654765.1 Mylopharyngodon piceus | reverse complement strand
TGGGCAGAGAAAGGGGGGCAAGATCGGCAAAGCACCTCAAGACAGGAATCGAACTCAGGTCACCGTGAACGCATTTGCACCATATGTCGGCGCACTAATCACTAGGCTATCGGCGCCGACTTGATTGGTTAAAAAAAAAAAAAAAAAAAAATTATATTCTTTTTAACCACAAATGCTCATCTTGCACTGGTCTGCGATGCGCCACACATTACGTAATCACGTTGTAAAGGTCACGCGTGACGTAGGCAGAAAACAACGATGTCGGACGATTTTGAAGTTGGAGGAGAAAATGAGAGTTTTTCGCCCTACCGCGGTACTTCCGCCTTCGTCACGCATGACCTTTCCAACGTGATTATGTGATGTGTGGCACATCGCAGAGCAGTGCGAGACGAGCATTTGTGGTTAAAAAGTATACAATTTAAATTTTTTTTTTTAGAAAATGACCGATCGTTTCATTAGACAAGACCCTTATTCCTCGGCAGGGATCGTGTAGAGCCCTTTGAAGCTGCATTGAAACTGCAATTTGGACCTTCAACCCGTTGGTAACTGTTGAAGTCCACTATATGGAGAAAAATCCTGGAATGTTTTCCTCAAAAACCTTAATTTCTTTTCGACTGAAGAAAGAAAGACATAAACATCTTGGATGACATGGGGGTGAGTAAATTATCAGGAAATTTTCATTCTGAAGTGAACTAATCCTTTAATACAGTTCCAGTCAAAAGTTTAGAATCATTTGGATTTTTTGTTTTTGAAAGAAGTCTCATGCTCACCAAGGCTGAATCTATTTGATAAAAAATGCAGTAAAAACAGTAATATTGTGAAATATTATTACAATTTAAAATAACAGTTTTTTTCTGTTTTAATATATTTTAAAATGTAATTTATTCCTGTGATAGCTGAATTTTTAAACCACAATATAGGCTTGCCTGGTCATGGTCAAGAAAAAAATCTTTTGAAAAATATATAGCTGTAATTCGCTCTTATCTGCTTCTTTAACACACAGTCAGTGGAAAAGACTTTGTACTTGTTGAATAACTAGCTTTGTTGGTAAAGAAAACATTCCTAAGTCAACTTCACTGTCTTGTGCTTCTGCAATTTATTCACAGATATGTGCTCTTGCTTCAGCTAGAGATAAATGAAGATGTTATCTCAAGGGCTTTTTGACCCATTACATACCCTTTTTTCCTGGCGGAGTGTGTAAACAGCATGAACGCGTCTCGTATAAGTGAGGAAAGCGAGGGTGGATGGATGCTGTTGATGTGAAGTGACTTAGTTACCAACAGAACATCTCAGAAAAGCGTGCCGGTGGCTTTTAGTTCTTACAGCTTGACATTCGAGTGTAACTTCCATTTTCCACACATGCATAAACTGGCTGTGCCTCAGGCGCTCGTGCTGGTCATGAGAAAAAGAAGTCATTAAGTGCTTCTACCAGGTTTTTCCTCATCACTCTCAAAGTATTGCTGACTGTCAGAATACCGTAATCCCCTTCAAATCTCAGCTTTCTCACTTTCTGCTGTTCTGCTTTGTTTCCTTATTCTGATGTTGAAGTCTTACTGATTTCATTAAGCTTAGACAGGCATTTTCTCACCACTGATGTTGGCTCTATGCAGGCTCCCCACGTCTGGCCGAGTGAATTTTAAAAAGTGGGTTAAAAAGATGGCCGCCTCTCCTGGGTGTTTCTCCCCTGTCTCTGCACTCATTACTCAACACAGAGCCTCCATTAATAGACTGCTATGCATTCTAACAGCCCGAGTGGTTTCAAAAATGAGCCACGCTGTGATAGGAGCCTGTGAAGACTGCTTTTGGCTACCTGGTCTGCTTTATTGTCATTCCATCATTGGCATTCTCTTAAAGGGACAGTTCATCCAATATAGTTCAAAAGAAAATTCTGTCATTATTTACTTAAAGCTTGAGTGACTTAATTTATTATGTGGAACACAAAACATGAATTTTTAGTTGAATATTCAGGCCGGTGTTCATTTTTTACACAATTTTTATGAAAATATCTATTAAATTTAGTAAATATTTCATCATGTCGTATTCATTCATTAGTCATTTTAATAAAAATTAAACATTTTATATTAAACGTATATTTATATGTATATTTACACTACCGTTTAGAAGTTTGAGGACAGTAATAATTTTTTTTGAAAGAAATAAATTAATATTTTTATTCAGTGACACTAAAGACTGGATGTAATGTTTGCTGAAAAAATTCAGCTTTGTCATCACAGGAATTAGTTATATTTTAAAATACATTAAAATATAAAGCATTTGTTTTTATTGTAATAATATTTCACAATAACACAGTTTTTACTGTATTTTTGATTAAATAAATGCAGGCTTGGTGAGCATAAGAGACTTCTAACAAAAACAAAAACAAAAAAAAATCATACTAACCCCAAACTTTTGAAATGTAGTGTAGTGTCCAAAAAATAAATATATATATATGTAAGGAATAATTGACGACAGGCCATTGAATTCCGAGGTGTAACTCCGCTTCGCATCGTGGGCGCATTATTTTCTAAGAATTCAATGGCCCGGAGTCAATTATTCCGCTTATACTACGGTTACCGCACCTCAAGACACTGTTTCGATGGTGTATTTCAAGACATTTGTCAGGTTTTTGTCCTTAAAACACTTGTGTGTGGGACTAATTTCTTACGCATCTCATCCCAAGCCTCCATTGCTGATTCCAAAACGTCATTTCAGAACTAGTAACAGACTAATACAGTTGATACAGTTATTAACGCAGTTGATAGAGAGAGAGAGAGAGAGAGAGAGAGAGAGAGAATGAGCATATGTGAATTAGCATACCTGAGTGTCTGTGCCTCTCTCACTCAATTGGTAGAGCATTGCAATATACAACAATATGCAATCATGCGATCGTGGGTTCAATCCCAGGGAACGCATGTGCTCATAAAGTGTATATGTACTATAAATCACTAAGGGTAGGTTTAGGGTTGGGGTAGGTGTAGTCGTTAATAAAAAAAAAAAGAGCTTTGCTAAATGGAAATAGGACAAATGGCGGGTAAGGGGCCATGTAAAAAGTCCACACATTGCATTTAAATGAACACGCATTTTGATTGGTAACGACGGTCATACGTCACTTCATGGCGACAGACGTAACACGACACTGTCATTATTTTTACACCAGCTAGAGGGCGCATGACTTTAAAACGTAAATATAAGTCGTAATAAGGTGCTCAATCTTTGTTATTGTTTAAAAAATTGCTAACGAACATTTTCATTGACAAGATTAATGCTGATCCTGAGCAGTTTTTAATATAACGACAGATGAAATAATGACAGAATTTTACTTTTAAGAAACTCCCAAAACAAAACAACAACAAAATAGCCTTGCTAATTTACTTTATTTCCAACTCTATACAACCTACATCAAGGCTCTGCTGGTTTTCTCTCTCTTTCTTCACATCCTCACCTCCCCGTGTCTCTCTGAAATTCATGGTTTGTTCTCTCACTCGCTCATTTCCAATCCGTATCCTTCTGTTACACTCCCAAAACCCCCTGGATGTTTCGCAGAGATGTATGGCCGAGATACTGCTGACAAACATATTTTCCTTACGCCGCTTGTCTCCACTGGATCCTGTTTTTTTGTGTGTGTGTGTGTGTGTGTGCTTGTGTAAGCTCTCCCTTCTGAATCACACTATTATTGTTTACTTCCACAAGATGGAAGAATCCACTACAGTGACCTCCTCAATTTTTAAAAGCCACAGGATTTCAAAGCACACGAGTCGATATGTGACTCTCCATTGTACAGATGCTCAAGCGAGATGTTTCTGTCAGAAAGTGTTAATTCAGAATAAATTTTTAAACAGTCTAAAGTGCAGCTGATGCTGTAGTGTGTTCGATCACAGCTGGGGGAAAGAAACCTTTCCATCTCACAAGCCAAGGGAAGGGTGACATTTTTGTTGATCTTCTAATGAACACAAGACTCAGCAAGGTGCAGTTAGTGGTGGAATAAACAGCGTTTGTGTTTAACTGTGCAAGTGGTGTATTGATGAGAGCAATAACAGCCTATAGTCAAGCTACCCTTTTGAAAAGAAGTTAGCTAGACTATAAGTAATTAACAAATGTAGCTACACTGAGGCTTTTTAAAGGGATAGTTCACCCCAAAATGGAAATTTGCTGTTAATCTACTCACCCTCAGGCCATCCAAGATGTAGGTGTCTTTTTTATTTCAGTTGAACAGTAAAGAACATTTTTAGCTGAAACCGTGGTCCTTGGTGATTCGTATAATGCAAGTCAGTGGGTGCAGTCACTTTGTGAATCAAAAATACAGGCAAAACAAAATTAATACCCGTGGCTCCTGATGATTCATTGATGTCTTATGAAGCAAAATGATCAGTCTCTGCAAGAAACTGAACATTATTTACAACATTATTACCTGTAATCCACAGCCTCGGCCACAGACTCTCAAAGTGATGGTAGCCATTGACTTGCATTATATGAATCACCAAGGACCATGGTTTCAGCCTCTTCTTTACATTTCTACTGAAAAAAAAAAAGACACCTACATCTTGGATGGCCTGAGGGTGAGTAAATTAACAGCAAAGTTCATTTTTGGGTAACTAGTCAATACAGCCTGTAACATGGGTGGACTTGAAAATTATCAGTCATTAAAGACGTAAATTTCACCATATGTGCACTTTTATTATGTACTTAGACCTTTTTGACAATTTTCTTAGTTAAAGCTGAATGTCAAAGTTGGTAGTTCAAATACTGTGTACTGGCATCCTGTCCAATGTAAAAAAAAAAAAAAAAAAAAAATATATATATATATATATATATATTATCATATATCATACTTAAAATAATATATAAAATTATAAATAGAAACACTATTTTATACAAATTAGTGGATAACATGAATGTATAGCTTGAAAAGTGAAAAAAATCTAATTTATAAATACAGTGTAAACAATAATAAGAGTATAAATATTTATAAAATAAAGTACAATATATAAATATTTATAAATATATTTATATATGCTAAATATTGATTTTGCCACAACAAAGATGATAAAAAATTTAGTTCCAGAAGGATGACTCATATGAACTGGTGAGTCATATTTTGAAACAATTCACTGAAATGAACCATAAAACGAACTGAATCACTAAAAAATCAATTTGAACAGCAGTGTTTGTGTAAGAGATGAAATTCTTAAAGGGGTGGTATAATGCCACTTTTACAAGGTGTAAAATAAGTCTCTGATGTTCCCAGAGTGTGTATGTGAAGTTTTAGCTCAAAATACCCCATAGATAATTTTTTATAGCATGTTAAATTTGTCACTTTTTGAGGGTGAGTAAAAACGCTCCATTTGTTTGTGTCCCTTTAAATGCAAATGAGCTGCTGCTCTCAAGAAGAGGGCGGAGTTTCAAGAGCTCGTGTTAGCAGCTCCGATTACCTCATGCAGACTCACTGAAAATGTCAGAAACTGTTCAGCCCTTTATGTTCAAACCGGAGTCAGACAATAATGGAGAGACTCAAGAAGAAGTGACAACATGTAGAATGCAACAGGACATTTCTGAATGGTTGGTGGATAAATATATGTAGCTGATGTGGAGTTAACTATCTTAAAGTAATTGATTAGCATATTCTGTTATGATAATCTATAAATCTCTTATGTGGGAACTGTTGTAAGATGCTTACAGAGCCAGATAATATATGCTGCTTGAAGATAGAGCGGGTATAGTTTAGTTTAATTACGGTTATAACTTATGTTGGCATCTTGCTTTTATGACATGCTATTGCATTTGTGTTATGTACTGTATTGCCATAACATGGCCTCACCCCGTGTTCTCGGTGGCAGGGTTTATGTACATTTTAGGGTTAGTGATGTCACCAACCCGGGAAGAAGCTCGTTGTAGTCCCTACCAGCCGTTTGTTGTAGTCCTTAAACAGCGAATTCTTTAAAAGAAAATATCTCCCTTTGCTTTGAACTTTGAGCGTCGTAACTTTGCAGATGTTGTTTATGCTCAAGCAGCAACATTACACACTAACTAAAGTTAAAAAAGTGAAATCATAATCAACCAACCCTTTAAATTTCTTAAATTTGTATTATGCCATTGTTTTACTCTTGTTTTAAGCATAAACCTAACAAATTAGTGAGATTTATGCTTAAAACATAAATAATTTGCAAAAATAAACTTAATTGGATGAATGTTCTCTGAAACCAAGTGTTGATGAACAGTTTTGCTTTTCAAGTTGATTGATTTTGTTTTAAGGATGTCTATTTTTTTACTGGAAAACAAGACAAAAATACTAAGTAAGACAATGTTTTTTGAAGTGTGGGCAACTGTCACACTACTGAAAAATGTAGTGCTACTAGATTTAGTTCGTTACTGGACGGCACCACTGCTGTGATACCTGTTTTAACAATGCATTCTCTCACAATATATCTGGTCCTTACTTTCCCTTACAATTTAGTCTTCTTCATAGGTCATCATGGCAGGTTTTCTCCAGGATTATGTGAGATCTCTGTGCAGTTTCATACATCTCACGTAAGGTAATAGAGAACAGCCTTGCGTCCACATCCAGTAATAGTTGTCTTGGTCTGTAGGTGATTTCACTGATGATTCAGAGAGCTGAAAATAAAAGGATGGACAAAATAAATAGGGTAGATCTTTCACAAGACAGCCATCGCTGCTTCGATGGAGTGATGCAATGTGTCTACGGGCTGGTGGAATGAATCTAAACAGGGAAAGAGATGGATATCAAACCAACGTGGTCCCCACTGACTTGTTTGGCACTATGAAAATATTGGCAATTTTCACTGGGTCTTTATCTATGATTTATCTGTGAGTATAGCCCTTCAGAGGCTCTGAATAAAACATGGCCTTGCTCAGCATCCACAAAGCGTTCCATTAATCGCCATTCGGATTGTTTTAGACTGACTACTTATCTTGTGCCGTGGATGAACCACGTGGCGCTCGCTGGCCATGCATGGAAGGCCTTGAATTTTATGGGCGAGATGTGAGCTAAAATTGAAAATTCCTCTGATCTTCTTCTCCCCTGTCCTTGGCCTTCTGCATTATTTTCTATTTCTCTCTCTATCTTTCTTCTTCCTTGTGTGGAAATGAGATGCTATCACAGCTTTCGGCTTTGCTTTTAAACACTGTAATCCATTATAAATGTTATCAATCCAAGTGTTTTCCTCCTGGAAAGGAAAAGGATCAGCACCAACACGATTATGACAGACACTGGTAATATTTCTCCAAGCGTGCACACGTGTTATCATTGCATATTTTCACAGCGCTTCCCAACCTTGTTTATCTTAATCGACACCAGACCAGAAAAGTGTTGCTTTTTTAACTCACGCACCTGGTATGAAGCGTTTATGTTAATGAAAAGACTATCAGAGAACTTTTGCGACAGGTTTTGTTACTTACAGTGGCCCTAACATGTATTTGGACATTTTAGCCACGCTTAGAAATGTTTGACATTCACACTTATAAATGTCTTTGCATTATATAACAAAATTTAAAATCAAGTAGGACTGAAGTAGCATCACCCAGTAGTTTCACCCAAAAATGAAAATTATCCCATGATTTACTCACCCTCAAACCATCCTAGGTGTCTATCTTCTTTCAGATGAACACAATCAGAGTAATATTAAAAAATATCCTTGCTCTTCCAAGCTTTATAATGGCAGTGAATGGGGCTCATGATTTTGAAGCCCAAATAAGCACATCCATCCATCATAAAAGTAATCCACAAGGTTCCAGGGGGGTAATAAAGGCCTCCTGAAGTGAAGCGATGGATTTTTGTAAGAAAAATATCCATATTTAAAACTTTATAAACTATAATAACTAGCTTCCAGCAAACGGCCGTACACATCGACATATGGCGAAAGAGTGACCTCTGCCGACGAATGATGTAGGTTGTAGGGGTAGCGTAAGCTTAGACGCCTCTCGTGGTTCAAACAAATAGGGCTGGGCAACAAACTCAAGCTCCTTTTCTCTTATATCAAAATCCTCTGACATTTCTCTTTAAAAATGATCGTTTTAGACTTCTAATTTGTGACCGGTGTTTTGTTTTGTTCAATACTCTGCGCTTCCGCATTCGTCAATATGTCATTCATTGCATCACAGGTCACTCTTTCTCCGTAACGTGATGCATACGGCCGTTTGTCAGAAGCTAGTTATTATATTTTATAAAGTTTTAAATATGGATATATTTCTTACAAAAACCCATTGTTTCACTTCAGAAGGCCTTTTAGAAGGCTGTATGGATTACTTTTATGATGGATGGATGCACTTTTTTGGGCTTCAAAATCGTGAGCGCCATTCACTCCCATTATAAAGCTTGGAAGAGCCAGGATATTTTTTAATATAATTCTGATTGTGTTCGTCTGCAAGAAGATGATAGTCATATACACCTAGGATGGCCTGAGGGTGAGTAAATCATGGGATAATTTTCATTTTTGGGTGAACTATCCCTTTAAGTAAGTTTAGTGTTGATTCATTTCCATTGTAAAAATCATTAGTTATTAATTTATCTATACAGCAGCTCTGGAGAAAACAGTGATGTCATTGTCCAGCTAAGTTCAGTTCTCATACAACAGTGTCAATGCAGTCAGATCAATAATATTGTTGAATAGTAGGTGTCCCCCCCAAAAATCTAATTATTTCCCCATGGAATCTACTCAAGTTCCAACAGGTTGTGAATCACTGATCACTGATCTATTTCACTAGGGAAAACTGTCAATCTAACTTGTACAACCTACTGAACAAAATAACAAAAATTACTGAACAAAAATCTTTCGATGTGGCCCCAAAATTATGTTCATGATTGTGTAAAGGTTGCGTCTGGCCAAGGACTCTTGTGTTTATTAAGACAGATCCAGAGCTTTACCAATCTCAGAGATGGTGCATTTTTAAAAAATGTTAAAATGCAATGCTCCATTGAATGCTTCAGATTCCTAATGGGAGCTATTTTTCAAAGAGCATTATTTTTCTAGTCTCTGTAACCTTCGGGATGCTCTGCATATTTTTCTGTCTCACGGCATCCATTCATTTAGCCAAACCTGACACAGTAATGAACTGTAATATGTGTTTTGTGAAGCGTTGCAGAGGAATAGACAGGCGGTGAGCTGTAGACATGAAACCGGGTCAGTACACAGATAGGATGCTGATGTCCCTGATAAGATTTCAGCTGATGGCATCGCAAAACTGCTACGATGCTATCAGTGAAAACACTCCAGATAATTTCACAGTGCTAACTGAACGACCATTAAAACCCCATAACTTTATAGATAAATGAGGGGGAACAGACTTGGACTTCTTATCTTATTAATACTGATACATCATATGCCACAATGGGGAACTAAAAGATAGTTCAGCAAAAAATTAATATTCTGTCATCATTTACTCACCCTAATGTCCATTGCAAAGCTGTATGACTTTCTGTCTTCTGTAGAACATTAAAAAGGGAAATTTTGAATATCATGCTAGTTACTCATTTCCATGCAGTTAATAAATGGATAATGAAGCTTTGGAGCTTCATAAAGGAAGCAAAAGCATTATAAATGTATCATTAAAAGTAGTATGACTAGTGCACTATATTCTAAGGAGTCTGAAACAATACAATAGCTTTGCATGGTGAACTGACCAAAAAAGTCATTTTTTCGCAGAAAATACTGACATACTTGATTTGTAACAAGTTATTTGAGTTTAATCAATTAATTTATCAGTTAATCCCGATCATAAAACATTTGTTCATGAATCAGATTGTTCAACTCAGACTCACTGAACCGGATGTCAAGTTATCAGTGAATAATGACTTAAATTTAGCAAGGTTTCCAGGCCCATTACTCAAAATTTCTTCTTTTTGTGTCCCACAGAAGAATAGTAATACAGGTTTGGATGACATGAGTGTCAGTAAACAACTAAATTTTCATTTTTTGTGAACTATCCCTTTAAAAGTGTGGCTTTGGGTGACCTGCAGTAAAATGCGAGAGAAAAGCCCAACTGCTGTTCTGATCTCCATTACGATGACACTTGGAAATGCATTATTTAAAAAGTTCTGTTTTATTTAATTTTCCCTATATAGATGAGTGAGATGGCTGCTTGTGTGCGCCAGTCTCCCAACATGGTAATTAAGTTTTTACCTTAGCCACAGATGAAAGGTTATTTGTTGTGACAGTCCCCACATGAATAAAGGATGTGAATCACGCTGGATCCGACGACAGTCATGTTCGACCTCATTTTTGTCAGTGCCAGTTCAAACATGTTCTTAATTAAATTAGAATGAATTAATTTCAGAGTCATGATGCTGCAGTTAGTAGATTTGCTCCAGACGTTGAGCAAGTTGTTGTATGTGTATACGCATAAAGAGTGATGTTTTTGGTATTATTTACATCCTTGTGAGCCAGTTATACTATTATTAAATATGCCTTTCTAGAGCTATTTTTACACTGTATAGAAGTTGCATATCTTAAACTAAAAATGTGCTGTTTACACAGATTCAGAGGTGGTGTGAATATATTAACATGGATTCACAATCTTTTTTGCATGTTACATAGTTAAGCCAGTAGAATCATTTACTCAAACGATTCATTCAAAGAAATTGATTCATTCAAGAAAGGCTAAGTGACTTTGCTTGTGAGTGAGTCATTGAATCATTCACTCAAACGATTAATTCAAAACACTGATTCTAGAACAAAAGAAGTGATTAGGTGTGTTCAACTTGATGCGGCGCTGCACAGACCGATTGGTGTTTGACATCAAAGTACCGTGAGAGCGATTCGAAAGCATACAGAACCTTCTGCTCTCGAATCGCTCTTGCAGTACTTTGATATCACACACCGATCGGTCTTCGCCGCACCGCTTCAAGTCGAACACACCTAATGCCTTTATAAGTGAGTCAGTGAATCATTCACACAGCTGATTTGTTCAAAAACTGATTAATTTAGGATTAAAACAATTGCCTTTGTTTATGAGTGAATCATTGACTCTTTGATTCATTCAGGAAAGGCCAAGTGACTGTGTTTATGAGTGAGTCACTGAATCATTCACTCCAACAATTCATTAAAAAAACACTTTAGGTGCGTCCTAATTTGCGTACTTATGCACTATTCTATGACATTTTTAAGTACAAATAGTGCGAGTAGTGTGTTCACACAGAAAATTCCAAAAAGAAAAGTGCACTTTAAATACCCGGATGATGCACTAAATTAACGGAAAAACACGAAGTGTGGAATGTTAGACACTTCATGCACTCAGCTGTCGCAGCTTTAATTACGTTGCGGAGGGGGATCAGACTCCGATGTTTAATGACAAAATAAACGTATAAAATTCATACGCTACATGGATGAGTACATAGTGCGTAAGTACATAGTGTATAAGTGCATAGTGTATAGTGCGTCATTTGGGATGCAACTTATTCTTTCTGTAACAAAATTGAGTGTCCTTTTGTGTGAGTCAATGAATCATTCACGCAGCTGATTTGTTCAAACAATTTCCGGAACTATTTTTGTTAATAGAGCAAAAATAGACAAAATTAACTGGCAGTATTGTCTCTTTGATATTGTAACTCAATATCTTAAAGAAGTTACTTAATATTAACTTCTTGTTTAATGAATTGTTGCATAAAATGAATTAAAGAAAAATAAATTAAAAAATAAAATGGTACAATTTTATTTAAGGGATAGAATTGAGATTTTAAGCAACACTTATCCAGAATAACAAAGGATTTGTGCTTTTGTGAATGCTGTAATGAGAAATCATCGAAATTAAATACACAATGGTGTAATGTATTAGCAGCAGTCATAGATAATGACACTTCTTTAGTGTCTCAGAGCTCATTATCAGTGTCTTTAATTGGATTGGTCAGGAATGTGTGAATGGCCAATGATATAAAGGCAGGTCTTCCTGTTCTGCAGCTCCTATGTGTTGAGCAAGTTGCCAGAAACACTGTGTTTGTTCCAGTCTCTGGAGGGAGGTCTCCATATGCTCTTTTTAATTGCGCTATAACAACTGCATTGATGTGACGTGTACTTACAGATGTGTTTTCAATAGCATACAAACGGCTGTTCTGCCCTAGGTTTTACACCTTGTCCATTTTACCTCAGCTGTCTCCAAAGCACTGCGCTCCGGTACCTTATTGAGTCTCGTATTTAATGCCCCGATCTGGCGTCTGACAGCGGAAGGGTCATTGCATATTCCACCAGAATCCCTCTGGAGGTTCCTGCAGACGACAAGAGACACTTTTTTCTTTCTGAATATGTAAACAAGCGCTGCATCAGGTGTAATTAAATCTCCTTTTCTTGATTTGCATATAATTGAGCTCAAGGCCCAAAAATGGATTTCACAGAGACAGCTTGCAGCGAGTGTTTCTTGTGCAGACGGGCTTTAGAAAATTAGCAAAATCGATATTGGTGCGGTCGACAGCGCCCACCTGTAAACAGCAGCTTTGATGCGGCGCGCTGGGAAAGGACAGGCACGTTAGGTACGATGATTCATCCTGCGGAGAACTGAAGATGCGCTGGATGCTGTGTCACTGCGCTGGCAGGTGTTCAAAGCTCCGTACATCATGACCTTAGGGCACAATCGCATGTGCGAATTTGTGTGTTTATGTGTGCAATCGTGAGAGTGGAAACCCCTGCACTGAACTCAAATCTCTCTCCTTCATTTTTCGAATGTCTCGCTTTTGTCTGACAGGGCGCGGGAAACAGCCATGCGAGACGCATCTCATAGAACGGTTGCGGGAGCAGCAGAGCCCTCGCTGAAACGCAGATGGAGAAGCTTGATTAAAAATTAATAGCAGAGGACGGTTGCATGGGGAGAAAATGAGCGCAGCTCTTGGCCTGTCAGAAAGAAATCTGTCCTCCGCTGGCACGGCTCAGCACGAGGGCCTCGGTTTTCACTGCCTCACGTCCTCAAGTGCCTCAGTTTAGTTCTAATTGAAACACGAATTGCGCCTCTTTCAAAGAGGCACCAGACGAATTGAAACGTGAAATGAAGAATCTCAGAGTCCAGTGGTGAAGCAACAAGTCATTTTACTGTTTAGATGCAATGCGTCTTTCTAAAAACCAGGGTCATACACCATACAGAACTGAATTGAGTATTAATTTTAAATTCTAATTCAGTTCAAACAGGGTGCGGAATTTAAATTTGAATGTAAAGCCATGTTTCCACCGAACAGTTTGTCCCAGGAACTTTTTTTCACCTAGACCTGTTGCTGTCTGCGTTTCCATCGCAATCTAAAGTACCGTGAAGATTAGGCAAATTAGTCCAGTGATGTAGGACTGCGCGCGACTTTCCAGTTTCCATTTCATATAAGCTTAATAAAGCCTGAACCTCATCATCGGTCCATTGGTCGTATATTCTGTTGATTCAAATAGCAAACAACTCTTACTGCACTAGACTTGTGCCGATATTCGGTAATGCGATATATCACGATAATGAATATCACAATATTGTTATCATGGGCACTTCAAAATACCGTAAATAATTTTATTACCAATTATTACAATTTTTATAATGCATTTAAGAATACTTTCCCCATCAACCGTATAAAATGCACAACACCACTGTATGCTGCGTCAAAAGGACACGCGCTCAGATGTTAACAAGTCCAACGTGCACGAGAAGCACATGGCGGAACGAGTGAAGGAGACGCGCTGAATGAAAGTGCGCGTTCACTCTCTGACAGCAGAGGGTGCTGATGGAACAGCAGAATGCAGCGGTTACCCCGTAAACCCCACAAACAAAGCAACTGCGCTAGTGAAGTTTTTAAAATGCTTCAAACAGCCATTCATTTTTTGTAATCTCAGTGTTGTTCATCACAGCACCAAATACTTAATACTTAAATACTTAATAGGCTATTTATTTTCAAACTTAAACATTTTTATATTTTAATCTGGACTACAACATGCCCTAATGATTAGAAATGTTCTGATTATTTGTTATTGTTCAGTAAAACTTTGAGACAAACGGCTTCATTAGTTAACATGTTAATTCATTATTACCAAACTGACAATGAAAAATACTTATAAAGCATTAATTATTCTTAGTTAATGTTAATTTCTTAGTTACTGTTTAATATCATTACTAAAATCAAAAGAACTTATTTAATGGACCTGAGATAAAACTAACAATGATCAGTTGTATTTCTTAACTAAAAAATAATACTTTCTGTAACAAATGTAGCTATTGCTCAATCTTAGTTAATGCATTAAATAATGAGACCTTATTGTAAAGTGTTACCTGATGTTCTTTATAGCCTAATTCTTTTGCACTTTAATCTCTTTGACAATTTTACTTTATATATTTTTGGTGTATTGTATTATTGTATTTAAACATTCAGAGTTTTTTTTTGTTATTACAAAAAGAGTTCTTAAACCTGTTATACTATGACAACACTTTTTTTGCAACTTATTTCAATATCATGATAATACCGTATACCATGATAAAAGCTTCAGCAATTAATCGCAACATGGAAATTTGATACCATCATATGCCTATACTGCACGCACCGCAACAGACTTTTAAAAATGGTGGTTGAAATAAAATGCTTTGTGGAGTCAACCAATAAAAATGCTGCGTGAACTCAACCAATAAACATGTTCAGTGCCCAAGTCCCACCCGCGAAAGTTCCTGAACTTTAAAAAAGTACTACCTCGTGAGCAGGGACTTTCTGAGGGGGAAATTTTTACCCTTAACTTCATTTAGACCCTGGTCCCTGCGGTCGAAACACACAGAGTACCACCCCAAAGTCCCTAGTTTCAGGGGAAAGTTCCTGCGGTGGAAACGCAGCTTATAAGTAGAACTAAAATGACAAAAATTCATATAAATGTAATTTTTTAACTAGAAAAGCAAAGTTTGTCAAGATACACTTGGAATGTTAGTTTTAAAGCTTTGACAAAAGTCTAAAAAGCCTTTTATTTGAAGATTTATAGTCCTGGTAGATAGATAGATAGATAGATAGACAGATAGACAGACAGACAGACAGACAGATAGATAGATAGATAGATAGATAGATAGACAGACAGACAGACAGACAGACAGACAGATAGATAGATAGATAGATAGATAGATAGATTGATTGATTCTCATTCTGTCTAACATCTTTTGTGTTTTATGGAAAAACAAAAGTCATACAAGTTTAAAACAACAGGATGTTGAATGAATGACAGAATTTTCATTTTTGGGTGAACTAAACCTTTAATAACAACTATTTAATTTAGTCATTCAGGCCCGACATGAAGCCTTTCAAAGTTAAACGGCACTTCAAAGTAGCTTTCACAGAACAATTGATTAATTACTACCTTCTACACCTAAGCACTTCGTACTAATTCAGGGCAACATGTTCACTGTTTGATATATCTCTAAGAAATTATTGTTACTTGGGTTGAGTGAGTCTCTTGAGATTTAATTAAAGCCCTGAATGTAATTATGTAAATTTAGAGGAAATCCACAGTTTAAACATAACTACGGTACTTACATTTCAAAGATTTCTGTTTGATGTCAGAGCATGTTAAATTTTATGCCTGGAGATATGTAAATGTTCATTCCAATAGCCAAAAGACATTCTCCCAAATTTTACTCCTTAGAGTGAAAAATATTAAACTGTGTTTTATAGACAATATATAGAAAGAACAGAATGATATTAAACTGATAAACACTTGACAAGTGCATCTTTTCAGATGATGCTTTATTATTTAAATGTTTCTCATTTTGTAATCTTTCTAACCTCTTTTATGGGGGTTTGTGAGGAAAAAGGACCATCATTTAGTTTTTTCCTTGTGTTGTTTTTGTGGGTACACTATATCTGGTAGGATGCTATAAAAATAATATATCTGCTAGGGATGCTTTCAAAAATAATAATAAACAAATTCTCCCCAGGGATCTTTTGAAAACGCAATAAAAACATCTAATGTCTAACACATTTCAGCAATTAAAAAAAGCTATTTCATCACAAGATAGTAGATTTCTGCTGCTTAGACAACATTTCTGACTCATCAAGGCTGTGGAAATGATATGATGAAAGGTCGAGGGGTTTGTGTTTGATTTTGTTGTGTGGACTAGCAAGCACCTCCCTGCAGGGCTTTCAGGCGGCAGTTTCAGGGGTGATCAATGCTTCCCAAAAACAGATCAAACGGGCTTTGTGTCAACAACACTGGCAGCTATATGAAGTCACCCTGAGATGTTATTGCCTCCATATCAAACTCATACATGTGATTTACAGCAGTCATTCTCAATAGGTTTTGCTTCAGGGACCAGATTTTATATCTACTGGCAACTCAACACAGTGCCAAAACACACACTGCTGCTGTTGATTATTGCTGCTGCTGCAGAGCAAGTATGGACTTGCTACTGCTAATAGATACACACACTGCTGTGAGCAAGTAAGACATGCTGCTGCATAAATAGAGATACATAAATCCCTTAGCAGATCTATGCAGGTGGAGCTGGGGGAGGTGGAGGGTTTCAGAGGAACTCTGATAGCGTGCTGCATGACTAGCCTAAAGAAAACACTAAATCAGACTATTTAAATGTTGAACAGCAATCTCATTGGCTGCTGGATCAGCAGAGGCAAATCGGCTTGTGCAATATTATATCCATTATAAAAATCCGTTTGAATGTCCGCTGAGGAAAGTGATCTTTGTATTTGTCCTTTTTACAGTTAAGGGAATTTTCAATAACAGCGCTAAATGTCCTTTGTTTACAAAACACCCTTTCAAATTAAAAGTCTCTTGCGACTGACTCATTCACTCGTAAAGTTTGTCGCCATCTAATGGCATATTAATGTAACTT
The DNA here is from genome assembly GCA_039654765.1 of Mylopharyngodon piceus. Classification (NCBI taxonomy): domain Eukaryota; kingdom Metazoa; phylum Chordata; class Actinopteri; order Cypriniformes; family Xenocyprididae; genus Mylopharyngodon; species Mylopharyngodon piceus. Next base: position 6,980,718 of record CM077453.1, on the reverse strand, counting down.
TCACTCAATCCATATTATGCAATAATGGACCCTTTCTCAATACCAAATACAACACATTATTTATATAAAATAATATTTATTGAACAACAATGTTTAAATCAACAACAGTAGCCATTATAAATGACAATAGGAAATAAACACAATTGTACAATTCAGTCAATTCAGTACAATTCAGGGGTGGGTAAGAATTATTTTATCTATAATTAATATAGGCTTGAGACTTGGTAACCACAGGTAAAACCATACATGGCTACTCACTACTACCTCTGTCAAATTATATTATATTATGATATGTTATATAGGCCTATAAAAAACGCCTAAATGCAGGTAAAAACTATACACACCTTCACAAAGAAATGAATGATATATTCTCCTACCCACCTAATAAATATATTGCAATATAAATGGCTACAACATGGTATTCAATATAAATATTCCACATTTCCACAGTCCATGGTAAATTACTACAGTTCATTCATGGTAAATGTTTGTAAGGGTGGTGATTTTGGGATTTAAAAGTCTTCTATCTTCATTCATGCCACATTTCTCCTGTTTTCCTCATTGTTGGGAATGTTGGGAATTTAATCATCGAGTGTTTTGTGGTTTGTAACCGAGAGGTGTTTGTCGAATTGAAACATTTCTTACTGGATGTCGCAACGCTGTTTAATAATGGTGACTGGGAATAAACGCAACTCCTTTAAGCTTTTGTTCCGTTATCCACTGGGCCGTGCTGCGTAGTTCAAAGTAAACTATTGAAACACATGAAAACAGCGCTATTTGTTCTGTATTTGTTGTTACTGACTGAGAAACAACTTCAGATGATTCAGTGACAGAGCGGTCCGAACGAATCCAAATTGTTTCAGATCATTATGCAAGCACGTTTTGCCAATTCACGGAAAAGAAAGAATTGAGACAAAAGAATGATTAATTCACGAATGATTGGTATCGCTGGTTCAGTCGACAGAAATACGGGACACACATAATAACTGCTGAAATATTCGCAAGGAAAACCTTTCTTAGGTCAGTCGGAGGAGTGTGCATGGTACGAACAGTGCAGCTGCAGGCGCCACTGCAGCCACCCAACCCGATGACATGAGAATGCGTATGAATAGTACATGCGTGTAATCTTGTAGAAAATATACGCCAAAATGAGTTTTGGCGTGCATATGATATGCACTTTATGGCGTGCATATAAAACGCTTGGTAGTCTTGGGTAGGATTAGTGGTGTGGGTGCCCACAGGCTGGATGAAGATGATTGGCGGGCCGGATTTGGCCCGCGGGCCGCCAGTTGAATAGCCCTGCTCTACAGGATGTAAGTTAAATATAGCCTTAATATTAAATTATTAAATTTTACATAGCCCAATTTGATTTGCTCAGGAACAAGTAATAGATTAATAAGACCAAAGATTGCCCGTTTTATGTACCCATAATTAATTATATCTCATGTTTAACCTCTATAAGAGACAGCGGCAAATCCACGAAGCACTGGCCGAGATGAAGCTGTTCTCAGCGGGTACACGAGCACTGAACGCCTGCTGACGGCCTGGAGCTCACACCACCGAAAACGTCTAAACAAATTGTAAAATATGTGCTAATATTTCAGGTCTAAACAACTACATTCTACAAAAAAAACCTCTTAAAACTACAATTCGTGGTACAACAAGTGTAGTATTTGTAAAAAATACGGTGGATTTGCTCGACCGCCATGACAGTCGCTTCCAGCGGAGTGATACAAATGATGAAAAGGTAGGAGTGCTGTTATCACTAGAATATCGCACGGCTCTCAGCCAATCAGATTCGAGAACCACAAAGAACTGTTGTATGTGTGTGTGTATATATATATATATATATATATATATATACATACCTTTGTATGAGAAAAAAAAAGTATCATTTAGTTTCACTAACATAAAAAAGACTAGAACAGGGCACATTGCAAGCTTGTTGTGAAAAATCAGTGGGCTTATCAAAGTATAGTCAGCTTCAGATCATATCGTGCAAAACAACAGGAAGATGGGTCTCGTATCAGGTTATATGGAGCCGTTTGAAGCCCCGACCAGGTGAAGATAATCATACCCACATTAGTTTTTACATGAAGAATATCACAGCCAGCCCTCTGTCTTTAGCACGCCTGTTCTGATATATCGCACCTCTGTGTAACATTTCTGGGTCCCTGGGTTGAAACAGAAATGACCTTCGAATGCAAATGGCCTATCCATTTAGTCAGCGCAGAGACCATTAGAAGGGTGTTGGTGCTTAATAGAGCCTGATGTTGCGCTCGGCTGCTGCTGGAACGGCACCACACCAGTCCCCCTCCATTCAAAGCCATCATAACCATCTCTGTTATTATGCCAATATCATTTGAACAAATGTTAGTCTATTCTGCAGCACTGGAGGGAGGTAGATAGACTGCTGCTTCTCACCCAGGCTATCATGTAACTTTAGGTTCAAAGTGTGGGGTGCATTTCATATGCAAAGGGATGATTCTTAAAAGACGTGGCAGCCAAAAATAGACCTTTTAATCCAGAGACAGAGAGAGGGTTATGGATGAAAAACTTTAAAAACTTTAACGAAAATTAGAAATGTTGCCTTGGCAAATAACTGAAAATAAGTTGAAATACTAAAATGACTAAATCTTAAACTAAAATTAAAATGAAAACTGAATAAGACTAATTCAACATAAATAAATACTGTAATGGTATATAAATAATACTAATATAAATAATACTAAAATAGCATTAGTAAGCAATATTTACTTAATAATATATATATAGCACTCGCCGAGATGAAGCTGTTCTCAGCGGGTACACGAGCACTGAACGGCTGCTGACGGCCTGGAGTTCACACCTCTGAAAACCTCTAAACAAATCGTAAAAGAGGTGCTATTATTTCAGGTCTAAACAACTACATTCTCGCTTAAAAAAAAAATACAATTCGTGGTACAGCAAGTGTAAAACAATAGGAAGATGGGTCTCGTATCAGGTTATATGGAGCCGTTTGAAGCCCCGACCAGGTGAAGATAATCATACTCAAAAACTTAAACTAAAATTAAAATAAAAAACTGAAAACTATAAAAATAAGACTAATTCAAATAAAAATAAATACTGTAATGGTATATAAATAATACTAAAATAGCATTAGTAAGTAATATTTACTTACTAATATATATATATATATATATATATATATATATATAATAGTATTTTGACAAATTTTCTTTTTGGATGACATCATGAACGCCTCCCTTCAAACCACTGGACTCTGTTTTGATACATAACGGACACTTTTCATTATCCAATCAATTCCTGATTAATAAAATCAAGTCCCACCCTATTTTTTCTCACTGAATATCTTTTTTCACTCTAAAATTTGCCAGTTTATGCAAATTAAATGAGTTGTGAATGGCTTCACATTGCCTCAAAAACAATATCTCATTGTCAGTGTTAATGTTAATAATTGTTATAACCTGTAGCTCTTCTTTTTTTTTTTTGGTACATATCTAATGGCTGTTGAACATCTGTTAGGCACAGTATGATGCTTTTTAAGCCACACGTTCTGTTTTGCAAATATGGCCGCATGCAGCTAAAGTTTATTCGCCTAACACGCTACCCAAAAATGCTCTGCAGTCCACAACAGCTGAAGACCAGCAGCAAGCTACGATTAGACCTAGCAAAACTCTGCTGTATTGATTTTCTGTCCTGGGGGTGCTACGCACATGCCAGTGAACGGGCTACAAAGGGAATTCATTTGTAGGCAAGCACATTAGTTTCCTGTCAAGCACCTCTCCTCCTCTCTGTGAAAACTGGGTGGAATATTAAGAGTAGAACTTACTAGAATCTGGGTCTCCCGTTGAGATATTGATCCCAGGAAGTAGACCAGAGTCCTTCAAGCCGGTCTTAGCTAAGAATGAGATGTTATGTCTCTAGCAGAGCCGCCCTTCTGTGGAAGAAGACGTGCACCTTGTGCTTTCAGAATCACAATGTTGCGTCGCTTCCCATAGAACTTTGCTATGAATGTTGCAGTGGAATATTAAAGTTCACTGCTAGTTCTTTTCAAGTTAGAGTAAGAAGTTTGAAAACAAATAACCCAGTCACATCAGGTGTTAGGGCTCATTCACACAGAATGCGTCTTTGCATCTAAAAATGTGAGACGCAGCGCTCATGTGCGAGGCGCTGCAAAAGACGCAAGACGCAAGCGAAATGGTCATACACGTCCGTCTAGCGCGCATTTACATAGAAAAACAATAGAAAAGTAGCGCATTGGAATGGAAAAACACGTTCTGTGTGAACGGCCCCTTAGCCAGTAGAATTAAAGTACAATTTTGGGGGAAAAAATGACAATGTCAATGCTAACTGGCTAATGGTTTAACTAGTATCAAGACTATCTTAAGCTGTAAAGGCAGACAAGGGAAATATAGGCCTATAAGGGAAAATTACCTTTTCTGTTTTTCTACTTTTTTTTTTTTTTTTTTTTTTACAGTGAAAAGCAAATTGGTCACTGGTAAAACATTAGTTATTAGTTAACTACATTAGTTAACATCACCAATGAAAAATACTTCATGAATAAAGCATTTATTAATGTCAGTTAATGTTAATTTCAACATTTACTAATACATTATTAAAATCAAAAGTTGTGTTTTTAAATATTATTTAATGGACTTAAGATAATAAATACTGTAACAAATGTATTGCTGCTATTATTTGAGGTATCATTCAAGCACAAGCTGGTCACCCAAACACTCTTTCCGCCTTCTTTATATTCAAATAAATCTAATATGCACATTTTTTCATTAACTTAATCTCAATCTCTTTTTCAGGCATGAAACGAATCCATGCACTTACCATTCAAGCCAACTACGAGCTGAGGATTGACCTGGAGGACTTCGAGAACAGTACCTCCTTTGCGCAGTACGGCTCTTTTGGAGTGGGTTTGTTCTCTGTTGACCCAGACGAGGATGGCTACCCACTGAGCATCGCTGACTACTCCGGCACTGCAGGTATGATTCACACTATTCTGCCTTTGACTGAGAGTTCCTGTGCTTACCTGCAGTGTGGAGCCAAAAACCATTACATTTATTGCAAAGCCAGAGGTCTCACAAAAAGCCATAGGTCATAGTGTCCTGCTTTTAAAGCTCTGCATTCTTAAGACATCCGGCACAACAGCAGTTCAATCGTGGACCTGCATTGATGCCTGGAGCCAAAGTTCATGTCAGGTTTAATGGGGAGCCTCAGGTAAATGCTGGTAAAAGCTCTTTGGCTGATATGAAGTCTTGCCTAGACATATTTTTGACAGATTATTCTGGCCAAGAACATTCACTTTAGACCATGACAGACAATTTAACTGACATGTATTGTGTAGTTATAACCATTCAACATTACAGTGTAATTTAAATATTATTTTTATATATATTTTTTTTTTTTATATTATTAATCCTCTATTATATATATATATACACATACACTTAGAGAGAGAGAGAGCTTTTGTGTGTGTGTGTGTGTGTGTATATATATATATCCTCAACGTTTTTGTGTTCAAAACAAGCCCACGTTAAGCACAGATAGGAAATCCAAACTTAGTGGCCTGAATTGCACCCAGCAAAACAAAAAAGCTCAGCCTAGAATAGAAACTATCATGAGAATCACAGGACTAATTTAAAGTTTCCTGCCCTGTTGTCAGTGGCGTTCAGATATATTCCTGTGGCACGCAAAGCAACTGGGGCCACGGGTTATCGTCTGTGCCGAAGCAAAGTGATGAGCAATTCTCAATGCTTCACCTGCGCTGTCGCCAGGGCCTCTTTTTAACGTTAATTGGGTCCCGTACTCTATTATTCTCAGGTGTTTTTCCCCGAGCACTGCCCTCCTCGCTGGGGCCGGACACAGGCGTGACCTTCGCCGTGTGCCGGAAAGGGCAGGGATAATGAAGCCATAGAATACATCTATGGCATTCCAATAAAGCAGCCACTCGGCTTATTATAGAAGAGGTAAACAAACACTCCTATTAACATAAATCAAGAGGAGAATACTGCATCCACGCGTCTAATTAGCAAGGCTGTCTTAAACATCCCCCGCTGGAGGAGTCATGCCACATTGATTCCCAATCTTATCAATTACGTCTTGTTTGGACTCTTACGCAGCTGTCTCGATTAAAATGCATGCATGGTCGTTTAATGTATTAATATATACATGAATGGTAGGTTGGACTGACCGTAAGCATTAAATCACATTTTGATTTTTCGTCTGAGCTGTGCTTGCTCAAGTATGAAACTTAGTTTTGAATAAAATGCTGAGAGAGATCAACACAGATCAAATGTTTTAGTGCAATGAAATCAAATAGCCATTTTTTTAAGAGTAAGCAGCAGTGTGAAACAAAACAATAGCTAAAAAACAACCAAAACACACAATTTTGCAGACCCAAACTGAGGTTTCTAGAGGGCAACATTGTGAGATGTCCTTGATACCTTTAATAATGGTTTGTCAGACATATAGCAAGTCCCTCCTCAGAGTCCAACCTTCACAGAAATTAGAAAGGGAAAATTCTGACACAAGGCCAATGGTAAAAGGCACATTGTGGCCATAAAATCAAAAGAAATTCAAAAGCAGGATCTTTATTTATTCTCCCTTTACCACAAAGTATCCTTTTCTCTGATATTATTCATTTGCCGATCATCTCAGAAACCTTGTATCTCCATATTTTGTCAGTTTTTTTCATAAATCATTACTATTGGTCACCCTTTATGTCTGTCTGTGGGTTTTACAAAAATTTGACCAATGAAAAGTATTAAAAAGAGCTTGTGACTAAACCTCATAACTTCATAAAACCTCATAATTCCACCCCGCATCAATCGTGAATGAAGTGCTACACGCAATTTGGATGGATGGATGGATGGATGGATACACTATATTGCCAAAAGTTTTGGGACGTCTGCCTTTACATGCACATGAACTTTAATGACACCCATTCTTAATCCGTAGGGTTTAATATGGAGTTGGCCCACCTTTTGCAGCTATAACAGCTTCAACTCTTCTGGGAAGGCTTTCCACAAGGTTTAGGAGTGTGTTTATGGGAATTTTTGACCATTCTTCTAGAAGCGCATTTGTGAGGTCAGGCAGTGATGTTGGCGAGAAGGCCTGGCTCGCAGTCTCCGCTCTAATTCATCCCAAAGGTGTTCTATCGGGTTGAGGTCAGGACTCTCAGGAAACTCGCTCATCCATGTCTTTATGGACCTTGCTTTGTGCACTGGTGTGCAGTCATGTTGGAACAGGAAAGGGCGATCCCCAAACTGTTCCCACAAAGTTGGGAGCATAAAATTGCCCCAAATGTCTTGGTATGCTGAAGCATTAAGAGTTCCTTTCACTAGAACTAAGGGGCCAAGCCCAACCCCTGAAAAACAACCCCACACCATAATCCCCCCTCCACCAAACTTTACACTTGGCACAATGCAATCAGGCAAGTACCGTTCTCCTGGCAACTGCCAAACCCAGACTCGTCCATCGGATTGCCAGACAGAGAAGCGTGATTCGTCACTCCAGAGAACACGTCTCCACTGCTCTAGAGTCCAATGGCGGCGTGCTTTACACCACTGCATCCGACGCTTTGCATTGCACTTGGTGATGTAAGGCTTGGATGCAGCTGCTCGGCCATGGAAACCCATTCCATGAAGCTCTCTACGCACTGTTCTTGAGCTAATCTGAAGGCCACATGAAGTTTGGAGGTCTGTAGCTACTGACTCTGCAGAAAGTTGGCGACTTCTGCGCGCTGTGCGCCTCAGCATGCGCTGACCCCGCTCTGTGATGTTACGTGGCCTACCACTTCGTGGCTGAGTTGCTGTTGTTCCCAATTGCTTCCACTTTGTTATAATACCACAAACAGTTGACCGTGGAATATTTAGTAGTGAGGAAATTTCACGAATGCACTTATTGCACAAGTGGCAACCTATCACGGTACCACGCTTGAATTCACTGAGCTCCTGAGAGCAACCCATTCTTTCACAAATGTTTGTAGAAGCAGTCTGCATGCCTAGGTGCTTGATTTTATACACCTGTGGCCATGGAAGTGATTGGAACACCTGAATTCAGTGATTTGGAGGGGTGTCCCAATACTTTTGGCAATATAGTGTTTCTTGTGACACTTTAAAATGTGCCAAAATATGTGGCGTCCAAAACCACGAGAATCTCATTCATCCGGGCCGTTAGTACTAGAGTAAACCATCCAAGTTACTTCTTTAGCAGACATCTAAAACTGTGCAAAGCAGCTGTCTGAAAGTGTTTTAGCGATTGTGCGCTGATGCTGATGTACCGATTTGATATGACATTATTTCAATATGACAGTGCATCCCTGTGGAGATTTTGATGAGCCATACCCCAGAATCCTGTTTTTCATAAATTACTGTGATGTTTTTTGCAACTGAGATAAAAAAAAAAAAAAAATCTTTTGGTGTAAAAGTGTTCCTCACACACCCTGTCCTTGCATGCGAGAATTTTCATATCATAACTGCTTGCATATCATAACACAAGCATGGTGTCTTTAATGCTACTTTGTTTAATGAAAGGCCTTTACAATAGCGCAGAGGAAGAGCGCTCAGCCACAGCGGGGATCTCTGGGAAGAAATAATTACCTGAGATGAGTTTTTACACCCATGATGCCCTGATCACTGTAAACACTTTGAGTACTAATACAGTGCCAACTTCAAAGTGTGCTAATGACAGTTTTGCAAGTGCACAGAAATGTTTTCACTACCATTAGGGAGGCCAGAGTAAGAAGCGAAATTGCATGTGAGCGTTTGATTATTTTGTAACAATGCTTGTCCAAGTAGAGGAGTGTATAATTTCTCTCTGATGTTGCAGTGCTTTTCGGCATTTATGCGATTATGCATTCATGCGCATACCTAATGACTTGTATCGCCCTCCTGAGTGGGTCTGTCTCAAGACATTTCATAAAAGTCTGAGATGCACCTTCATGCTGACACAAGCTACACACCCCCTCAGGTGCACAAATTGTGAGGTCTGTTTTGCACAGAATCTGCAATTTACTGCAATGATTAATCATCTCGTTCTAGCAAATGAGTATTTTTTCCAGCAATGTTTGTATGATTGGGGATTCTTTGAAACGGAACACTTTATGAATATTGCAACATACTAGTATTACAGAGGCAGTTGGTTAAGATTTGTTCATATAAAGAGCTAAGGATTTCCCACCAGCAGCTTTCCCTGATGAGCCTAAGGTGGTTAGCTAGTCTCCAAAGCTAGTTAGGCTGGTATGTTTTGATGGTTTTCAAGTGGTTTTGGTCATTTTTCAGCTGATTAGACCAGGTACACCAGCTTAAACTGGTTTAAACTGACCATCTTAAAGGGATAGTTCACCCAAAAATGAAAATTATGACATCATTTACTCACCCTCATGTCATTTCAAACCTGTATGACTTTTGTTTCTGTGAAAGAAAGTGTTGGTAATCAAACAGTTTCCGTTCCCATTCCCTTCCATTATATGGTCAAAAAATATATTGGCAGTAAATTGGAACTGAAACCATTTGGTTGTCAGTGTTCTCCAAAATATCTTCTTTTATGTTCCACAGAAGAAGGAAAGGGTCATACAGGTTTTGAAAGAAGATATTTTGAAGAATGTTGGTAACCAAACAGTTTCTGATCAAAAGGACAAAAAATACAATGGAAGTCAATGGAAACCAAAACTATTTGGTTACTAACATTCTTCAAAATATCTTCTTTTGTGTTCCACAGAAAAAAAAATAAATAAAAGAAAATCACTGGTTTGAAATGACATGATGGTGAGGAAATGATGATATTATTTTCATTTTTGGGTGGAATATCCCTTTAAACCAGTCTAAGATGGTAAAGCCTTAGCTGGTTTAAGTTAGCTGGATTCTCATCTTAGACCAGCTCGAGACAGCCAAAGACCATAACTGACCATCTTAAACTTGCTAAAACAGGTAAATCAATCCTCTGTATCATTTTTCTGCTGGCAATCTCCACAGCTGTTCACTGGGTCTCCTTTCACAGTCCAGATGCTGTCATTTTATACCACCATCATTCTGCTGATTCATTATCTGCTAGACCACAATGATGAATCTATGAGGCACCAGAAACAAGTTTATGATGTGTAACACACTTTACAATATGACATAACGGCATCAATTGGATCTCCTTTGTCCCAATAAAACGGCTATCACGATACATGTTGCAGCAGAGTAGAATTAGAGTCAGAGGAAGAGGACAGGAGAAGGGTTTTACTTCAAAGCTGGCAATAAAAAGCTGATCTTGTCAGTGGCCCAGGCCCAGTGGAGCCGGGCGGTATGGAGGTAGGAAACTGGGATTAGATTAGCCTAGCTGCACACTGCAACATTACGTCCCTGAGACATACATCACAGAGCTTAATAAGGGCATATTAGCGGCAATGCGTTAAAACGCTCCTCTCTTTGGTTTCTGTCTCTCTCTCCACATCACTAGCAGAGCTAGCAATCTCAATATGCAGATTTAAACATGCTAAGCTTATTGTGAAATGTGTGTCCAATTGATCCAACTGCTCGATAAATGAGTCTATAAGCAGTGTTTAGCATCATTATTCTAAGCAATTTGTTTTTATGAATTGAAGGCTGTAAAAAGCAAGTATAAATGCATGAATGTAGGCTATGCTATACATTATGTGTATAAAAGTTTTAAAATACACTACTATTCAAAAGTTTGGGGTCACTTTGATTTTTAATGTTTTTGGAAAGTGCTTACTGCATTTATTTGTTCAAAAATACAGTAAAACAGTAATATTGTGAAATATTATTACAATTTAAAATAATTTTTTTTAGTTTAATATATTTTAAAATGTAATTTATTCCTGTGATGCAACGCTGAATTTTCAGCATCATTACTCCAATCTTCAGTGTCACATGACAGTGCTTCCCACAGGTTTGAAATATACTTGCGGTGGTAGCCAGGTGAAAAATCCTCCTATTAACCACAGCACAAAAATGGTCTACTACATGTGACAAACAACAAATAATGTGTGATTTTTAACAATATTTTTATTTATTGAAATTCATTTTAATTACATATGCTAATTACATACTAATATTATGCATTATTATGCACTGTAAATTATGCAAAATTACAGCATTTAAAATGGTTGAGTTCTCCTTGCTATGTCATATAGTGTCTCTCTCAGTGAATGGGACACAGATTTTACTGATACAGTAAAATCTATATATTGAATAATCTGTGTCAAATGTTCTGTCTTTTCTTCCTGTGGGGGAGAATCCCAGCCAGAAAGAGTACAATAGTTTACTATGAATTAAATTGAAATCAAATTAAATACACTTTATTGTGTAACCAAAATACCAATAATGCCAAGGAGAAGAAAAAAAAAATAGTGTGTGACTTTTAATTATAAACAAGCCCGAAATACACAGGGACTCTTATTTTGAAATGTCTATACTGTTGTGGGCTGATTCTTCAGACGAGAGAGATAAAATATGCATTCTTGCAATCGTCTCTAAACATATTATATAAAGGCCATAAAGTAGACGTTGTCTTAATTCATCAACTCGAGTTCATTAGCAATCGCTTGGCATAAATGTGTGCTATTCATTGATTGGGAATCATTTTGAAGCAGTCTGAAGTGCTGTTGCCTGTGGAACGCGCAACAGTGCCGCCATTGTGACATATCCACCGCATCTTTGTAGCGCACGTGGGAATGTCAGCGGGAGTAAACAGTTCTCGCGCACAGAACGAACAGGTACGAAACGCGTAGGGTGAGGGGAGATTTACAGAATCTCCTGATCAAAACACAAGCGAAAAAGAAGCAAAAACATACGATATCATATGTAAGCATATGCATATGTAAAATAACGCGATCATCAATATTAAACACCATTTAAATCACAACTGCCATAATGTTACTGAATGAAATGTTGACCAAGGAAACCGATCTGGACGTAGTCTTTGACAAAAACTCAGCTTTTTGCTCAAAACATAGCTTTTTTATGAAACTTACCCATATTCAGGTGTTGATAAAAAAGGAATGCATGAAGCTAGAAAAAAAAAAAAAGCAGAGGGTCTGTTCTTTCTTTTGACATATTACTTGTTCAGATATTCATACAACAAAATATTCTGGGGGTCATGAAGCTTTTGTGAAAATGATCAAAAATGCTGGCGGTGGCTGGCAACTTTTTTCAAAAAATTTGTCAGGGAAAAAGTTAACAAGCATGCTCTGCATTTGCATCGTTTACTTGCAGTCGTAAGAGACATTATATTTATATCCCATTACAGTTACAATATTTATTTAAAAATATTTTAGTCATCATTATTGCATTGCATTTCTGTTGCACCTTATTTATATATATATAGAGAGAGAGAGAGAGAGAGAGAGAGAGAGAGAGTTCTGTCATAAAACTCTAGATGGCGCAGGCTGATGGGTCTTAACGCAAGCTGATGTTAATTACAGCGTTAACTACTTGGCACAAGCTGATCAGTCCATGTCACATCTGCAGCCAATGAGCTTGTTGCTCACAAATTTAAATGGCTGGCTATCATTCACTATAACAGTTTGCAGCGCGCTTCAGAGTTCCTCTAAAACCCTCCACTTTCCCCAGCTCCACCTGTATTGGTATGTGCTATTTGTGCAGCAGCACTATGTCTTACTCGCAGCAGCGTATCGGTGTATGTATTGGCAGTAGCAAGTTCCTGTACTTGCTCTGCAGCAGCAGCAAAAATCAGCAGCAGCAATAATCTACAACAACAGCAATAATCTACAGCAGCAGCAATAATCTACAGCAGCAGCAATTCAGCAACAGCGTAGCAGATCTATTCCGCCAATACCAAATACATTAACATTGTCATATCCATACCATGCTAACAATCTTCCGAGAGTTGTCATGTTAGAAATATATATAAGAGCCCTAATGTCAATTACAAAAATATTTTACAATCAATTTTGGAGAAAAAAAGTAATATATTTTTTTAATGGACATTTTACTTAATATTTGTATTTACTTATTATCTATTATGCTTGTTTTGAGGTTCCATTGATGCCTTAGAAGGCAGCTGCCTATGTAGACTGTAGACAACAAGGTAGCTCACTATAGGTTTTGGAAAAAGCTTCTTTGTTGAAACCCTGTGTACTGCAGTTTCTAAACTTTCCATGATACGGATAAACAAAGACATTGCGGTTGAGTGACTCACTTGTTCTTTTGTTTCTGTCTTTTTTCCTCACCGTCCCTGTCTATCACACGTTCACTCTTCCACCCTTCCTCTGTCTTTCTCAATCTTTCTTTCCATCATGCATTGATCTGACGCTATAGGCGACTCGCTACTCAAACACAACGGGATGAAATTCACCACTAAGGACAAGGACAACGACCACTCTGAGAATAACTGCGCGTCCTTCTACCACGGCGCCTGGTGGTACCGCAACTGCCACACCTCCAACCTCAACGGACAGTACCTGCGCGGCCAGCACACCTCGTACGCCGACGGCATCGAGTGGTCGTCCTGGACAGGTTGGCAGTACTCGCTGAAATTCACAGAGATGAAGATCAGGCCGACCAAGGAGGAGAATAAATGAGCGAGAACTAGAAAACTCGATTAGAAGAACTCAAAGATGGCTGTAGGTGTTAGAGACACTCGGTGCAGAAATGCAAGAACTTTCCGAATACGACTTCTTTCTCATGTTTCTGTTTCTATCCGTCTTTCAATCCCCATTTTCCCACCATCTTGTAGTGTTCGTGCTAATGCCCAGTGGGCTGCTGTTTTTCTCTTGATCTACTGTTCACATCTCTGAATATTATTATGATGAAACATTGCAGGTATTGTCAAAAATGTACTAATGAAAAAAATCAGTAGTTGTTGTCTAAAAAACAAAAAAAACATAAAACAAAAAAAAAAAACTTCTGTAGCTGTGAAATTTAGCAAGAATGTGTAGCTTTTCATAAAAAATAAAGACTTTTAACTCTTCTCAAACATCGGACGGAGAGGCAGCTTGTCCTATGTTATTTTCGTTCAGTGCTTAATCAATAACTCGTAGTTAAACATGACAAGGTTGCTATTGGTGTGTCCAGCCACTGCTGTAATATCTGGGAGGTAACTAGGCTTTCCCACATGTCGAGTAAATACGTTATTGACCACCAGGGATGCTCAAAGAGAATATGTGTCACAGAGGTGGCTTTGAGAGTGATGGGCCAATACAGGCACATTTTTCACTCTGACAGGTCAGTCGGTGGAAGGTTTATCAGTGGAGAAGCTGAACGTCTCTCAGAAATCACAGTAACCCTTTTGTGTTACTGCCGGTTAGCAGAATGTTGGATTTTATCTTATGCACAGTAGGTCAGATTCACCTGAAATCCCAATGAGATGGATTGACAGAGCTTAAGGCTTAATCTTGGAGGAGATCTGAGAAGTGAACTTGGGTTGAACTGCTTTTATTTTTGTGAACAGACTGACTCTTCTGTTTTTATAGTCAGATCACCCTGGAGATCATTTCAGTAGCTTATTCAGTAGCTCATCGGTTTGCCACTAATATATGAACATGCATTCATTTAATGTCATTGGTTTTAGATCAATTGTGAAATTCTCCAAATCTTTTGCTAAAAAGGAATAGTTTACCCTAAAATGGGTCAAGATCTAAATTACATTTAGGCATTTTAAAGCACAAATATTTTATTATATTGTAGCAAATAGCAAATGTTTTAACATTTCTTAGTTTGTTTTGGAGGCTCTTAAAAGTGTGAAATGGAATTAGCAAAGACTTGAGGGATTAGTTAACTTCAGAATTAAAAATTCCTGATAATTTACTCACACCCATGCCATCCAAGATGTTTACGTCTTTCTTTCTTCAGTTGAAAAGAAATTATGGTTTTTGAGGAAAACATTCCAGGATTTTTCTTCATTTTGTGAACAGGTTGAAGGTCCAAATTGCAGTTTCAGTGCAGCTTCAAAGGGCTCTACACGATCCCAGCCGAGGAATAAGGGTCTTATCTAGCTAAACAATCAGTCATTTACTAAAAAAATAAAAATTTATATACTTTTTAACCACAAATGCTTGTCTTGTACAAGGTAAAACATCGATTTTGGACGATTTTGAAATTAGATGGAGCTTTTCGTCCTATTGCGGTACTTCTGCCTACGTCACGCATGACCTTTCCAACGTGATTACGTAATGCGTGCTTCATTGCAGAGCATTTATATAAAAAGTATATAATTTTTTAGAAAATGACCGATCATTTCGCTAGATAAGACCCTTTTTCATCAGCTGGGATCGTGTAGAGCCCTTTGAAGCTGCATTTAAACTGCAATTTGGACCTTCAACCCGTTGGCAACTGTTGAAGTCCACTATATGGAGAAAAATCCTGGAATGTTTTCCTCAAAAACCTTAATTTCTTTTTGACTGAAGAATGAAAGACAAAAACATATTGGATGACATAGGGGTGAGTAAATTATCAGGTAATTTTAATTCTGAAGTGAACTAATCCTTTAATATAAACAATACAACAGTTCAATACATTTTCAGTGACTCTTTCTGCACGTCATATTGTTATGCCAGTAGGTGGGGACATTACTTTATGGGTCTTCACAGGTGAATTATTGACTCATTTACTCGAGTGAGTAATGAATCATAGAATGTTCAAATACACTGATTCATTCAGGAATGAAAGAAATGGCTGTTTTTATAAGTAAATCGTTGAATCATTTACTCAAACGATTTGTTCATAAATGCTGATTCATTCAGGAACAAGTCACTCTTTATGACTGAATCACTGAATCATTAACTCGGCTGATCTGATCAAAACTTTCACTTTTCTATTTAATATATGGCACTGACAATGAAAATATGTTTCCTTTCCAAACCATCAACTTACAATGTCCTTTTACTCATTTACTTGTGTTTTTATGTGTGTTTGTATTAGTTTTGATAACATGTTTCAACTGCTGTTTTATTTGTATACTAATGCCATTTATCCTGCAATGTCCATGTTTTTAACTAAGATTACCCAGTGTTTAGAATGTGAAAATCGGTTTCATAACTTTATTTGTATCTTCATATTTGTTGTGATTGTAAATTGATTATCCTGTCAAAGATGAACATTGTCTGCACTTTAAACAACAACTAGTCATTTCTGTTTCGAAATGTTTTACAATCACTTTTATATCTATATTGGATGGAATTCAAAGAAATAGTTTTATGAATCGAAGGATAACTAATCCCTCAGAGTATTTTAAAAATGCAAAGCATTTCAATATCAACCTGCTTTATTGTTCAAATGTTTATCTATGTTCAAATGGCTAACTTTTATCGTATATACTCCAATGCCAATCCCTACTGAAAAACCAATTCAACAACGTCAAAGGAACTACAACAGCTGTCACAGCCCAACCAAACTGATGCGTTTTGATCAAGTTTGTGACACATTCTCGCTCAATAAAGAGAACTGCAGGCATTTCTGTGAGATGAAATTGTTTAAGATGAACGCCGCTATGCAGATTGAGTTTCATGGTCAATTCCCTCTGGAAACTGTAGGAGGGATTTCAATGCTCCAGCTGTCCTAGCATGCACATTCAAAACGAAGAGAAAATGCCAATAAAATACATCCCCGCACCTCATCATGCCATGTTTTTCTTGCTCTCCACAGGTATATTAAAAGAAATTTGCTGTTCCTCTTGGGTGTGGAACTGATAAATGTGAGATGTGGACTGGAATGAGAGAGATTGGTTTTGTTGCGCTAAAGGACAGAATGTGTAACAGCTACAGCTTTTGGGAAAAGACAGATACTCAGTTTGTGGCCCTATAGTTGCCCTCTGTGAACTTCTTGGAACTCAGGAACCCCTGCTGATGGCCTCTCAAACTACACCTGTCTGCTGACTGCGCTTGCCAGTCATCCATGTAAATAATTTAAC
Source organism: Mylopharyngodon piceus (assembly GCA_039654765.1). Lineage (NCBI taxonomy): Eukaryota > Metazoa > Chordata > Actinopteri > Cypriniformes > Xenocyprididae > Mylopharyngodon > Mylopharyngodon piceus. The sequence continues at coordinate 6,963,825 of CM077453.1, read as the reverse complement.
CGTGAAATTGAGCATGTCTTGCAGTATAACATCACCCCAGGATGACAAGAGGACATTTTCCTTTCTTTACACATCTTGCCCTTCATAACATCCCCCAAACCTTCAAACCCATCATTTGTGACCAGCTATCAAAGCGAAGGCAGATCTACTGTACACTATTAACACTTGGTACGCTCTGCTACGAATTACGATGGACTTTTTTTTAGGTCTTGTATTAGCGGTATTTTTTTGTTGATCATTAAAATGTGTTTCATGTTCTGAGTGACATTTAATAAACGTCCACAGTTTCTAACATACGCGCTTTCGGTGTGACTGAACCATTTCCTGTGACAGAAAAAGTAAATTCCTCCTTAGCAGTTTGGGAGTGAATGTCAGCTGAGGTCAGCTCATTAGTCGGTAATTGACTAGGTAGGCCAATAAAAAAATCCTTAGGTAAAGCTTTTTTTTTTTTAATGTGAATATTGTGACTATCACATTTGCCTTTCTTTTAAATATTTGCAAGTGTGCCAATCTCAGGCCCAGATAGAATAATGAGGCTCTCAGCTGATGAATGTTTCAGGAATGTTGTGAAAATGTATGACATTAAATAGAGGAACGGAAAGATTTCAAAGAAAGATTGACTCTCCTAGAGTATGGAAAGAAAAATGGTTAATATCCAGCAATCATGCAACATTCATTTTCATAAGGTGACAGCAACCTACTTTTTAAACATTTTATTTTATTTCCTAATATAACTGTGTTGCCTGATGTATACGACTGGATATAAATCTGAAATAACAGTTTTTTAGGAGTTTGCAGTTTAAGACACTTTCCCATGACTTTTTAAAAGCATTAGCGGCACAAATGGTCCCATGCTTGTATATGTCTAACACAAAATTAACCTTGCATGAAAAGTAACTTGTTCTAGAATGTTTGTATTCACCAGGGATGGTGACATTCCGTTTTGGAATTCCACCTCAGAGATACTGACCTTCTTGACTGTATTCAAATTAAAATAATACAACATTTTGTCATTTGTTGAATTGATATTCAAGTCATTGTGGTATGTTAATTACTAAATTATTTAAAAAATTATATTCCTTAAAATTGACACCTAGGTAGTGACATCACTAGGACCCTATTATATTTATTTTTAGTTCATCCTTATAACCCAGTTCATGGAAAGTACCCAAGTTAAATAATAGAGCAATAATTTCTGAAAAGGTTACTAGGGGGACATTTTACACCAATTTCTATTTAAACGGTAGAGAGTCTGCTAATACAGCACGAAAAAAAATCTAATATGCAAAGGTTTTACTCTTTCAGATCATTTTTTCCATCTCTGTTTATGCTTTTAATGGTTCAAAAATGTTCATTTTCTTCAAGCTATATATATCTACTACTGTTCAAAAGTTTGAGGTTGGTAAGATTTTTTAATGTTTTTAAAAATTCTCTTATGCTCACCAAGGCTGCATTTATTTGATCAAAAATACAGTAAAACAGCAATATTATGAAATATTATTACTAATTAAAACAAGTGTTTCCTATTTTAATATATTTTAAGATGCAAGTCGTCAGTGTTACATGATCCTTCATGAAATCAATCTAAAATGCTGATTTGGTGCTCAAGAAACATTTCTTATTATTAGTGTTGAAAATAGTGATACTCTGATGAATAGAAAGTTAAAAAAAAAACCAGCATCTATTTGAAATCTTTTGTAACATTTCTTTACTGTCACTTTTGATTCAATTTTTTGCATCCTTGCTAAAAAGTATTAGTTTCTATAATATATATTTATATATGTCTAATATATATATATATATATATATATATATATATATATACATACATACAGTACTGTGCAAAAGTCTTAGGCCACCATTAGATGTTGTTTAGCAATGGTATAATGACCATATATAATTATTTCTCAGTCTCTTTATTAGAATATAACCAGAAAATACAGGTAATTTGTATGCAGAATTAAAAAACAGAAAAAAAAAGAAAAGAAAAAAAAAAAAACGACTTCTATAGGCTAAAGTGGCAAGTATTTAGTGACCTCCCCTTACACTTGAGCAATAGCAGGAACCGGCTCTCTTAAACATAAATGGAAAATGACTGGAAGACCAAGAAAACTTTCAAAATATGATGAGAAGTTTCTCAGAGTTTCTTCTTTGAGAAAATGGAAGAAGTCCAAGAGGTCACACTAAATACAGATTTTTGCTAAAAGAAGCCATTTTGTTCTGAATTTTTTTTACATTTTGTGGACATATTTCCTGTGTTTTCTGTTTGTACTCATATATATATATATATATATATATATATATATATATATATATACAGTACTGTGCAAAAGTCTTAGGCACGTCAGTATTTTCACCCCCCAAAAATGGTTTTAAGCCAGTTATTTATATCTTTTGCTGTTGTGTGTCAGCAGGAAATATCAGTTCACATTTCTAAACATTCATTTTGCCATTAACCCTTTGTCTGGTCCCTGGAGCGTACGATCACACCGGTGTGATTAGAATGTTCAGTGCATCACGTGATCAACTGACAAATTAAAATGTGCTTGTGCGCTTTGGCTGGCGCTAAACCAGAGACAGACGCGCTCAGCGCTTTTCATATATCACAAATATGCAGTGTTTTCAACCACATAATGTTTATTTTAGGTTTCAGACATTTAAATACACATAAGTACTAACAAAACAATACATTTAGAGTTTGTAAAATACACACTGACGTCTATAGAAGCAGCAATAACAATCATTTCCATAATAATTAGATGACGTTTTTTTTTTTTTTTCATATCAGATGCATTGTGTAAGTAACTTTAAAGTTTACTCTATTCTTCTCCCTGTTCACCGGCTCACTTACTCTCATGTATTTTGGGAGAAGTGGATGAATTTATGTGTTTTAAATCCAACAGATCCGATTCTCTGTACTGCGGCGCACTGTGAAAAACTCACACTGGGGGCTCAGCCAGAATATTTTAAATTTATGTGTGAAAGGGTTAATTGTAATAATCCAGTGAGATTTTTGAATACACAAGGAGTCTGACAGCAGTCTGAGATCTGATCTCACCATCATCGAGTCTGTCTGTGATTACATGAAGCAACAGATGAAACTGAGACAAACTAAATCCAGAAGAACTGTGGCCGTGTCTCCAAGACGCTTGAAGAACCCGACCTGCAAAGCTACAGTACTGTGAGAAGTTTTAGGCACTTGTGTAAAAATGCTGTAAAGTGAGGATGCTTTCAAAAACACTGTCATAAATAGATTTTATTTATCAATTATCTTCTATTAACTAAATCAAATCAATATTTGGTGTGACCACCCTTTGTGTTTAAAACAGCTTTTGTCCAGGTACACTTAAGCATCGTTTTTGCAGTTCAGTTTCTTCAAGCGTCTTGGGGAGACGGCCACAGTTCTTCTGGATTTAGTTTGTCTCAGTTTCATGTGTTTCTTCATGTAATCACAGACGGATTTGATGATGGTGAGATCAGATCACCGTGTGGAGCACCGGCTGTTGTCAGACTCCTTGTGCATTCAAAAATCTCGCTGGATTATTACAATTAATGGCGAAATGAATGTTTAGAAATGTGAACTGATATTTCCTACTGACACACGACAGCAAAAGATATAAATAACTGGCTTAAAACCCTTTTTGGGGGGTGAAAATACTGACGTGCCTAAGTCTTTTGCACAGTATTGTGTGTGTGTGTGTGTGTATACATATATATATATATATATATATATATATATATTAGAGATATACCGATGTATCGGCCAACAATCGGTATCGGCCTATAAAAGCTATTATTATCACTATTGGCCATCGGCCGATTGTTTAAAAACTGCCGATGTGGAAAAATGTGTTCAGACTGCAACTCATACATACTGTGTGTGAAGAAAATCACTCCTGTTGAATTTTAACGCATTAACAGTTTAAAAATAGTGACGTTAAAGCAGGATCTTTTTGACCCTATGAATCACCCGTAGTTCAAGCCCGGGTTGCCAGGTCTGCGTTTTTTTTTCCTACATCAAATATTATTTGTAGTCCCTTCCATTGAATAATCGCAAAAAGCTTTGTGCTTTGTTACTTCTGATAAGAATAAAAGTTTCAGTTTTCAAATTCTGGCCATTTTATCATGAAATTCAAACAATAAATGGCGTTTTGACGCTCTTAAATGTGACGTGTCAGATCGCTGTAATGCCTCAGTTCAGGCGGCAGCTCGAGTCTTTTCTTCCTCTTCAATACAAGTTATATCTCGAAAAACATGCATGAACACCAAAGGTATGTTGAAAGATATAGTACAACTTACCGGAATGTCTCTTGTAATCACTTTATTTGTGTTTCAACCGCGGAAAGACGTCAGTAAAACAGCTTGTGAACAATATGTCAACAACAATAAAAACACTAGAGTGGAGCTTATTTACTGTTAATTATATGTTTGTGTAAATTTGCCATGAAGACAACAAGTGCTTATGAAAACTATCATATGTTTGATATATATATCACAAGTTTTATACAAACATTTCAGTTTTTGAGTGTAATTATTATATCTGAAAATAAACAGCAGCTGAATATAGTACCTCTGATGTTAATTGTAACCTCTAATATTGTAGTGTACCAAATGAGAGGGTTCCATGTATAGTTTGCAACATTATTTGGGAGAGATTTTATTTCCTTAAGAAAAACCAAACTATCGGTATCGGCATCGGCCGATATCATTCTGAATAATCGGGCTATCGGTATCGGCAGAGAAATTTAGTATCGGTGCATCTCTTATATATATATATATATATATACACACTTCCTGCAACACAGATACTGCAACTGTTCTTGGAATCCAGGCCTGGTCATTCTCTCACAAACTTTCACCACAAATATAAGAGATAATGCATAAGGGAATCTCACAAAACAGAGACAAGAATATGTAATATATAGATGAGCTAGACATATTCTTGTCTGTTTTGTGAGATTCCCTCATACATTATCTCTTATATTTGTGGTGAAAGTTTGTGAGAGAAAGACTCTGCAGGTCTGGATTCCAAGAACAGTTGCAGCATCTGTGTTGCAGGAAGTGTTAGAATGATGTGCATCTACTCAGCAGAACTCAGGATCAAAACCAAGTGAGGGATGCATCAGAAGCGAGAGGCGTGCTGATGGAACGCTTCAGATATTCAACACTCAGCAAGTCATAAACACATCTGGCTCCTTATCTCCTTCCTCCAATATCCTTAACGCATACTTGTCTTTTACCCAGACAGATTTACAGAAGATGCTGCCCTTTACTTCACCTCTCTGTTTCCAGCACACTAGACGTCGTCGTTTGGGGCCTCCCGACCAGGCAGATCGATAAGGTCCATCGCATTTTAATCTTTTGCATCATGAGGTTTCTGTATTATTGAATTGCATCTTCTCACGGTGATTCATGAGGGTAAAAACATCTTCTTTTTCAAAGAAACCTCTCAGGCCCCTCACCAGCCACCTGCTGCAGTCATTTTGATGCACTGGTCCCTCATGTGATTGCTGTTTAATGAAAAACAGGCCAGCATAGCCCTGCTCTCCTATTACAGAATAATTGATTTGAGGTGAAGAATGTCCCTTGTAGAGGTGAATAGTTTTACCCAAGTCATTAATCCCCTCAACCAGATATTGAAACCCCCCCCCCGACCGGCCTCTTTAGCAGAAATGATCTCTCTTGCTCCCTTTCCCTCACTCTCTTATCGTCTAATCTGCTGTCAGTTAAGACTATATGTATATGTAAAGTAATGTAGCTGTAAGCTCTATGACTAGTGTCAGTCAACCTGACTATGCAGTTTTTAATGACTTTTTTGCACGTCATATACTGTAACAACTTGCTATTAAAGCGGGAGATTCCTAAGTAGAGTGCAAATAAGAGGGTCTTCTGAGGGGTTTTCCACTTTCTCTTAAAATGAAATGCCGTTCATATGATTAACATATGATCAATGATCTTTAGGTAATTTGTATAGTCAAATATTCCAAGTCTGAAGGTCAGAGATTCAAACATGACAAGTATTACAGAGCATAAATGACACAACAAATTGTCTCACTGCATGATTTCTGTTATTCATCACCAGCAGCTCCACTTTTTGGTCAAAATCTCATTAAGGATTACTTCATCTTCATTTCACAAACTGAAATGAACAGCAGATGATAAAAAGATCACATGGTGTGCACAAAGACTTTATTTAATGGAACATAGCCTATAGAAATTATGAAAATAGGCTACACCACACTTAATATATATTATTATTGTTGTTATGTAATAATAATAATAATGATTATTACATAATTACTATTATTATTATCATTATTTAATAATTTAATATTATAATTATTTATATATATTAAATGAGGCCAAGGACGCTTTGCAAAGCATAATAAACAAAACAGAACAATATGAATTATTGCATAATACAGATTTTTTTTTTTTTTTTTCTCTCTCTCTCTCTCTCTCTCTCTCTCTGTGGATCAACAATTTACGACCTGAATACAGTAGCCTATACGTCCGACACGCGAGTTTTATGATTAACAGACACGGGTGAAAATGAAAAATAAAAACAGCCATGAAACGTGTCCACCACATTGGAACCGCAGGTAGTTTTTCAAATGGGGACTTTCCGTTGACGGATATGACGGTGAACTGAGGCCAAGTTCTGAGAAAGAGAGAGGCTGTGTCTCAACACCTAGTGAGCTGCCTGCCTGCCTACCTGGCCACTGGCCAGCACTTTTGGGTATCGTTGGCGCGTTATTCAGTAGCACTGTGATGGGAAGTCTGATTCATTTTCGCGAATCGGTTTTCGACTCATCACTAACAGGACAAGTCTCGGTTCACAGTTCGAGTTCACTAGAAGGTTTTAGATTCAGTCCGATTTGTGAACGCATAGCTCTGGTTTTGTGAATCGGCTCAACTGATTCATTTCAATTCATGTAGGGCCTACGTATTTGTTACTACTTTTTTTCGTATATTAAGTGTTTTTGTGGTAGTTTTATTTTTTTAATGTAGGCTGTAGGCTCGTGTCAGACTGTTTTCGCTGCCATGACAGGTTTTAGGCAATAAAATTAAAATAATAATAATAATAATAATAATAATAATACTTCAACTGAAAAACCATGGAGATCACCGTTTCTGTTTTTGAACAGAACGCGCGTTCATGAACGCTCTGTAGGCGGGGTCGAGCAAGTGAGCTGCCTACCTAGAAAGCACTTCTGCCTTTTGTTTTAGTATGCTCACTCACTAGGTTTCAAGACACAGCCAGTGTTTAAACGCGTTTGTATCACTTCCACTTATCATTTAACAATAAGTCCACACATTTGTTCTTTCTCTTCTTATTTTCTTGTAGCCTTTTCAAATTATTATAAGCAAGATCCATAACAACGTGTCTGATAAATGGGCGGAAAAACAGAGCAATAATATTTCCGGGTGTTTGAATAGGGGGAACCCCGTGGTGTTTTTCTACCGTGGGTATACCACGAAAAAGTCAAAAGCTATCAATATGTCATCATAACGTGCTGTTTGTACAGACAGTTCATCTAAAACGTCAATGGCTTCAGGATCAGCTGCTTCAGACCCGTCGTTAAACGGGGTTTCGTCCACACCGGGTGAGAACGAGTACCCGTCGGGTTTCCCTCAGAGCATCTGCGATGAGGTCCCCAAAGAGAAGTACTTGTGCAGCAACTGTAACAATGTGTTGAATAAAGCGCGTCAAACGGTGTGCGGTCACCGCTACTGCCTCGCGTGCGTCAACTGGCTGGTAAGGTAAGAACCGTTCAAGCAGAACAGCTACAGTTTCATGACAACCCACAACACATGGCTTGCATGGCCACTGATTTTATTTTCGGTTTTGGTAATAATTATGTATGTTATGATATTAATTATGGCTTATAATCACTGTGCGGTGAAGAAACTAATCAAAGGGTATGGGAAGTTTTATATATATATATATATGTGTGTGTGTGTTTTTGTGACATATCAGGACACAAATTTGTGTAATGACATTGGTATGATATAGGTATTACAAGGAGAGGGTGACTTATGAGGACATTATCCCATGTCCCCATTTTTCAAAAGGCTTATAAGTCATACAGAATGAGATTTTTGAGAAAGTAAAAATGTGCAGAGTTTTCTGTGATGGGTAGGTTTAGGGGTAGGGGGATAGAAAATACGGTTTGTACAGTATAAAAAACATTACACCTATGGAATGTCCCCACAGTTCACAAAAACAAACGTGTCTGTGTGTGTGTGTGTATAATATAAAGAACTTTGTATTTTGTATTTTATTATTATTTGGTAGTTTATTTGGTAGTTTATTAGTGAGAAAAGCAGCTGTAAAATGCTATGGGTGAGTGTATGTGCTAAATGTCTTAAATGTAAATGTTATTAATAAATGCTTCAATTTCATACAGAAACAACAAGGACCTTGTGTGCACAAAATGTAAAGAAGAGGATCCCAGTGTTGAGAGTGACACTAGTGTACTGACTCTTGACCAAGTAATCAAAACTCTTTTTTTTGTTTTGATTTTATTCTACTTTTCTATCTATCTATCTGTCTGTCTATCTATCTGTCTGTCTGTCGTCATAGGTGATTTATGTCTTTACACAAATGTAATAGCGAATGTGTTTACATTCACATTTCTTATGAAGGCTATTTGTCAAAGTATGGTGTTAGACAGTGGAAAAATCGTGACTCATGTTTGGAAAGATATCATAATTTCCCCTCTTGTTTCAACTGCAGTTCTTCAATGATGCGGCTATCAATAAAGAAATTTTGGATCTGAAAGTTCACTGTGCTAACCAAGGCTGCCCCTGGAGAAGCACCCTGAAGAACTTTGAGGTACTTTTCTGTTTTTGTCATAGAAATTCCATTCATTTAGCTTGCTATGATATACTGATTCATAATAAGATTATAGATACTCTTATTGTATATCGACGACGCAGTAAGTTAGTCATATATTATGAATCTCTAATGCTCTTTACAATGTGTAATCAGGTGAACGATCAAGGCCTTACTCAATTTATGAGATTTTCTTCTAAATTATGTATTTATTAATAGCAAACAAAATGCTTTTTTGAGCTTCTCAGGTCCTGATGTGAAGATCATGCTTTTGAGCTGCTTCCCGAGCCGTCAGATAAAGTTTAGCGCTTTCCACTGTACATTAGATTAGAACATCAAGCTAATATATGCAAGACCAAAGATCAGGGCTGTTCACGGGCTGGTACACATTCATGTAATGCCTACAAAGCTATTGGGAACACTGTAATGTTCTCAAATGTCTTTTACACTTGACTGACTCAAAATCAATGTGGATTATGGGGCTTTTATCGATCACATTAGTAACTTCTGTTATCACGTTGTTAAATCATAGGAACTTGTTAAAAAAATAGCTGCATTTCATGGCAGGCAGTCATACTCAGTTACAACCACAAGATGCTATTTTACGGGAATCCTAACATGGTCCCTTTGTGGTCATTTCATAACATAAACCAGCCATTAAGACATTAATCATATAGCTGTTGTGCAGATGTTGTCCCGCTTAGTGAATCAATCCTCATCTGACAGAGCAATAACAAGCTCATACTTTAGGTTTTGAAAAGCCTTTTTAGAGGTCAGTGTTTTGTCGAGTAGAGACTGTAGAATTTTCGATGACTTTGACCCTCATGGCTGCCTAATGGAAGCCTTTTGTGTTTTTACCTTCTTTCTGTACTCAAGAGAGTCTGAAAGCCTTTTGAGAATATCATTGTTCACAAGCTCCCTATTAGAATAGAAACATGTAGGTTGTGCTTTAGAGTTTGTTTTTCACTCAAAACCATATGATCAAAATGTACAGTACTTTTGCAAAGTTGTAGAGGGTCATTAAGTGTATGGAAATAAAGTAGCATTATCTAATTTGTAGTAATCATAGTTATGAATCAAAATATGAATATATATATATATATATATATACATACACACACACACACCAAAATATATAACCCTCATGTTGTTCAAACCTGTACGCTGTTAGTGTTAGTGTTTTTTGCAGTAGAAAATAGATGTTTTGAAGAATCTTCAAGCTTTTTTCCTATAGCGACAGGTCATTGTAACCACCAAGCTGTAAAACTAGCAAAACACCATTACTGAAACTAAAAATAACGTGTGCGCAATATTCTAAGTTTTTAAAGGCAAACAATAACTCTGTGTGAGGAACAGACCAAAAAGTATTCACTAAAATTGAACTGGCATGTTCTTTGGAATGGTGTTTTTTGTGTGTTTTTTTTAAAATAAATATTCATTATGAACTGTCCTTGTATACAAAAGAGCAGCATGAAGATATTTAGGTGAAAATTTTCCACAGAAAAAAGCATAAAGGTTTAGATTTGACATGAGAGTAAATACATTTTCACGTTTTAGTTGAATTATCCCTTTAATATGTTCAATTACTCATTCAACAGGACCATCAGAGTCAGTGTGAGTATGCCCTGATCCCTTGCAATATTGGCTGTGGCATAATGGTCCAGAGGAAGACGCTGGCCACGCATCTGGAGAGGGGCTGTCCCAACAACAAGACCACATGTCCCTCTTGTGCCGGTGTCCTGACACCGAGAGAACTCCAGGTAAGCTTAGAAAACGACTCTTGGGGACTGTATACACTCCAAAAAATCATTATAAATGTATTTATATTCTTAAAGGGTTAGTTCACCCAAAAATGAAAATTATGTCATTTATTACTCACCGTCATGTCATTCCACACCCGTAAGACCTTCATTCATCTTCGGAACACAAATTAAGATATTTTTGATAAAATCCGATGGCTCAGTGAGGCCTGCATCGCAGCAAGAACACTCCCTTTTTCAATGCCCAGAAAGGTACTAAAAACATATTTAAAACAGTTCATGTGACTACAGTGGTTCAAGCTTAATATTATAAAGCGACAAGAATACTTCTTGTGCGCCAAAAATAACAAAATAGCGACTTTATTCCACAATATCTAGTGATGGGCAATTTCAAAACACTGCTTCATGACGCTTCGAAGCTTTATGAATCTTTTGTTTCAGATCAGTGGTTCAGAGCGCCAAAATCACATGATTTCAGTAAACGAGGCTTTGTTACGTCATTAGTGTTTTGAAACTTCAATAGTTCACGTGACTTTGGCAATTTGATACGTGATCCGAACCACTGATTCGAAACAAAAGATTTGTAAAGCTTCGAAGCTTCATGAAGCAGTGTTTTGAAATCGCCCACCACTAGATATTGTGGAATAAAGTCGCTATTTTGTTAATTTTGGCGCACAAAAGGTATTCTCGTCGCTTTATAATATTAAGGTTGGACCACTGTAGTCACATGAACTGTTTTAAATATGTTTTTAGTAGCTTTCTGGGCAAGGGAGTGTTATTGCTGGCGATGTAGGCCTCACTGAGCCATCGGATATTATCAAAAATATCTTAATTTGTGTTCCGAAGATGAACGAAGGTCTTACGGGTGTGGAACAACATGAGGGTGAGTAATTAATCTTACGGAGTTCCTAAAGGGATATGGTGTTGGAAAAATATGAGCTATATAAAAAAAGAGAACTAAAGATATATTTCAATGCTTTTGCGTGTTCGCTTGCAAAACCTTTGCATTCCTCCGAGAAACTTTGTGTTCGCTTTCAAAATGTTTCCGTTCCCCCGAGAAACTTTGCGTTCACTTGCAAAGAACTCAAAAGTACAGAGCCCGTAAAGGGACATGGTGATGGAAAAAATTGTGAGGTCTGCAAGCAAACACAATGTTTTGCAAAAGCATTGACATATAATCAATACTGAGCATACCATCTCATCATCATTTCCATCATCATGTCCTTTTAGGGGCTTCGTATAATCTTGTTTTAACAATGATTGGATATTTTACTGCAAAACAAGATAAAAATATAGACCAAGAAAATGCTTTATTCAGTCATATATTTGATATAGAATCTGTTGCAAAAACTGTTTAGCTTTGCTTAAACATACAGACATATGCTGTATATATTTGTGCAAATAATATGGTCATAATGCATGTATGATACATGGGTGATATTGTAGGAATAGGTCTGTAGTGCAGGATTTTCTGCCTCTTTCGTTGTTGCTAGAGTGGTTTTGGGTCAGCGTGCCCTTGCTTGAAGCCCCATGGCTCGGTTTTAAGCCACAGACGAAGTCTCCAGTGTTTACTGCTGTCCCATATTACTTTTTTTTCCTGTTTCACCCATCGGGACCTGCACTCCGGGACATGGATTAGAGGAATAAAAAGGAGGGGGAAAAAAGCAGAAATCCAGTGAATTTAGACATCAAGCTTCAAACGCAACACATTAGTCAAGATATCTTCAAATGCAATGTGTTTCTCGCCTCAAATTAAGATAAAAAGTCTGAATAAGATGTTTGGAAAGTTTGTGGCACAAAATTATTTGTGCAAAACTTTCATCACTGTAGTTAGTGTAAGTGACTTTCCTAATTTCTTCACAGAAACATGTATGTTCCAGTTCAAGCGATAAGAAGACGGCAAAGGCAGATAAACGGCAAAAGGTATAGAACAACTGGTTTTGGTGGACCACTGATCGTTGTGATATTGCATGTACAATTCTAAAATATTTTTGTTTCCTTTGTAGAATAATCACTCGGGCAGCTCAAAAAAGAAAGAGCCATGCGTTTTCTCAGATGTTGGTTGTCCGTTTAAGGTTGGTCTTTTAATAATGGTACCTGTTTATATGTTAATCAAGATGCTCTATATAGTTTTGTGGAACAGAGTTTTATATTGAGCAGAAACTTATGGACATTTAAGCCACATTTATAAAATATATGAATGTCATTACATTAGATCAGGGTTTTTCAAAATATGCTTTGGGGACCCCCAGGGGCCAAGGGGCTTCTATGATGTCCACAAAGAATTTAAGTGAATCTTCTTCTTCTTCTTCTTCTTCTTCTATTCTCTAAAAACAAGTCCCATTACAATTTGACTTCTCAGTGAATATCTTGTTTTTATCATTATGTTTTTATATATTTCAGAACTATATACTATAACTATTGTATCATTTCCATAATATACTACTTCCACTACTATATATACTTCTTCAAATACTTCTTCAAATAACTTCCTCAAATACACACACACACACACACACATATATATATATATATATATATATATATATATATATTTGAGGAAGTTATTTGAATAAGTATATATAGTAGTGGAAGTAGTATATTATGGAAATGATACAATGTTTTGCTGCAATGTTTTATTGCATGGGAATATGTCTCTGTGTGTGTGGAGGAAGTGTATATATAGTGGTGGCAGTAGTATATAATGGGAATGATACAATATTTTGCTGCACCGTTTTATTGCAGGGTAATGCAGACAAAGTAAAAGAACATGAGTCCTGCAGCCATGTGGGCCATCTACAGCTTCTCTTGGATGTGACCAGGGCTCTTCAGCGTACCTTGAGTTCCCCAGCTGAGCGAGGCCACCACGAAAGCCCTGATTTTCTTCAGCCTGGACTGTGTGGCGCGTCCCTCTCTTCTCCGATTGAGGGTGAGATTGAGACTGACGGAGGAGATCCAGGAGTGAGTGATAAGGCCTTCAGCCTCCACGATGATCAGGTTGAACTTGCCGTAGGCCAGCAACTGGACGCCCTACAGCAGAGAGTGCAGGTTATGGAGAACATCATCTCAGCTTTGAACCGAGAGGTGGAGAAGACACAGCTCAGTGTTGTCGCACTGGAGAGGGATAATTACAACAGTCAGCAGATCATTCAGCACTTAGAAACCAAGGTAAGTTCTTTTTCATAACACTAATAGTATGGAAATTTTACCTTTAAATGGAAATAATGGTTCTAAATGGTTTTGTAAACACTGGTCAGTTTTAAAATGCCAATATTATGAGGTTTGTATCATGAGTTTCGTTTTTTTTTTTCCAACTTCTGGGGACTTTTAGAGATTGTACAATGTGATGACGTATACAAACGATGAGATAACAGATCTGTGGTGCTGCCACACTGACGTTCACATGCAAATTATCTGCTAAGATTCTCAGGGTCATGTCCACCACTTTGAATATTGGAATTCCAGTGCAGCAGCACGCCTTGTCAGGAAGGGTCAGAAAAAAATAATTGGACATTTTCAGATCTCTTCTTGAAATGCCATTCCACATTATTTGTTTTTAAATATTTTAGTGATGGTCTCAAAAAACAGATTTGTGCAGCAGATGTTCTTTCCATGCATACAAATGTACTATGGAAATCATCAGTGTTAGAAAAAAATGTAAGAATGACTTTTAGTTCATGGCTTTTTAATTCATAATTCATTGATTTGGTCACACCCCACAGGATATAGAATTGGAATGACAGGAAGAGATATTTACAGAATTTCACAGGAGGTTTATTAATCTAACACAAGTTTGGCAGCTAATTACATGGTTAATTTTATATAAGTATGTCTGTTTGTTTATTTTTTTAACTTATTAGGCATACACTACTGTTCAAAAGTTGGTAAAACTTTTTAATCTTTAACCAAGGCTACATTTATTTGATCAAAAATACAGTTAAAAAACAGTAATATTGTGAATTATTATTATTACAATTTAAAATAACTGTTTTCTAAAATGTATTTCATTCCTGCGATGGTAAAGCTGAATTTTCCAGTCTTCAGTGTCACATGATCCTTCAGAAATCATTCTGATATACTGATTTGATTCTAATAAAGCAATAAGCCCCAAGAAGCCGTGGTTTACAGTGAATTTATAACAGCTAAGGGGCGTTGTTAGGCACAACGCAGAGCGGAGTGCCTAAAACCCCCTTAGCTGTTATAAATTCACTGTAAACCACGGCTTCACGGGGCTTAGTGCTTTTATAAAACGGTTACCACACAATACAAATATTAAAGCCAAAAAATATGTATCAATGCAACTTTCATGAAGTGAAATCATTAAAAGCCGTCCTTCCGCTGGAAAAAATAGTCCCTGACTGTGAACAACAAAAGAAGTTACATTTATTACGCCATTAGATGGCGGCAAAGACTGTCTTTATGAGTGAGTTATTTAGGGGGTTTACATGACACCGTTTTCAACTAAAAACGTAAAACTTTTTATACGTTTTGGCCATTCAATTACATGACAACGGGGTTTTGGGTGCCTGAAAACGCAAACTTTTGAAAACGGTCTCCGTGTAAACAACAAAAACGCGAATTTGTGAAAATGATGATGTCATGCACATGCGTATTACATGTTCAGTCTATAGCGTTTCATCGCCAGCTAATGGCCTGCCAGCAGAATACAGCGTTTTTAGTCGTTTTCACGGATTCGTGTGAATTAGGATCGTTTTGACAATGGTGTCGTCTGAGCGCGGGAAACTTAAAGGAAAAACTTCTCTGTTTTAAGCATATCGTTGTCGTGTAAACGTACCCTCAGTCACAAAGACTTTTATATTGAAACTTGTTGTGAACACGGAACAAGACGCAAATGACAAATGCTTTGACTAGCGCTGTCAGTGTCAGCAGGGCACGGGAAAACTTATTAAATGTTAAAAGGACAAGATCGCAGCGGACATTCAAACGGATTTTTTATTATGAACATAGGACTGACCTGAAGGAAAATGCTAAATCTGAATGCAGGTAATACACTCGGTCACTCTATATCTCTCTCACAATACTCTTCTACATAATGCAGTAATCTTCAATGAACAAAATCAATTGAGAACATACATATGTTTACGTTGCCAAGACAGACGCAGCGATTCACCTTATTCCTACGCCCCATTACGCTTTGCGCGAATTATGGGTGTAACTTCCGTTAAGCTGTAAACAGTCAGTAAACGGCTCGCTCTATGAACGCAATAATACGTTTTTTTCAAAACTGGGTACAACGAGATGACATTATTCTACTCACCCTTCAACCAACGAACATTAAAAGGACATTTAAAAGTGTAAAAGCATCAACAAGGTACTTTCAACAGGCCATGAAAAAGCGCGATTCTTTCCACAGCAATAACGGACGGATTAAAAATAACTATAGTGATATATATCTGTATTATGTGATATACGTTGCCTTAATAAAAACTGTTCATGAACTTCAGCATTGCGTGATACTATTTCAAAGTGATTTCAATCTTTTTTACAGATAATAAATTGTATTTACCTGTGAAAACAAACCTGGAAAGAGACGTGAGGCTTTGAGGAGAAAAACGAGAGATTCTTCGTGCATTATAGTGAATTATTAATGGGATATATCGTAAATGATATCTGGAGAACAGACCACAAATGTGCGGTATATGTTGCCTTTTTCATACTATTACAGCGGTATGCAAAGGGACAAAAGAAAATAATCACGAGGATAGAAAGCAGCGACTGAAAAGTGCTCTTGCCATAGATATTCTTGTTATAACATGTTACGTTAAAATACCAAGCGTTACGTTATTCTCATGATGTCTGAAAATAAAACATGAAAGAAAAATTGACAGCTCATTCAGTCAAACTGACGGATAAGCTTTATTTGTAGGGCAACCTTATGATTTGAAACTATTCGTTTCAGTCTTTTTAAATGGAAGTTCCCCAAACCGGAAGTGCAACCCATATTTCGAAACGCAGTAGGCTAGTCAGGAATAAGGTGGATATAATGCTGTCAGCTGTATGTTTTCGGGAATTTTACAACGGCTTTGAAGTGGAACGCGGCTCAACCAATCAGAATCAAGGGCCGGAACTATCAGTTTTATAAAGTAACATTTACCCTTATTATTTTCACAGTTGAAAATCGATGTGCTGCTTAATATTTTTGTGGAAACCATGATTTTTTTTTTTTTTTTCCAGGATTCTTTGATGAATAGAAAGTTAAAAAGAACAGCATTTATTTGAAATCTAAATATTTTGTTACAATATAAATGTCTTTACTGTCACTTTTGATCAATTTAATGTATCCTTGCTGATTAAAAGTATTCATTTCTTTCAAAATAAAATTTTTGATCTGTAGTGTATCTCTCAAAACTAAGTTCAGCATTATCAAAATAATTCATAAAATGTCATACAGCATGACAAAATGTACATCACATTGTTTTCAGATAAAAAAAAATCAAAATCTGAATCCATTGATAATGAAATATAGTGAGCTATAAACAACACAAGTGTGCTGATAATAAACGTTTACCCTGTATGCTATAAAGTTAATTTATTAAATATGAATATTAATCAAATTGCTTTAAAACGTTAATTTAACATCATTAATGTTATCTAATGTTTCTTGAAATACCTCATATATTGTGTGTATGTGTGTAATTTATACTGAAAATTACCTGTATCATTAAAAACTACACTTACTTTAATTCTATCTAAATTAAACATCAAATTACAATTCTGCATCCTGCTACCTCATTTCAAAAGTCACAAATTCAATTCAGTTCTGAACAGTGCACAACCCTGATATCACATTATTTCCATCCAGGATTATCAAAATCAAAGCACTTGCTTTCCACTGTGTGTAAATAGCAACAACAGATTTCATTACTTTGATGTGTCCTGCAGTTAACTAGGCATTGATCTCACGCTGTGAATCTGCAATATGGTTGGGGCTAATGAATGTGTTTGTGGAACAAAAGAGCTGAAATGCTATATAGGAATCTCTGGAAAACATTTGTTTCCTGTGATGTGTTTTTTATTTGTAGCCGCTGGGTCGCATAATTCATGTTTTAAATAAGAACTCACATAAAACTAACAAAGGTATTCGGTTTTTTTGGGTCTGAATGATAATTTATTTGTCCCTGTGCTCATCTTAACACTTGGAGGTGATAACAAATGATTATGGTTGTGTTCTGACGTTCGACCTGGAGGGGTTATTTAACACACGGGAGACGAGATGACACTCCTGAAGTGCTGAAAATGAAGAGATAAGTTGAAGTAAGGATGAGAGGGGAATGAGTGGTAGAAAATAGATTTGTGTGACAATTCTCCAAGTGCTGTTAGAAAAAAAAAAGGATGTGTCTAATAGGATGTAGCTATCTCGTTCTATTTCTATATTTCGAAGTGTCTCGCACAAGGCTCCCGACCGTAACCAGCTCTGAAGGTCCATTATGATACATTAATTTTATGTTCTTGAAGTGAGCCAATCTGTACCTTTGTGTGATTCATCTGTGATAATGGTTTTCCATCACATTTTAGGTAGCCGAGCAGCAGCAGAGGCTGGCCAGGAAAGACATTCACATCACTTCATTGCAGCAGTGTATCAGTGCCCAGCAGGACGTCTCATATGATGGCACCTTTCTCTGGCGGTTGTGTGATGTCAGCCAGAAACTTAGAGAGGCTGCCAGCGGCCACAAGATCAGTCAGTACTCGCCAGGTACCAAAGCACATATCTCCTGCACTGCTCTAAAAGGAAGAGTTCTTCCAAAAATAAACATTATACCATTATTGCCTGATCTGTATAACTTACTTTCTACTGTGGAACACACAAAAGAAGAAATGAATACAGATTTCCCAGTTCAAATTGAATTTTGATTCAAAGCTCTATCCATCCATCATTTTTGTAATGTATGTATACAAATATATACAAAAAAAGTTACATACAAAAAGATAGATAATATTTTTTAATAAATAAATGTTTATATTATCTATCTATTTATCTATCTATCTATATATATATATATATATATGTTATATATCTGTCCGTCTGTCTCTCTGTCCATCTGTCTATCTACCTGTCTGTCTGTCTATCTGTCAGTCTGTCTATCTATCTGTCCATCTGTCTATCTATCTGTCCATCTGTCCATCTGTCTATCTATCTGTCTGTCTGTCTGTCTGTCTGTCTATCTATCTGTCCATCTGTCTATCTGTCCATCTGTCTATCTACCTGTCCATCTATCTGTCCATCTGTCTATCTATCTGTCCATCTGTCTATCTATCTGTCCGTCTATCTATCTGACCATCTGTCCATCTATCTGTCTGTCTATGTCTGTCCGTCTGTCTGTCTGGCCATCTGTCCATCTATCCATCTGACTGTCTATCGGTCTGTCTCTGTCTGTCTGTCTACCTGTCAGTCTGTCTGTCTATCTATCTATCTGTCTGTCTGTCTGTTTTTCATCCATCCATCCATCCATTCTTTCCCAGCACTGAAAGATAATGATAACTTGATGTTGATTCAGTAACCAATCTGATAGATTCAGTTAGTTCATTAAGCGATAGATACATAAGACTGATTCAAATGGTAATTCCTTAGTTAATGAGTCTTGATTCATTAAAAGAACTGGCTCACAAGAGTCATTTGTTTGTGAATCAGACTACACTGGTAGCACTGTATGTTTTTGGTCATTTGTTCAGGGATTATGGCGACACTAGTTGCGCTGCATCATGTCAGGCTGCTCTTTTATATATATCGAAGGTAGATGGTGACTATGTGTTGTCCAGATGAGCAGTGGATCATATTCCAAATCATATGATAGATTGTGTAAGGAACAGGCCTACATTTATGTTGTGATACAGAAAAATCTTCCCCTGGGCCTTATTTTTCTAAGCATGTTCCATTTGCAGTTTCAGTTGACATAATCAATATATTATTGACAATCACAGGCTCCCTCACTTCTGTGCCGAAGCAAAACAGTTTTGCCAGCACTGAATACTTTAATGCATCAGGCTGGACTCATCAGGAGAGCTGCGTTGAATGAATGTTAGTTGTTATTGTACATTGAGGCAGAATCGATGCTCATTCTTAAGACCACTGCTAAAAATTGAGTTGGTACCAGAGAAAGGGAAAGCAAAAAAACAAAAACAAATGTGGAGCAGTTATAAAGACTGAAATGGGGTTGTTTGCCCAGTGGGCATGTGTCTGTGTGAACACAACTGTAATAGACAGAAAGACTGAAAGCGAACAACTGAAGGTAATTTCATTGACTTGTTTTCTTTCCCGCCATTACAGAATAGGATATCAGAATAACTGTTCCGCCAATACAACAGTCAGCAAAAGGAAGCCACGCGTTTGATTTTTTAGATGAAAGAAGCTCTCTGGTTATCTGCTGCTATTTTTAAGAGTTTTAACTAAAGCCCATCACGCTTCACATAAAAATGACAATGCATTGTTTTTCAGCTTTCTACACCGCCAGGTATGGATTTAAAGTCTGCATGCGGCTCTATTTGAACGGAGATGGGGTTGGAAAGGGAACGCACATCTCTCTTTTCTTTGTTATAATGAAAGGAGAATATGACCCCATTCTTTCATGGCCATTCAGACACAAGGTAAAACACTATAATCAAACTGTCAATCAATGAATCAATCATTCATTTTATGCACATCTGTAAAGTTAATGACACTTACTTGCTGAATTCATACATTAAAGGAGTCATTTCATGAGGAATCAAATTATCCCTCAAATTATCTTTCATAATAAAAAAAGCATTGATTGTATTATGAAATTATACTGCAAATTTAAGAACTCAAAATGTCCTGACCAGTCGTACAAGACACACTTTACAATAAGGTTTCATTTGTTAAAATTAGTTAACTACATTGGTTAAATGGATAGTTCACCCAAAAATGAAAATTCTGTCATTAATTACTCACCCTTACGTCATTCCAAACCTGTAAGACTTTAGTTCATCTTCAGAACACAAATGAAGATCTTATTGGTGAAATCTGAGAGATTTCTGTTCCCCCTTTGATGCTTCAAAAAGTTCATAAAGAGATCGTAAAACTAATTCATATGAATTGAGTGGTTTAGTCCAAATTTTCTGAAGAGACTCAATTGCTTTATATGATGAAAAGATTTAATTTAGGCTTTTATTCACATATGAACATTGATCAGCGAACATAAACAGAAGCTCAACCGAACCTGCTTGACGCGTGAGAACACGTAACACGAGAATGAACCTCAGTGGTTCTCACACGTCAGGCAAACATGCTTGAGCTTCTGTTTACCATAACTGATGTGTGAGTTGATGAATGTTTATGTGTGAATAAAAGCCTAAATTAAATCTGTTCATCATATAAAGCGATTGAGTCTCTTCAGAAAATTTGAACTAAACCGCTCAAATTATATGGATTAGTTTTATGATTTCTTTATGAACTTTTTGAAGCCTCAAAGTGGTAGTCACGTAGCTGTCAGTGGAGGGACAGAAATCTCTCAGATTTCATCAAAAATTTCTTCATTAGTGTTCTGAAGATGAACGAAAGTCTTGCAGGTTTGGAACGACATGAGGGTGTGTAATTAATGACAGTTTTCATTTTGGGGTGAACTAACCCTTTAACATGAACTAAGAATGAACAATGTTTCTACAGCATTCATTAATCTTAGTTAATGTTAATTTACATATTTACTAATAACATTTTTAAGATTAAAAGTTATATCTGTTAACATTAGTTAATGCACTGTGAACTAACATGAACATTTTTGTTAACTAACATTAACAAATGTTAATAAATGCCGTATTTATAAATAAATATTTTGCTCATTGCTGGTTTATGTTAACAAATGACCTTATTATAACAAGTTACCACAGTCTGTTCAGTTTTTCTTTTTAAATTCTGTCACTTATAGTTCACAAGAATGAATCCCAATTGATCCAGTCCCTGCATCGCTGGCCCTTTTTTTTTTTTTTTTTTTTTTGGTACAAACCCCCCCCAATATTATCTAATCTAGATCCAAAAGCAGTGTTTTTATTGTTAACTAAAACTAAACTATTAAAAGTTGTTTTTGTTAATTGAAATAAAGCTGAAATAAATATAGAAATATAAAAGTTGAAATGCTAAAATGACTAAAACTAAAACTGAAATAAAAATAAATTAAAGCTATAGATAGATATAAAAGACCGTAATAAAAATGTCAAAATCACATAACAAAATTACAAAAAAAAAAAAATGAAAACTGAAAATATAAAAATAAAAGTTAATTCAAAATAATAATAAATACTATAATATAATTAATACTAAAATAACTGTATAACTGTCCATAAGTCCCAGGCCAAACAAATGGATTAAAATGCTGTTCACATATTGAACTGCGCTGCTTCTATCGTACAGTGATTGTCATTGTAAAATGAGTTTTATTATATTCTACTCAAGGGGACAGAACACTTGAAGTGAGCACTCTGAAGGGAGCACTGAAGGGCATTACCGTCTCATGTGTGCGTGTTTAGTACACCTAATGTGAAGACATACATCACTGCCACTTTATTTATACTCTGATTTCCCCCATTATAGGTAATACTTTTGGGCCAAATTATTATTTTTATTTTATTAATTTTAGTCTGATTTTTGTCAGTTTGACAGCACATTATAGAGTAGATTGCTTTATTATTCTGCTGTTGAATGATGGGGCAGTTCAAAACATAAAAAACTCAAAATTTCACATTGAAGGAGAGATTCAGATAATGGCCTGAAAATTCTTAAAGGGTAAGAGAGTGAAAATGGTCATGAAAAACTAAATTAAACTGTTTATGGTGCAAAAAACTTCACTAAGTGCACCTTAGGACAAAGAATGAAATAATAAATGTGTGATATGACCCCTTTAATAGTGGCTTCTGCTTTGGTTCCTCAATCATGTGCCATCAGCATTTTCCATGACCTTCCACTAACGTCTCCTGCATGTACTTGGCAGGTAACGTTCTTTCTCATAGATCAGAACCAGAGGGAGCACGTCATCGACGCTTTCCGTCCCGACCTCTCCTCTGCATCTTTCCACCGGCCCGTCTCAGAGATGAATGTGGCCAGCGGGTGCCCACTGTTCTTCCCTCTGGGGAAATTGAGGTCGCCTAAGCACGCCTACTGCAAGGATGACACGATCTATATCAAGTGCGTGGTGGACATCTCCTCTTGAACCGTAAAGGCCTGGTTGTTAAGGAGGACTGGATACATAAGGGAGTATAAGACAGAGGATTTGGATAACATGAATATGGAGTGCAGAGAAACAAACCCAGAAATATTCATGAACTCAGTTGCATTTTGGTTCTTTTGGTACATGGATAAAAGCTCTTTATGTTTTAAACAATAATTGTTTTTTGAGTTATTTTGGATATATTTCTTTTTTATTTATTATGGAATGAACTCTTCTAGATTTTGAATATCATCCTGACAGTTTTCATATTGCATATGTAATAATAAATAAAATGCGTTTGCTACCTTGTTTTTGTGTTTCCTCATTGCATAATTTATCTGCATGGCATTTTTCAACAAATCAATTTTGGGTACGTTTACATGACAACAATGTACTAAAAACAGAAAAGTTTTTCCTTTGTGTTTTTCGTATACAGAAGACGATCAAGATGGTCCTCACTGCAGAACACAAGATCCAGGGGGCGGGGTCTAGATCCAACTCCTCCCACTTTACATATCCCTAAACCTACCCGTCTCCACCCCCTGGATCCAACTCCTCCCACTTTACATATCCCTTAACCTACCCAACTCCGCCCCCTGGATCTCGAGTGTTCTGCAGTGAGGGGCTACTGAAACGATCACCGTTCACACAGATATGTGAAAGTCTTATACTCCTGACAGGCCAGTAGTTGGCGATGTCACTTTGTAATGAAACACTACGCGCATATAGACTAAACACATAATACGCATGCGCGTGATGTCACCGTTTTCACAAATTTGCGTTTTTGAACAACAAATAAACGGCCCCTATGATTTGAATTACTTGTGGTGCTTTATCTTCACATAAGCCGAATTCAATATTATTGGCATTTAACAATTATTTTTTTGCTATAATAAAAGCAGTGTTATTTTAGTATCATTCAGATACAGTATTTTTTTTCCCAAAATATATTTATTGGCATTTGTTTGAACATTAGAACAATAAAATAAATAGATACTATTTTAGTTTTTATTAATATTTTGAATTAGTTGTCATTTTTATTTTTTGTTTTCATTTTAATTTTAGGGGATGCTGACAACACCGTTTTAAACTAAAAACGGAAAACTTTTTATAAATTTTGGCCATTGATTTACATGTCAACAGTTTTGGGGGCCTGAAAATGCAAACTTTTGAAAACGGTGAAAGTGCAAGTTTTTGAAAACGATACCATTATGGATGGATGGATGGATAGTGTCCACACCAACGGATGATATCCTTATGTTTATCACTAGTGCGTTTTCGTTTTAAAAGGAAAACGATCCTCTTCTACAGCGTTTCAGAAACGATCTCCGTCTACATAAGACCTTATGCAGCCCCGCCCCTTTTCAGCGCTGCGCTCGTTGTCTTTTGACTTCCGGTTTGTATTTCCACAGCGATCTTACGTATTTATGAATGAACTGCTCGTTTTAAAATCTTCTAAATCTACTGACATTTGTTAACACATCTGCTTTAAACATTACAATGCTTGTGATAACTTTCATTAACTCTACAACAAGTAAATCCACTTAACCAGCTAATTATTCTTCAACAGCGATGCCGCAAAAATGGAAGTTCAAAGACAAAATTATAAAGATGGCGGCGCGCTTGTTTCTCTGGCGCATAAGGTCTTAACGCATGTCACATGACCGTTCATGCACACTGGGCATGCGCGTACAAGTGTAAACAGTTGTCTCTTGCGCATGTAGGCAGCTGCAGTTATTAAAAAAAATGCAGCGTTTAACTGCTCAATGGATGCTAAAAATGACAACAAAGCCAGCAAAGATTGCAAAATGTTCTGAAAAAGTGATTACAACGATATCCTTTCATTATCGCTACACTGTTGTGGTCTGGACTCTGCTATTCTTTTATTTTTAAAACGATTTTTAGAACTGTCTTTATCGTTATAGTTATTGTCCTTGGTGTGAACGGGCCTTTATCTTCTCTGTGCAAA
Source organism: Mylopharyngodon piceus (assembly GCA_039654765.1). Lineage (NCBI taxonomy): Eukaryota > Metazoa > Chordata > Actinopteri > Cypriniformes > Xenocyprididae > Mylopharyngodon > Mylopharyngodon piceus. Next base: position 6,939,081 of record CM077453.1, on the reverse strand, counting down.
CTGCAACGAGAATTTGTGAAAAAGAAATGATGACGTCATATATGTCTACATAGTTTTTATTCCAGTTTTAGTTATTTTAGTACATCAGATTAAACTAAATGAAAATGAGAAATGTTGTCTTGGCAACTAGCTGAAATAAAGTAAGTTTAATTGCTTTTATATATATTTTATTTTAAGTTTATTATTATTTAACATTGATTTTAAAGCAACAGTTTTTTTTTTATGGTTTTAGTTTTAGTTTCAGTTGACTAATAACCCTGAATAAAAGTCCTTGCTTTGGTTGGTGCAAATCATTATATCATTCCGCTTACTGTACTCGTATTTATTTTGTACATTGATTAGCTTCAAAACTTTGATATCTTCAGAAGTAGGAGAGTGAAGTCATTCAAACTTGTGTAGCATACATCCTTATCAAATATAGTATCAGATTAGCACATGAAAAGATCAAATGGGCTCATGAAGTTTACATTTATAGCGTTTTCTGATATATATTTTCACTATGAAGATCCATATTTTTTCACCAAACATAAGCATGCTTTGGCAACTGTGCAAAATCACCTCATTTTTACTTGAAATGTTTCTGTATTTGTCGCTGCAGCATTTTGTTTTTCATTTTGCAACACGTTACCTTCATGTTAACACTTACAGGAATGTGTGCAAAAAAATCAACCTTGTTCAGCTGGTAAGCAGTTTTTAAAAGTCCTGAAAGTAACTATTAGAACCCAACTTTGGAGAGTAACTTCAGCTACTTTTCCCCTTCCTTAAACATATTCAATTGTTCACAAGATTCTTAGTTTAAACTCCAAAGCGGAATGAGAGAAAAGAACAGAACAGGTGGTTTCTTAGAGAAGGGTTCAACACTTTGTACCATATGTACAAATCAACACTCTGCATCAAAAAACTAAATTCTCTTGGTATTCGGCAGCATCCAGTCTATGGTTAGTTTTGTTTTGCGACAGAAAAATTTTCTTTTAGTCAGCTCGCCGTGACCCTGTGATGTCTGTCTGAATCACAATGTCCGAATTTCACAGAAATCTAAGAATATACTGTTATGCCAGCAAATACGAGCCATTATGTGTTAAAAATGTAACTGCATTGTGACAGTTGCACTGCCAGCAAACCTTTGATACCAAGAGCATATGCTGACAGCTCACTCTCTCTGACACATCTCTCACATCCACTCATCAAAAATAAAACCATAACACTTTATAATAACTTTCATAAATAACATTAACAAACATATCATGCTCAAAATATCAATTACGTAGAAAAATGTCATTAAATGTTATTAATATTCAAATATTCTCTGTCCATCACTGTCCATAACTATAATTGTAATCTATCTATCGTCTGTCTATCTATCTATCTTACGTTATTTAATCATGTAACTTTATATAACTACACATTTTATATTTAAAATCTAATAAAAATAGAAAAAAATGAAATCTACATATAACTATAATTTTAATCTATCGTCTGTCTGTTTATATATCTTTATATAACTATACATTTTATATTTAAAATCTAATAGAAAAAATATTGAAATCTACATATCTTTATATAACTAATTTTATTATCATCCATCCATCTATCTATCTATCTATCTATCTATCTATCTATCTATCTATCTATCTATCTATCTATCGTCTGTCTGTTTATATATCTTTATATAACTATACATTTTATATTTAAAATCTAATAGAAAAAAATATTGAAATCTACATATCTTTATATAACTAATTTTATTATCATCCATCCATCTATCTCTATCTATCTATCTATCTATCTATCTATCTATCTATCGTCTGTTTCTATATCTTTATATAACTATACATTTTATATTTAAAATCTAATATAAAAATAGAAAAAAAAATTAAATCTACATATATTTTTATATAACTATAATTTTAATATCCATCTATCTATCTATCTATCTATCTATCTATCTATCTATCTATCTATCATCCATCTGTTTATATAACTTTATTTAAACATAACTTTATATAAATATACATTTTATATTTAAAATCTAATATAACATAAAAATAGAAAAAAATAAATGAAATCTACATATATATTTATATAACTATAAGTTTAATATCTATCTATCTAATCTGTCATCTATCTATATTACTTTATTTGAACATATAACTATATAACTATACATTTTATATTTAAAATCTAATAAAAATAGAAAAAAAAATTGAAATCTACATATAACTATAATTTTCATATCCTATCTTTCTGTAGATAGATCTACAGTATACATCTAATAGCTATATGAACGTTTAATATCTGTCTTTTCTGTGCATAAATCCACTGTATATTGTCAGTTGTCAACTTGTCCGCTTTCATACTCAACACGAGTTTCATGTCTGCCTTGCAGTACAGTCTTTCCCACTGTCATGTAGTAGTATTAGATCATTTAATGTCTTTATTTTGTCATTGGACCAGAGCTTCTGTAGCCCCTCCTCAAGACCGCTGCTGCTGTACTTCCTGTACGCGGATGATGATGATGATCGGGTTATGTTAATTACATAAGCAAAACGTAAATGATTCGCGGGAAAAGGTGAAAAAATGGCGACGTGCACTGACTGCATTTCTTGTCTTCTTGTGCTGTAAAAACACCAGAAACTCCCTCACACATCGCGAATGGGATATCGGGCTGCCAGAGGAGGAATATCTACACTTTTTGGCGCGTTTTACCCGCGGGATTGGAGAGAAATCAAAGCGGTAATCTCAGCGCGAGATGTGTTTGAATGTGACCCGATTCAAAACCTGCAGCATTGTAGTGCGTAACAGTCACAGCTGTACTGATCTGACTAACTTATTCATGCAAATGAAACAGTAATACTGTGTTTTTGTGCATGTTGTGTTTGATTCCAGCCAGCATGACAACTTGTCTGAGTCCCTGAGAGAAGTTTTAGTAGTGCGCAAGTTTTCCCGCATGCACTGATGATGTTGCATGTCTTCAAATGGGGAGGGAGTCCGTGCAAAGATTCATAGTTGGCTATGATTTATATACGCAACTGAATTAATAGACTTTTGAGAAGTGGGCATGGCTGTAAAGCGACTTTTTAAGATGATGCAATAGTTTTCTGTCACGCAGAGATAAGATCGCATGTTTTATTCTTTTAGTTATAGCACGGTTGCAAATTGTGTGATTTCTTGGCCGGCTGGTTTCGATTGATTTGAATATTTGTAAAGGGGTCTGGTGCATGGCAGTAGAAGAAAACTGGCCGAGTTCAGTAAGTCTGAAGTTCACATCCTGACGATGAGTCAACCAGCTCTGTTTCTCTGCTCCCTTTTTAACTCATCAGGGTTGCGATTGAGTCAGGGAATATTCCCCATGTGCACAGTTGTGGTTGGATGAATCTCTTTGCAGTTCTGTTGAATTCCTGCAGGGTTGTCAAAACCATCGCACATACAGTACATACTTACCTGGTGTACTGTGGGCTACATACTTGAACAATGAGTGATTCCTAGCCAGGGGGTTGTGAAAATGCTTTTTGTTGAACCTACAAAACATTTAAAGCTATAAACGTCTTCAAATTAATAGATAAATAAAATAACGAATAATAATTTTGTTATATAAGTAATTATACAATTTATTTAATATAAATCATTTTAAACAACAAAAATGTGTGTAATGTGTTCGGCTTTTATAAATGTGTTTGGATGACACTCAAATATAAAATAAATTTGCTACTAATAAGTGTGTTTTTCACCCACACTATTGGTTGTTTGTATATTGATTCAACTCGGTGATTTGAATCTGTTCACCTAAAAGATTTGTTCACTGACTTTTTCTGCAGATTACATCGTTACGCCAGTAGGTGGTGACCACTGATCTATATAAATGACATTTTTATAGATCAGTGGTTTTTGCATTATAAACGAGTCATTGAATCATTCAAATCAACCGACACTGAATCGTTTACGTCACTATTTAGAAAATCTACTATGAGGCTCCAGAAAGAGTGTTTAAGCATCATGAGCATTTCGACACACATGACAACAAAGCAGGTATTTATTGATTCATCCATTTGGTCAACTTCAAAAACAAAAAAAGTACCTTAATTGTGTCAAGTGAACCCAGAAGAGAATTTGTAGCTGTTAGTAGTTATTTCAAGCTATTGGTTTCCTCAGGAATTTCCTATGGGTTTTTAAAAATGAGTAAAACATTTATGAGTAAAAAATGTATTTGTTTGACATTACTTTTGTTTTACAAAAAAAAAAAAAAAAAATGTTGAAATTTTGTAAGACTCTTATTTTAGTATACAAGTTACTATATAAGGACTACAGAAGCATGTAAACTCATCCTTGTGGTTGTTTTAGTCTGTAAATTGTTGGCAAATGATGTTTTTAAAAAGCGGCTTCTAATTTGGAGATGTTTAGAGATGTTTTGTGGATACAGGATGGTCGTCACAAGATTTTAGTAAATGAAAAAATACATAATATGATTATAAAACTCGTATAATATAAATAATATATATATATATTATATATATATAAATATAAAAATAAATTTATAAAATATTAAAATGTGTCCTTTAACAGTTGCGAGTTCATATCTCGCAGTTCTGACTTTTTTCTGTCACGCAATTCTGACTTTTTTCTCATAATTCGGACTTTTTTCTTGCAATTGCGAGTTTATATCTCACAATTTTGACTTTCTCGCAATTCTGACTTTTTTCTCGCAATTCTGACTTTTTTCTCGCAATTGCGAGTTTATATCTCACAATTCTGACTTTTTTCTCGCAATTGCGAGTATATCTCGCAATTCTGACTTTTTTTCGCAATCACGAGTATATCTCGCAATTCTGACTTTTTTCTCGCAATTGTGAGTTTATATCTCACAATTCTGACTTTTCGCACAATTGCGAGTTTATCTCGGAATTCTGACTTTTTCTCGCAATTCTGACTTCTCACAATTGCAAGTTTATATCTCAATTATGACTTTTTTCTCGAAATTCTGACTTTTTTCTCGCAATTGCGAGTTTATATCTCACAATTCTGACTTTTTTCTCGCAATTGCGAGTTTATATCTCACAATTCTGACTTTTTTTCGCAATCACGAGTATATCTCGCAATTCTGACTTTTTTCTTGCAATTGTGAGTTTATATCTCACAATTCTGACTTTTCGCACAATTGCAAGTTTGTATCTCACAATTCTGACTTTATAACATGTAATTGCGAGTTTATATCATGTAAACTTGCAATTTCAAGAAAAAAGTCAGAATTTGCGCAATTACCTTTATTTTTTTATTCAGTGGCTCCTGTTTAGTCCCATGAATTTCCCTGAAACCTAGAAGACTGTCATATTTTTAAAGCTTTAATTATGTGAGATGAGCCATGCATTTAGACTGATGGTGCTCTGCATTTATGCTTATTAATTGAATTGAACATTTATATCCTTAAACCCCCTTTTTTTCCATCTGTAAATACTTTTTGGTGAATATAGATCATAAAACAACTGGCACAGAAATACACGTCTTTGACAAGAGCCTTTCTGCTGCCATTTTCTGGGTGTTTTTTTTGTAAATGCAACTAAACTGAAGTGGGTAAAAACCCTTATTATGTCAGTGTTTTTCTTTTTTTTTTTTTTTGGGAGTTTTTACAGAGATAAGTGGTCGCTGGTCACTAAGGTTTCCATATTTAAATCATTTTCACATAGAAAAATACAGTTAAAGATTATGTTTATGAAGGAAGTAATTCCACTTTTGGCATCTCTGGGAAACATCACATGTGATAAACCTGATGTAATCTTTGTGTGTTCTTTTTTGCATTTTACCGCTGACCCACAGGAAGTGTAGGTGTGTCTACAGTCAGCATGTTGGAATCGGCCTGTCGGGACGGATATCTGACAGTCGGGTCGGACTCTCTAGAACCCAAGCACCTGCTTCCCAAGAGAGAGAAAACCTGCAGCGACCAGGAGACCAACTTGGCCGTGGGCCAGTACGTTCTGTGCCGCTGGTCTGACGGCCTTTACTACCTGGGCAAAATCCAGAGAGTGAGTCACTGATACTCTTATAAAAACCTGAACTGAATGCACAGAACATCTCTGTTTTATTGCACACACCATATATCCTACTGGGACACAGCAACAAAAAGCATGGGAACTTGGAATGGAGTTGTTATGGTGCTTGGAGTATTAAAAACATATGAATTTTTTTTTTTTTTTTCTAAATCTCAGTTTAAACATACATGAATCAGACTTTGCACATAGTTTGTAAAATGGTATTAACAACATTTGTGTATGTAATATTTGCTTTCTGATAATTTAAAACTCATAATTTGTGTCAACTTCCAATGGTAAAAAATAGTATAATAAAGGCCTGTTCACTCCAAGAATGATAACTATATTAGCATCCACACCAGCGGATGATATCGTTCTGTTTACTAAAAGCGCCCTGCAGTTTTGTTGTCTGCATCTCTAAATGTTCAAGCTCTTTAAAGCAGGATGGATTCTGATTGGCTGTCATTGTTTTTATCATTCATCAGCTGGAAAAAATCATTTTAAAAGTGATTCCAATGATATTGTTTCTCGGTGTGGATTCTGCTATTCTTTTATTATTTAGAACGATTTTTAGTACTATATCTTTATTGTTATCATCCTTGGTGTGAACGGGTCTTTAACAAGAGCATTTATTTGTGTCAAATTGCCAAAAGTGTCATATTTAATTGGAATATTGTTCATTTTCTTTAACCCTGTTCAAGGTGAAAGTGATGTACCTTACAGAGGACATGTATTAAAAAGAAAAAAGAGATGTCTTTCTTGAAAAAGAAAATCATACTGTGCTTTGAAAGCCCAGGATGTCCACTTTAAGATACACCAGATATATAAAACTGTGCTATGTGAAATTCCCAAAAATCAATGTCCCCTACAGAGGACAAAATGAATTGCTGGGTCCCTGGAGGAAACATACAAGAGATGTTCATGACCTGATAGCATGCGCTCTTAATCATGAATAATTCATTTGGCGAAGACGTATTTATGTTTTTTACAGTCTGATGTTCGCATTTCACAACACAAACGTTGCTCATTCCATTTCCCTATAGGTGAGCACCTCAAAACAGAGTTGCTTTGTGACGTTTGAAGACAACTCCAAGTTCTGGGTGCTTTGGAAAGATATACAGCATGGTAAGAAGTCAGGGTGGAAATGCATTGTACAAACCTGAGATTTTTAAACCGCAATAATTAATCAGCAAGCTAGAAAGCAGAAATATTGTTTGATATGTCATCGTGTCCTGTGAGATGTCTGTGTGACAGTATGGTATTAGTGCTTTGTGACAAAGTAACTGAAGCTTTATTCTCTTGCTCTCTCGCACAGCTGGTGTCCCTGGGGAAGAACCAAAATGCTCAGTGTGTTCTGACATGTCTCTAGTTCCCGGTAATGAAATTCTTATCTGCGGGAAGTGTGGAATAGGTGAGTCTGAGGCAGACATGGGCACCTAGCTCTTCATGTAGCACACAAAACCTGGATCTATCACAGTAAAACAGCTTGTTTTTGCTTTGAAAAGTAATGATTCATTTTGCAGAACTATTGACTTAAAAACTCACAGTTATAAGTGACATTTTCAAAGAGAAACATAAGTATTATTATTACTCATCATACTTGAGGTTTGGGATTTGAACTTTGAGGTCATTCGTTTGATAATGTACACCTAAAAGTTGACTTTTAGCAGATATACAAATTTAAATGTACATTCCTTCACTTCCTGGAAAACATCACAACTTTCTATAGTGAGCACACACTTGGTTCGATTGCTGGGTGGCCGATGGATTCTGTTTGTGTCAGCCACTTAGCATTTTATTTGTCTGTTGTTGTTGTTATTATTATTATTATTATTATTATTTTTATCATTAATACTAATAAAAATAATACTTCATTATGGTAAATTAATATATTAAAGTACATCTAGAATAATAATAATAATTTATTATTTTATGTAGGTTTGGGTGGGATGGCTGGGTAGCTGATGGTTATTCTGTTGGTGTCAACCACCTAGCATACACCCAAAACATCTTACCAACTACGCAGCCACATCCTGGTAACCACCCACAACAACCTAAATTGTAGTGGTGACAGATTGTAACCTTAAAGGGTTAGTTCACCCAAAAATGAAAATTCTGTCACCCTGACACCCTCATGTCGTTCCACACCTGCAAGACCTTCGTTCATCTTCGGAACACAAATTAAGATATTTTTGATAAAATCCGATGGCTCAGTGAGGCCTCTATTGCCAGCAAGTTAATTTTGACTTTAAGATGCCCAGAAAGGTACTAAAGACATATTTAAAACAGTTCATGTGACTACAGTGGTTCAACCTTATTGTTATAAAGCGACAAGAATACTTTTTGTGCGCCAAAAAAACAAAATAACGACTTTATTCAACAATATCTAGCGATGGGCGATTTCAAAACACTGCTTCATGAAGCTTCGAAGCTTTACGAATCTTTTGTTTCGACTCAGTGGTTTGGAGCGTGAATCAAACTGCCAAAGTCTCGCGGACCATTGAAATTTTGAAACACTTATGACGTAATCAAGCCTCATTTACTGAAATCACGTGACTTTCAAGCTCCGAACCACTGATTCAAAACAAAAGATTCGTAAAGCTTCGAAGCTTCATGAAGCAGTGTTTTGAAATCGCCCATCGCTAGATATTGTTGAATAAAGTCGTTATTTTGTTTTTTTGGCGCACAAAAAGTATTCTCGTTGCTTTATAACATTAAGGTTGAACCACTGTAGTCACATGAACTGTTTTAAATATGTCTTTAGTAGCTTTTTTGGGCATTTGAAAGTGTAAATAAACTTGTTGTCAATGCAGGCCTCACTGAGCCATCGGATTTGATCAAAAATATCTTAATTTGTGTTCCAAAGATGAACGAAGGTCTTATGGATGTGGAATGACATGAGGGTGAGTAAATAATGACAGAATTTTCATTTTTGGGTGAACTAACCTTTTAATATTCGATGTCTATGGTAGTTACGGCTCTAGTTACTTCTGCATGATCATGCAGCACTCACATTGTCTTCAGTAAATGTAGAAATGTAGTTATATAAGTGTTTCCATGACTCCTCGCATGATGTAATGGCCGGGGAACTCTTCTGCCTGTGGATAAAACTAATTAGTATGTACTTGTGATAATGCATTTTAAAAGAATGGAGTTGAAAATGTGGTACAATTTGCATTATAAATGCCATAGCATCTACAAAGCAAATAGAGAACTATTCTGGGTGTCTTTGATGACTTTAAAGGGGTTTGGTAAGACTGCACTACAGTAATGACTCGCTGGGGACGCAGAAGTGGCTCTCTGAAGTCTCAAGGATTAGTGTCGACTTCAGCTCTGCTGTTCATATTTACACATCTGATTGGGTATGAGTCGATTTTTTTTTTTTTTTTTTTTTGCGCTAATATTTGTCCTCCATCCTTCCATATGCTTGCCTTGCATCTTCAGGCTATCACCAGCTCTGCCACTTACCCCCAGTGGAGAGCTCAGCTGACCTGCCCCCATGGTTCTGCAGGAAGTGCATTTTTGCCTTAGCTGTGAGAGTAAGTACTTCATATCCAATGCATATACACTATATTCTCTTTCCGTTTCCATATAAATGAATGGGGATCAGAGAAAGTATGTTGCTGACATGTGTGTTTCATGTGTGTTGCAGAAAGGGGGAGCTCTGAAAAAAGGGCCAATCGCCAAAGCGCTGCAGGCCATGAAGCAGGTGCTGACCTATAATCCAGAAGAGCTGGAGTGGGACTCTTTGCATCGTACGAACCATCAGCAGTGCTACTGCTACTGCGGAGGACCCGGAGAGTGAGTCTGCATCGTCTCTTCTTGTTCCTTTCATTTTGCGATATTCCTTCTTTCCCTGCTAGAGGTCTAGGCATTAGGAAAACCTGAATGGATGTCAGATAGTTAAACATAAGTTATACATTTTCAGATTTCACAGACAAGACTTAAAGGGATAAAAGGGGACAAAAAAAAAAGCATCCATTCATTATAAAAGTAATGGCTCCAGGGGGTTCATAAAGGCCTTCTGAAGCAAAGTGATGGGTTTTTGTAAGAAAAATATTCATATTTAAAACTTTATAAATTAAAATAACTAGCTTTTCTGATTAGGTAATAATAACATAAAGTTGTTCACGATCACAATACAAATTACATTCAAAACAGTTCAATGAACACAAATTAAACAGTAAAGATTTTATTGTGCAAAAAACGGCAAACAAATTAAAGGCTACCAGATGTTTTGCACAAACTAACCACTGACATTCAAATGGTGGACCCCGGCATGTTTCCATCCGGACCACGAGACAGCACGGTAGCACCATTTTACTGTTTCTAGTTGAAGTGAGCAGCATCAAAACAGCGGTGCGGATCACACCACAAGCGTCAAACGTGCTTCATTCAAGCCATTTCTGCTCTGTGCGCGTTTTCTCTTTCTCCAGACGTGCGCCACATTAATGGTGCGTCCACTGGCGCAGAGCGTTTTTAATTCATCCAATGGAAATTGAGCTTAACGCTCAAACGCAAACGTGAACCCCCCCTCCCCGATGTCATCGTCCATCGCGATGTTTCACTGTAGACATCGTCTGATGCCAATTTGGTAGACATCGCCCAACCCTAAACATCTTAAGTCCTTGCTCAGATTATTGGAAATAATTGCATTATTGGTGCACATGTAAACATAGTCAATATTTACTCTTTCTCCATGTTACCTGGACCAAGAAATTTCTGTTTATTTGTCAGCAAAAGTCTGCCAGATGACTCAAAACATCCAACAGACAGCAGACAGCTCCAGGGCTTTTGTGAAAACCACAGATTATACTTCCGTTTTTGTATCCCCGCACACAGACAGTCGGATCGACGGAGGGATATTAGCAAAACAGTTATTGTTAGAGTAGGTCTATCACTGAAAATTGTATCATACTTTGTCTACTCTTTAAACAGCATTATGGGATAATGTAATACTATGGCAAGATCTTTTTTACCTGTATGCGACAGGGTTATGCTTTGGGGGTTGGGCGAAACTGACAGGATGGCAGTTTCAGTTTTTTACCCTTTGTTGTAGGCAGTGGCTTTGCAGCACTGCACCGTGCTAGATTCTTCACTGAAAACTGAAAGTAACTCGCTCCTGCTAAACGTTTACTGTTTGAATTCTTGCACCGGGGAACAAAACAATCGACACCATTATGACTAAAAGTTTGCTAAGAAGTATTTCCTACTAAAGCAATCTGGTATTTGACTCTGGTCAAGCGTATCCATAGCAGACTGGTGGCAGTGGTCTTGGACGTCAACATGCCCAGTGCATTATGGCTAAGTTTTCCTACCTATTTGGTAAAAGGGAAGACAACAGCATTTTTTCTGTTTTCTCTAGTCAGGTAGCACCGATTTTTTTTTTTTTTTTTTTTTTTTTAAAAGGCCTTTCTATACTGCATAGGCAGCCAAGTTTTATTGAAAGCCCATGTTGCCTTGGCTGCTAACTGAATTAAAATAAGTTGAAGTACTAAAATGACTAAAACTAAAACTGAAATTAAATGCTTTTATACCAAAAACTGATTCAATGCAGCAAATCAAAATTCCAAAGTATTGGACATAATGTCTGTGACATAATTTGATAGCATTGGGATGTTTCCTTAATTGTACTGAACTGGTTTGTTTACACATTTCAGTGAAATACAAGAAAAAGCATTGAGGAAAGCGTGACAAATGCACTCACACGCCTCTGCCTCATGTGCTCGGTTGCCGTCTGCTCACTCAGCGCAATCATTTTGATCAAAACAAAATTACATGTGTTATGCAACAAACAGCAGAACAGGGACTATCAAGGGTTTGCTGAAAAATAAAGTCCCTACTTGCTTTGTAGCAGTGGTCATCTGATTATTATATCACAGTCTGCAACACTGTTCAGGATCAGCTCTATATGTGCGCTTGCTGTGACACTGAATAGAAGTTCAACGTAAGTTATATATTTTTTGTTTTACTTAATGACAATAACCAGCACAGTGTTGTTACTGTTAACTACTAAAACTGAAACAATTAAAAATAATTTTCTTTAATTGAAATAAAGCTTAAATAAAATGAAATATAAATATTAGATGAAAAACTTAAACTTAAAAAATTAAACAAATTAGAAATGTTGTCTTGGAAACTAACTGAAATAAAATGTCTAAGTTGAAGTACTTAAATTACTAAAACTGAAATAAATAAATTAAAGATAAATAGAAATATACTAATAAAAATGACATAAATTAATAAATATGACAAAAGCACATAGCAAAATTAATAAAATTCAACTAAAATTAAAAATGAAAACTGAAAATAATTAAAGGATTAGTTCACTTTCAAATGAAAATTAGCCCAATCTTTACTCACCCTCAAGCCATCCTAGGTGTATATGACTTTCTTCTTTCTGATGAACACAATCAGAGAAATATTAATAAATATCCTGACACATCCAAGCTTTATAAATGCAGTGAGTATGAGCTGTCAACGAGTATCAACGAGTATGAGCTGAAGAAAATGTCTCCATCCACATCCATCCATCATAAACATATTCCACACGGCTCTGGGGGGTTAATAAAGGCCTTCTGAAGCGAAGCATTTGTGTAAAAAAAATTCATATTTAACAAGTTATGAAGTAAAATATGCAGCATCCGCCAGACCGCCTTCCATATTCAAATTACAAAAAAAAATGGAACTGGCGTCGCGTCAGTTACGCTTTTTCCGTAAGTTGAATAGGGAAGGCGTAGGACGTAGCGTAAGCTTTTTTAACTGCGAGAGTTTTACACTTTCATCATAAGTTGAATATGGAAGGTGGTCTGGCGAAAGCTAGATATTTTACTTCATAACTTGTTAAATATGGATATTTTTTTTTTACACAAACGCATTGCTTCGCATCAGAAGGCTTTATTAACCCCCCAGAGCCGTGTGGAGTATGTTTATGATGGATGGATGTGGATGGAGACACTTTCTTCAGCTCATACTCGTTGATCCTCTCTCACTGCCATTATAAAGCTCGGATGCGTCAGGATATTTATTAATATAACTCCGATTGTGTTCATCAGAAAGAAGAAAGTCATATACACCTAGGATGGCTTGAGGGTGAGTAAAGATTGGGCTAATTTTCATTTGAAAGTGAACTAATCCTTTAAGCAAAACTATTAATAAATACTATAATAGTATAAAACAAAACTAAAATAACACTGAACAAGAGTTATTTGCCATATGAGTATTTACTAACCTAATTATGCTAACTGATATGATTCCTCTATTTGAAGTCTCTTACCCAGCATATTATTTTACTTAAAAAGAGAGGAAATAATATATTTAGATTTTATGATGCCTTGGTGATCAGCCATATTGAACTGTATTTGATGTTATCATTTAGTTCATGAAAATATTAAAGATGCTATCCATCCAACAAAACTGTGTTAAAGCATTGCTAAAAATACAAGTGTCGAATCTGTGAGTATTAAAAACAAAGTATGGTTACTCATGCTTGGTCTATATAAGTGGTATTGGTGCATAGACATGTATAGTAGTTCACACTCCGGCTTCAAGAAACATCTAGTTAATCTAGTGCTGCTGTTTTATACACACACCATCTGAATGGAAAGAAAGAAATCTGAGCATCACTCCATCACACCACTTTCCTATAGTTTTGCTTGTTCTTTTTTTTGTTTATCTTGAAATGTAATTGGTCTGTTTAGGTCTTTGTGTTTTGTGTCTGATAAGAAACAATCGACAGTTCATCTCTTATTCTCGTATTTTCCCATCAGGTGGTATCTGAAAATGCTGCAATGTTTTCGCTGTGAGCAGTGGTTTCATGAGGCGTGTACGCAGTGCCTACAGGAGTCCATGATGTTTGGAGATAGGTATGTACAGAGCTACATTTATCACAAACCTTACCACAGCAAAAGAACTTTCATCTTTGCATCAATACTCTGCCATCTTTCAGTATGGATTTCTCATCTTTCTCTTCAAATCAATGAATTTTCCTGAAAAGCAATTGGCTTTATATCATTAAAGCACTGCTTTCAGTGATTTTATCATGGCTGAAGGGTATTTTTAGGCAGAACTTGAAAGCAGAGTGCCTAAATAATTAAATAATAATTAAATAATTAAATCTCATTGGTCGAAAATCCAGCTTCACATAGCTGTAAACATCAAATAGCCTCTGATTGGCTGCGATTGTGTCGTGCAGCTGTTTCACGTTCAGTGCATACAGATATATTGCTTGTTGCTGGAAACTGCTCTTTGGTGGCTTCGAACGGCGAATCGGTCCAATCAGATTTTAGGGTCGGCGTTTTCCGTTTTATAATGAAATATCAGCTATTGCTTTTCAGAAAGATCAATGAATGCAATAACCAAAGTGAAATTCTATTTGCAACATCTCGACGGTGATGATTAGTGAATATTGCGACAAACTTAATGCGGCATCGCACACAGGTGAAATTACATGCGTTAGGGGATTTTTAAAAGATCATAATGACTCTGTCAAGCACAATTTTTCTGTGGCCGCAGCACCATTTGTACCTCTCCAAGGTGTGTAATTTAAATGACTCCATTTTCTGTCTTTTCTCTCCCAGGTTTTACTTGTTCATTTGTGCGGTGTGCAATAAAGGAGTGGAATACATCAAGCGGCTGGCTCTCAGATGGTAAATGGAGGCTCTTCTTTCCCCCCTCACGAGTGATTGCGCCCAGATCCGTGTCAGAATTATATAGTCAAAGTGTCGGATTTGATTGATACAGGCCTGAGTTCTCAATCCGGAGCTTTTTCTCTGGTGCTCCCAGCTATTTCAGAAAGTAAAGAGGGTTCATTGGGTTTTTTTCAGAGTAGAGTTTGTCTGGACATTGATTCTAGCTTTTTGTCCCAAATGAGAAATGGCCATTTGAACCAAAGATTTGGTGCTGAGAGGATTTCTTATGATAGCAGGGGATTACTCTTGAAATACAGTGAGCTGGATGTGCTGGATATTTAGGTATGAAGTCAGTCTCGGTTTGGATGTAAGCTTTATCCTTCTTAAAAAGTCTGGTGTGTTAAAATGGACCTTGCCTTGTGAACAGAACGGCACTCTATTTAACATTTATCATGTGACATTTCATGCAGATTTTAGCAGTGTCATTTGATCTAAGAGCATTTCTGCATTAGGTCTAAAACATCTTTAGCTTTGGCTCTACACTTTAGAGCTCTGTGTGGCATTTTGCATGAGTCAACTTATTTTTCATTTGCAGGGTTGATGTGGTCCATCTTGCCCTGTACAACCTGGGAGTCCAAAGTAAGAAAAAATACTTTGAACTGGAAGAGATCCTTACCTTCATCGGCAGCAACTGGGATAATTTCCAGATGGGCAAGGTTATATATTCAAGCTTTTTCTATCCAAGATCATTTTAGGAATTGTTTTAAAGGTAAAGAGTGTAATTTTTGGGTGGGCCTTTAGTCTGTAAGCAACTACACACTTGATTTTTTTTTTTTTTTTTTTTTTTTTTTTAATGTGCCCTCCTAATCTTAAATCAAAAACGTTAACCTCCCTTCCCCCTCGAAATATAACTGTTCTCTTTATGACGTATGTTTTGGCGGAGGCTGGGACTAAATATCCTCCACAACCGACTGCAAACTGGCATTCAGATGTGCCTCCATTTAGTTAGCAACAACTTCCTACCATCCAGTCAATTCCCGAGGACGAAATCCAGTCCTGCTCTTATTCCAGAAGTCATTTCATTTGGATATACATCACAATAGGGAAAAACAGACTTGCAACTTCTGGATCAACGCTGACTTTAAAGACGTTTAAAAACAAACAAAAACAGTGCTAGATTTGTCTGGTAGATGATTGCTGTTATTAGGGCTAAACGATTAATCAGACGATTAGAAAAAAAACAATGAAATCACGCTTAAACGATTTGGCTTAATGCGATTATGAAATCACAAAGCTGCGATTATTTTTTTTTATGCGCAGCTTGTCAATAAATTATGGCTCCAAATACTAATCCATCTGAAAGCACTGCGAGTTTGAATCGCTTATAATGTACATTTGAAAAAGCAACACGCGTCAAACATCTTTCCAGACATGAGAAGCGTTTATTAACATCTTGTCCAACAAAAGACAACATTTAGTAACATGTTTTTACTCCAAACTCACTTCATAACGACAGTTGAGCATCCTTCTGTGAGATGATGTGGCTTCTTAGACACAATAAGGCAGTCGTGTGTTTATTAGTCATGTTTAATCAATCAAAATGTTTCAATCTTCTGTTTATTCAGCTACAGCGATAGTATGGGATTTCCTGGAATGACGCGTGTTCTTCTTCTGCGGCAGGGCATATTTGCAGTTTCTGCGTGAGAGCACCCTCTGGCTTTCAGATGGAGAAGCATTTACTACTGATCACAGAGCCGTACAGCTCTGACAAGTTGCGCATAAAATAATCGCAGCCTTTGCCAAATCGCGTGCGATAAAATTGTGATAAATCGTGCAGCCCTAGCTGTAATTTTTAGGTATTGAAAAGCAGTTCCTTTGAAATAGGTAGTGAAAATTAGCCCGTTTTTTTTTTGTTTGTTTTTTTACCTGGGGTCTCCGACCAATTTCATTTGAGAGCTACATTTTTTAAAAATGAAAGTGTCTGAGAGCTATTCATGATATACAATACTTAAATCTCGTATGTATCATGTAAATATGTAAATAATGTATCATAACTCTCAAATTAACAACAATCCAAACTGTTATACACCTGAAAGGGTTTATGTATACACGTCACATAGTGCTGGAAGTACCTTTTTTTCCTATCGATTATTTAGTTTTTTTATTTTTCTCGATGAATCGAATAATCTAATGATTCGATTATTTGGCCTCTGTTTAAAAAAATTTCTACACTTTGTAATAACGACTGATTTTCAGCATGCCCAGGAGCCGCCATCATTGGGAAACATAAACATCGAGACGAATTGACGCATTCCATGCAAATCGACTAATTTACGTAATCGACGTAATCGCGTTGTTCCCGCCCTAATGTCAGAGAAAAGAATGCACATTCACTTATTTTCCATCTGCCTGTTAAAATTTACATCAAATATTTGTTTCGCATTGGTCTGAACAAAAAACGTCAGACAAGCTGGATAAAAATGTAAATCCACTCCCTGGCAGTAGGTGGCGCTTATGGAACATTAGAAATAGAGCTGTTTGCACAGTAACCTCTGTAAACTAAGCAGCGCTGTACTTATAAACATTAATTTATTTGGCTTCACACAGAGGGAAGATGAAAAATAAATGCCATTGAAACTTTTTCTGAAGACAGTCGGTACCCCCTTATACATTCATAGAATTCATTCATTCCTAAATTGTTTCATATAATTTCTCTCAGCACTCTGCCTTCCGTCATGTTTTCACAGAAAAAAAAATGAAACCTACACTGCATGCTGTGCCTGCTGTTGCTAACTTGATGCTGAATTAAGTAATGCCTTTACTGTTGCTAGCGCCCCAATTAGGCACACACATCTCTCGCCTATATTTGTAAAGAAGAACCCCCTCTCCCATTCCTTATGAAAATAGTATTTTTTTTCCCCCTTTTCTTTGCTTGAACGCTGCCTTTACTCATTCTGATGCAAACTTTTCTAGCTAATACTGCCTTGTAGCCATGTGAGCGTGATGGCATGCTTGATTGAAACTTGGATGTCCCGATAGGGTTTTTTTCTATTGTTAGTTGTTATTTTTATATTGTAACTACATCTGCATGTTCATAAATACATAAAAAAAAAACCTCACTGCCAATATGTCAAATAAATACTTAATTTACATTGGAGGGGATGGGACACCTGTCTATATTAGCTCACTCTGATTGGTTGAAAAGTACATTTTGGCGAGCTACCTTCAATCTGGCCACGAGCTACTGGTAGCTCTCGAGCGACGTGTTGGAAACCCGTTCTAACCGCTTGTCATGTGTAATCTGAGAAAACAGCATTGCTAAATTGCTCACACTTCTGTTCTGTGTATGGAACGCTTAACAACTATAGCGAAGCCTACGGGCTTCATTTGTCTTCATTGAAACATGACAGCTCAAGGCAACAGCAAAGGAAATGTCTCATAATAAAACACCATATCACACCATCAGTTTCTCTCAAAGACTTCCTTACCTATTTCTACTCCTTCAGCTCTGCAATACCCCTGTGTCTGAACGACACCATGTTATTCTTGACGCCCTCAACAACTATAAAAGCAAGTAAGAAAAATGTTTTCCTTTTGTTTTTATATATATGTATATTTAATGTATATATAATGTATCAATGTATATTTATTCTGACCCCTTGTTTTAGGTTTCTCTGTGGGAAGGAGATCAAGAAGAGGAAATGCATTTTCCGACTAAGGACAAGGGTCCCTCCTAACCCCCCATCTAAGTTGTTCCCAGAGAAGGCCCAGAATAGTGAGGGCCACAGGGGCCACAAAAAGGGGGCCAGCAGAAGCAGGTTAGTTACACCTTCTCTGAGCATTTCTGAGCATCTTTTATTTTCCTTATTAGTGCCTCCCATTTTTATGAATGATACCTCTTGTTGATGTCACATGGAAACATTAAAATGGATTATCATGAGACTGATCCCAATTAAATATTTTAATTGGTTCACTGTGCTATTTGTTTGTTTTTTATCCAGTTGGCTGATCATAACTGAGGTCTTTATTTCGTTTAATGTTTCAAAAGGAAATTTAGATTTTCACAGTGCAATGAATGCACTGAAAGACACGTGGCTTCTCCCCTATAATTTTACATTTGACAGCCACATCTCCTTTTTAGGATTCAATAGTTTTGGCTCTCAAATCTGTAATGACATGTTTAGTGGGTGGAGATGATGCATTGATTGACAGTTGATTTAGATAGTTCAGTTGTTATTATGCTCAATTATGTCGACTGAATGTTTCTCGACTTCCTCTGTTGCAGTAACTCTGTTCCTGCAGAGAAGCGGAGAAAGAAGAGGTCCAAGTGGCTGCTGGAGGATGCAATTCCTAATGTAAGCTTTTCACCCGGGTAACATTTCACTGAGACACAAGCCATATAACATGACCTTTCTTGTCTGGTTGAAATCTGTGTTCTGTTGTTACGGTTGCTAAGTCTGTCTAATTAAAAAGGGTTCTGGGCCAGTTGCATAAACACTGTGTTAATAACTAGTCTGACCAACTAGCAGGTTGGGTTAATAATCAGTTTTATATTTCCGATTCTAAATAGGCCAGTCTATGTTTTTATTAAAAACTCTTAAAGAAACTAATGAGATGACTTACTTGGAAGACTAGTCTAAGCAGTATATGCAACCAGCCATCGCTAAAGTGTATTTATTAGTGGTCTATTGATATAAATTGCTCAGTGGTTAACATTGATATCTAGAGACGGCCAATACAATGAATTTATTTCATTCAGCAAGGACACATTAAATAGATTAAAAGTGACAGTAAAGACATTTATAATATTACAAAATAGTTCTATTTCAAATGTTCTGTTAAACTTTCTATTCATCAAAGAATCTTAAAAAAAAGTGTCACGGTTTCCACAACAATATTAAGCAGCACTGTAACTGTTTTCAACATTGATAATACTAAGAAATGATTCTTGAGCAGAAAATCAGCATATTAGAATGATTTCTGAAGGATCATGTGACATTAAAGACTGGAGTAATGATGCTGAAAATTCAGCTTTGCCGTCACAGGAATAAATTACATTTTGAAAAATGTTATAATAGAAAATAGTTATTTTAAATGGGTCATATGAGGGTTCTAAAAAGAACATTATTTTGTGTATTTGGTTTAATTCAATGTGTTTACACAGTTTTATGTTCAAAAAAGTCATTATTTTACACATACCGTACATTATTGTTGCTCCTTTCTGACGCCTTTCTGAAACGCGTTGTGTTTTTACAAAGCTCATCGTTTGGACAAGCGCGGTGTGCTCTGATTGGCCAGTGATCCAGTGCATTGTGATTGGCCCGAATACCTTAAGCGTGTGACGGAAATGTCACACCCCTTACCATATTTGGAACATCAGCTCCCAAAGCAATATTGACAGGTGATAATGTTGGTACTACCTTATCAATTCGAGCCCAAATTTGATCTGGAAAATGCAGATGACCAAGCTGATCGATCAACTTTGCCAGCGCGACTGGACCAGAACATATCAGATTGATAAGGTTTTATTTTACCAAAAACTATTAGGTTTTAAAAATAGCTAACTAAAGATAACTATTTTACCTTGCATATACTATGTTATAAAGATTTGATGCCGTGTCCCAGAGAGACGAGACAAAGACAATATAACCCATTATAAACGAAGCATTTGTTGCATCCATTGGGGACATAATTAGCCTACTGATTATAATGACTTATACTGCCTTTATACGCGTAAACATAAAACCATGTCTGCATTTGTGATCGTAGAAACGACAAACAAGCGCTACTCTATACTGCTCAAAACTCGCGTTTAAATAGTCAGTAGCAAATTCTTAAAATATGAAAACATACTTACGGGCTGCGTCTGTGAGTCAGAAGCGCCAGACTGTACTTGCAAAGATGGAATTGCCCAACTTTTTAGAATCAGCCTTTGTGCACAGCCGGCCTTGTACTCTCCCAGGTTCTGGAAACAGTTCTCCGAAAAATGTGCAGCACACAGTCGAATATTTGGGTTGTACTGTTCTGGAACAGTGTTGTAAATAAAGCTTAACCACTGTTTTCTAATTCTGTCCTCTTTTGGAAGGTCAAACAAAGTAGTTTGGCTTTTGCAATGAAAAACACAGCATCTCCACGACATGGCAATACTACAGCGAGAATAAAAGTTACGTCTTCTTTCTTTGCGTATACATTTGGGCGCAAGTGTATGAAACTCTGCCCCCACAGACTGACGTAGATTTGTGGGGGCGTGTTTGAATGAAGCGTTTTAGGAAGTCGTGGCTAAGCCTCAAGAATATCTCTTTGGGTTTGAGACTTTGAGCTTTGTAACTCTGCAGATCTTTTACATGCACAAACAGCTACATAACACACTAAAGAAAAAGGAAAACAAGAAATCGCATCGTATGACCCCTTTAAATTGCACTGATATTTCACAGTACTGCTTTTACTGTGTTTTTGATCAAAATAAATGCAGCCTCGTGAGCATAAGACACTTAAAAATCTTACAGAGCCCAAACTTTTGAACGGTAGTGAATATATGTTTTACAGATTAATGACATCAAATAAGACATCCACAAAACTTCTGAACTTAAATAAGCCCTAATTTTGCAAAGAAATATTAGTTTTTCAATAATTTAACAACACGTTCGCATGTTCATGGTTCTCCACTGTCTGTTAATTGTCACGTGACATGCAAGTAAACAAAATATTTCATCTTTTTTAGTGTTTTATTTTGATGTTTTTATTTTCAAGTTTTATTTATTGTGATTGTACATTTTTATTATTTAATTATTAGCTTTACATCATCTCACAAACCCCCTGCAGTTCCTCACAAACCTCAGATTGGGCAACCTTGGCCTATCTGATATATATTGATCTATCATTAAACCACATACACACACACACAATACTAAATAATTCAGATTGTGCAGTCCTCTTGAAATCAGATTCATGAAGAGGTGAAGTGTTGGACTTCTGAGACTATGTTTGACCTGTCAGTCCAAATCCAAGCTTCCCTTACTGAAATTTTGTGTTCTAGCACGTCTTAAAGTTTCTTGAATTCCTCGATGGTTTACTTTCATGCAGCCAAGCGAATTGCTACTTGTTTCTTTTTTCATTTCAGCCATTTTTCTACAAGGTTTCTTATGTACGGACTTTTACATTTAAATATGACCTGTGTGAAGTTTACTCTTCGTTGTCTTCTCCTGCCTCTCTTCATTTCTCTCTAGCATCTCTCTGCGCCCCGTGGTGATCTTCTTTTTATTCCTTGATGCTTGCTGCCATGCAGACCTTGCATTTCTCCCCCACTCCTCATGTGTTGTTTTGTCTCTTTCTCGCCTTCGTTCTCTCTCCCTCACCTTTTTTCTCTCACTGTTGGTGAAGCTACTTTGAAAGCCAAGCTACAAGCTACTCATGATTTCGAGTTTCTGAACTCCAGTCAAGCTAGCCCTTCGTGCAAGAATTCAGCTGCACTGCAATCTACTAACAAAAAGTAGTCACTCTACTGACAAAATCTAGTTGGGTTACATTTCTACTTTTAGTTTGTTACTCTCCAACCCTCTCTTACCCTCTCATTCTGTCTTTCTAAATTTTCTAAAAAGGATTACATTCATCCTCTGAAGCATTTAACTGACAAATCCTTCTGAGAGGTCTCCAGTCCCCAGACATGCTTTACTTGAACTACACATCCTTGACACTCCAGGCAGCACAGCTAATAATGCCATGAGCAACTTCAAAGACGGAATTCGAGTGACTGTAACAACCATGACTGCTCTGATCGGCATAATCAAAGCTGCGATTATCGTCATCGTCCAAATGACAATGAGCCGTTGTGCTAAAATGAATTTAACGATGTATTTCATACTTTGTTTGTGACATCATTGCAGAATGACCTCACCTCTGCCTGGAGCACCAATCATCACATGGCCAACATCTTCGACTTCACGCTGGATGAGCTGCAGAGTTTAAAGAGGTGAACTGATCTTTATTGACTCAACACAAAAAGTTTTTTTTTTTTTTCATCATTCATACAAGTCCAACTTTATTTTATTTTATTTTATTTAAGCAAGATGAATTGGGACTGGATACTGGTATGAAATAAATATAGAATTAAATGGTATATTATAATATAGAATATTAATATAGAATTGAACTGATGTGTGGTCACAGGTGTGAGTACATATGATGACTTTAAATGTTTATCATCCAATTAGAATATAATCAAAACTATTATATATCAATAAGAAGTATAAAATATTTTATAATATTAAATACTTATATAATGAATATTTTATACAATTATATTTTAGCTTTTTGTTTTGAGGTCATGTTACATGAGCTGTTTTGCACTGGTGCACTGTTTTTTGTTTTTTTTTTAGAATTTTTTAGGAATAATATTTTTTTTTTTTTTCCAGATAAAAAAATAAAATAAAAAGAGAAGATATAATCAAATAAGATGAAGTATTTAATTCACGTTTTTTTTTAATTGTCCACAAATAGGCATTACCACATGAATATATACTATACAATCATATATACGGTAGTTATTTTTGCTGAAAATGAAAAAAAAAAAAAAGTTTACAACTTATATGTTAATATCTATATGAAATATTGGTCATACCACCCATCCCTAATGTGAATAAAATAATCACAGTAAGATAATTAAGTTTATTAATGCATTAAAATCTTGTCATCCATATTTTTCAAGTATTTTGCATTTTGAATTTGGTGTGGAAAAGCCATAATTAAGCCATAATATTGCATAATCAATTTATGTTGTGGTACTATTTCATTATTCACCCTTGTCCTCGTAGTGACTTAATAATTTGTTGGGACCCTAAGGCACGTCGTAACAATTAAGCGCATAATACAGATATCTGCATGCTTTGGGTTTGATGGCTCATTTGATACGTCTGCCCTTTCATTTTTTGATAAAGTCGCCTCACCTGTGCTAAAACTGCCAGAAATTAATTGTCACCTTTCCATCAATGTACATAATGAGGTCTCAATCAAATTCAGTCTTCCGTCATCAGTCTCACGGCAGCAGACGGCACGCTTAACCTTTTCTCATTACCTTTGATTTGAATGCTTAAGCATCTATTTATTGGCTTTCGAACAATCATGCTCATTTGCATCCATTTCCCTTTGAAATATCGGAAAGGTCTCTCACTGTTTCCCCAATCACAACCCCACCCCACCCCACTGAAAATATTTTTTTTTTTTATCAACACGGTGGGTGAAGCGATTTAATTATACTTTTCTGTAAAGGTTATCATCTCTCAAACAGGCCTGAATAATGAGAGAATTGGAAACACTATTGGGGCAGACAAAGCTTTCAGAGGCGAAAGCGGCTGTCTGAGAGGGATTGTTGAAGAGTATAAAAGAGAAATCTGGAGTTGGTTTCGGCCATAATAAAAAGGGCACGTTGGGTTTCATCACAAAGCCGTGAACTGTAGTTAATGACTGCCATCCTTTGAATGGTAGTCCTGATAAACTCTGGTATAGTCACAATCCCAGCGCTGTATAATGTGTTGAATAGCAAGCAGCAGGTCGGATCAACTGTATTCTTTTGTATTCTTCAGTAGCCCTACTGCTTTGGCCTCTTGAGTAAGACTGAGATTAAAGTTATTGAGAAAGATAAGATTAGTAACATGAAGTCAAATTGAAACAACTTTTTCTCCAGTTATTGTTTTATGTGACTATTTGCAGTTCATTTGATTTTAAACTTTTTTGGTATAATATAATATAATATTTTGAATTAGCTTGAATTTTTTTTATTATTATTTTCAGTTTTGATTTTAGTTTACGTTTTAGTCATTTTTATTATTTTTTTCTAAATATTTTTATTTAGCTTGAATTTATTAAACTTAAAGGGTTAGTTCACCCAAAAATGAAAATGATCCCATGATTTACTCACCCTCAAGCCATCCTAGGTATATTTGACTATTTTCTTTCAAACGAACACAATCAGAGATATATTTAAAAATATCCTGGCTCTTCCAAGCTTTATAATGGTAGTGAACGGGAGATAGGATTTTGAAGCTGAAAAAAATGCATCCATCCACCGTAAAAGTAATCCATACGGCTCCAGGTGGTTAATAAAGGCCTTCTGAAGCGAAGCGATGGGTTTTTGTAAGAAAAATATCCATATTTAAAACTTTATTAACTAAAATAACTAGCTTTGGCCTTCAAAACCGTGCCCCCCATTCACTACCATTATAAAGCTTGGAAGAGCCAGGATATTTTTAAATATATCTCCGATTGTGTTCGTCTGAAAGAAGATAGTCATATACACCTAGGATGGCTTGAGGGTGAGTAAATCATGGGATAATTTTCATTTTTGGGTGAATTATCCCTTTAAACTTGATTTTAGTTAGTTGCCCAGACAACATTTCTAATTTTCTTTAAAGTTTTTCATCTAATATTTATATATTTTATTTTATTTCAGCTTTTTTCAATTCACTTCCTTATAAGTAAAATCAAGCCCCACTCATTCAGTATTGTTTTTTTTCTCTGAAATATGTCACATTATGGAAGTAAAATGGTTTCATGTTGACTGTAAGTATGTGATGGTTTTGAGTCATTAAACACTTTTTATGCTTCTTAAACACGTTTATGCTTCTTTCCTTGTCTCTCTTTCTCTTTATGGATTTGTCTATCTTCATTCTTAGCACCAGCTCAGGACAGACATTCAGTTTGGACCAGGACTCCACCGACGCAGCCAGTACTTCTGGTTCTGCCACCACCAGCGTCTCCTATGATTTCAGGTACTTTTCAGTTTCTTCAAATCTGCAGACTGCTTTACTAAACCATAAACACGAAATAACAAAATGTTATGTATTTTCTAAATGAACGTAATATTTGAATTGTTTGCTATGTTTGCCAACTCCCTGTGGCACTGACTAGATTATAATAATCATGTTCTGTTGATGGGTCAGAGCAGACATAATACAGTATTAGTACATCATTTATGCAGAAACTTTACACTGAATTTTACAGTGAAGCACCTTAACTACCCAAAGATTTGTACCCTCACAGTGTTGCTGAAAAATTAAGATGCATTGCGAATTGTTTGGGAATCAGATTGTGACTTTTTGAATTGAAATAGAATCAAATCACTAGGTGCATAAAGACACCCACCCCTATTTTGTATGCTTTTTTAAATGTATGTAACACAACAAAACACTCTTCTGAATATGTTTATTTAAATACACATTCTTACAGTATATACAGCCAGTTACATTTCTCAAACAAATTAAAGGGTTAGTTCACCCAAAAATGATTACTCACAATTAATTACTCACACTTATGTCGTTCCACACCCGTAAGACCTTCGTTCATCTTCGGAACACAAATTAAGATATTTTTGATTAAATCCGATGGCTCAGTGATGCCTGCAAGATAATTAACACTTTCAGATGCCCAGAAAGCCACTAAAGACGTATTTAAATCAGTTCATGTGACTACAGTGGTTCAACCTTAATGTTATGAAGCGACGAGAATACTTTTTGTGCGCCAAAAGAAAAACAAAATAACGTCTTTTCAACAATATCTAAACCAAAGTCATGTGATTTCAGTAAACGAGGCTTCGTTACGTCATAAGTGTTTCGAAATTTTAATAGTTCACGTGACTTTGGCAGTTTGATACACGCTCCAAACCACTGATTCGAAACAAAAGATTCGTAAAGCTTTGAAGCAGTGTTTTGAAATCGGCAATCACTAGATATTGTTGAAAAGTCGTTATTTTGTTTGAATGAATGTTCGAAAAACATTATTTTTCATATATTTTACATTGTTGCAGCACCTCTCTTCCCAGTCTGTCAGTAACGCTCTGTTTAGTTCCTGTTTCTATGAAACCCCTCGTTCCGAAAAGCACATTGTGCTCTGATTGGTCAGCTGGACTAGTGTCTTGTGATTGGTCAACCGCTTCGAGCGTGTTTCTGAAATGTCACGCCCCTTACCTTAATCGTGAGTTTCAACACACTACTATTCAGGCCACGCCCTTTAATTTTGCGTATGCCTTGGGTGGGAATTATTTAAATGAGGAGTATTGTGAGTGACATGTTTGTTCCCAAAAGAAAACTCAAAACTACAATGGAGGCATTTCAGGGAGTTCAGAAACAGTGCTTACTGATATAGAGAATAACTTTGCAGACCTTTTTCATGCCCAAGCAGCAACATTACATACTAGAGAAAGTTTAAAATGTAAAAAAGCATAATAAGTCCTCTTCAAAAAGGAACTGAATGCATTAACGTATTAGCTAAAAAAACTAATTGAAAAGAATAATTGAAATTCTTGCTCACAACGCAGCTAAAATATGAATTTGTTTAGCCATGGGGCTGTAGATTTATCAGCTGGTGTGATGCAATCCTTCACAGGCTGTTGCGAATCACCCGTACTCTTGTACATCCTTGCAACAGCGCGATTCAAATAAGCGAAGTTAAAGCCATGCATGTGACATATGAGGTCAACCTAATGCATCTTTTCAGTCCTGGACCATTTCCCAAACCTGCTGGTACCCTGTTGCCATGGAAACCATGGATGCTATCCCTGTACTACAACTTAAGTGGTATTGCGGTTCCATTCGATGCAAGCTTCTGGGAGCTAATTTGTCATGACATTTGAAGTGGTGACATCAATGATAGCAGCTAAACCACTGGGCCAGCAGGGTGCCTCTAACCGCTTTGCTTTTTAATATACATGAGCTTGAGCAATTGTCAATTTCACTCTGGCGCTGGAATGACCGTGGTGGGTTTACTGGAATGCCAGGCCTGTATCCTCTACGCCTTTCATCTTGCTCTTTCAAAAGTGTCCTCTTCACGGCTACACTGCAGCGTAATCAATATTGCTGTAGTGGGACAATTTGGCAGCGCGGCTGTCACTGTAGATTCTCACCTCCCCTGCTGGGGTTGCACTCTGCTGCCCACAAGTTAAAGAGGAATAACAGGCGTCCATCAACACCTGATGTTGTGTGTAAACGGCCCCTGACAGCCCGCTGAGAAATATGGTGTCAGATTATGGATTATTTATGGTTATGGCCACTTGTTTGCTCCTGTTTATTTTAAAGATGGAGTCAGTGGAGGCTGAAAGTGGGAGTGAAACCATGTCTGAACTGAGGATGCCATCAGTCAGTTAGGAATTTTGATGTCGGCCTCTCAGCTTTTGTGCTTTCGTATCTGGGTTTCTTTTAGCGCCGAAGGTCATAGATATTTTCCAGGGATTTTTAACCTCTCCCGTAGCATGTTAGCGATTACCACAGATTCATTTGTGTTCTTCATTTCACGTCCTTCAGTGCGTATTAATTGAAAATATGTCTACTGTTAATGCACTTAAAATGAACATCGGTAACACTTTACAATAAGGTCTCATTTGTTAATATTAGTTATTAGTTAATATTAGTTATTAATGTATTAACTAACATGAACTAACAATGAGCAACACATTTGTTACAGTATTTATTAATCTTTGTTAATGTTAGTTAATAAAAATACAGTAGTTCATTGTTTGTTCATGTTAGTTCACAGTGCATTAACTAATGTTAACAAACACAACTTCAATGAACAATACTTTGACAGCATTTATTAATCTTAGTTAATGTTAACTAAAGTAGCTAAAACTGAAGTTTTGTCTAATGAAACCTTATTGTAAAATGTTACATCTAGCAGGTAAGCGAGTCGAAGGGTGTAAGGGACATTTTAAATTTTAAAATGGAAAAGTCATGAAAATGAACATAAAAAATGTGTATAATTTTTTTTCCCATTTGTTTAATATGTAATATTATTTATATATATATAATTAAAAAATCTTAATATTTAGGATTCAAATATAAAATATATTTAAAAAATATTTGTATTTTATATTTATATTATATTATATCAATAGTGGATATGAATTTTTTATTTATGCTCATGCTTGTGAGTGCAGACTTTTTAATATTTTTTTTTTTGTTTGTTTGTTTCTTTTTTTACAATTACGTGAATACAACTTGAGTATGATCTGCAAAGTTGTTGTTTTGAGAAGGAACTGTTTTTTAAATGGGTAGATTTCTAGTATACACATGTAATCTATAGATATTTTTCACAAAAATATTTCTGATTTTGGGTCAAATTATGATTTTTGCAATTTATATGGTAAAACGTAATCCTACCCAATACTTAACAACTACCTTGCTAACTATTAATAAGCAGTAATTAGGAGTTTATTGAGGCAAAAGTCATAGTTAATAGTTTGTTAATAGTGAGAAATGGACCCTAAACTAAAGTGTGACCTAAAAGTTTTTACTGTATATTTGTTTGTGTGGTGATTGACAACATGACACATTCTTTTAAATAAATAGTTCACCTAAGAATTAAAATTCTGTCATTATTTTTCCCTCTCATGTCATCGCCATAGCCCTGAAATTTGCATCTACTTAAAGGTGCAACAGGACATTTTCGGAGAGGCTAGCAATAGCGAGCTAGCTTTCAAATCATAACATCCCACCCTCCCTTAATGCTGCCTTCATGTGCTCTCGGAAATATCGTAAATACGAGTTTCCTATGTAAAAAATTGCACATGAACGCCCTGTCATGTTGAAACTAGAATGCAGTAAGCTCGTAATCACGACTTTAGAAGCAGGAATTATCAAATTTCCTATAGAACGTGAAGGCAGCATAAGATCGCTCTCCAAAGCTGTGCCTCCTCCAAAACACATGAACACACACACACACGCACACACACCTGCTCTCAGCAAAGCATCACAAGAGATGGCGTTAAACTACCTCGTGTCTCAAAGCATGACAGGCAGGTAGGACATTGTATTATTTCATTCAGACCGAATATCATGATTGGATGAACATTTTATGGTCCTACGCCTTTCATTGACGATATATATTTATAAAAGTACATTTAGACCGTTTAACATAGTGATTGCTATCGGGATATGAGGAGACTTTCAACCAGTATAACAAAAAAAAATTTCTGTATAGAATCACCTATTCCACCTTTAAGATTCAAAATAATTATTAGAAAAATAATGACAGAATTTTTATATATGGATGAACCATTCCTTATGAAATCTTTGATTCCTCCTCTAGTCTTTTTTCCTCTTGCCCTTTCCTTTTGTCTTGCTCACAAAGCTTTATTTTCATTGTGGAGCGTTATTGACACTGTCGAGCAGCACATCTCTTCGTTGAGTCATCACTTCTTCTGAAGCTCTTCAAGTTCCTGGTAGAGATGCCTCATGTCCCGCAGGCCAGATACTTGTACAGTTAGTAATCCCTTATACTTGTCCTGCATTTTTTTTGTTTTGTCACCAGCTGCGCAAGGCCTGGAGAAATCGCAACCAAAGAAAGCAAAGGCCTGTGCGCAGAACATGAGTTTGGATGGATGGCTGGTTTGGAGACTGCCAAACGGCCCCAATCACTCGTTGATATCTTTCCCATAGTTTGTCTTATTTTAGGATATGAATGCTCATTAGTATTCTTGCAGTGGTCCTTAGGGTGTTTGGAAAGAGGCGGAGAGTAAGGGTGGAGGAAAATAAACACGACTTGGATTTTCTCAACTGGAAAAGTTGTGAGGGTCGACAGATCCCTGTCCCCTACTGTGCATCCTCGTTGTGGGCTAGATCAAACACTTCACAAACACATATCTGCTTTCCGTGCTTGGCTTTCATGTTCTAATACTGTTTGGCTCTACATCCCAGTTTAGCAGCTGTAATGATTTTGAAATGGAGGTTCTCAGCGTTGGATTTTGATATCTTGCTGTGATTTCCCATGTTACACATGCCCTTGGGCAGAAATGTGTGGTCATTAGGAGCTTATGCAGATTGGAAACTCCCCAGAAGATTTGCAGAATGAAAAAAAAAAAATACCTAAAAGTCCAGATCTGCTGTATGACCTTTAAAATGCCATAACACCCACAGAGGCAAGTGAATGGGGATGGCGAATGGCTAGGAAATAAAATTCAGTGTTAAACAGGGACATCTTGTGGTGGACAGTTTTAGGGCATCTATGCAACTGCACCTTTTATATAATAAAGTTTCTTTAATATTTATTTGCTGGATAATACATAGAAAAATATATTTAAAAAAAATATTTTATTCCAACAGAACATGGAATAGTGCATGTTATGCCTGAAATAAAAAAATAAAATAGCATAAAATACTAATATTTTATTTTTGCAGTTTGTAGAATGTATACTAAGAGAGTTTGCTAATTTGTTTGTGTGCTTATAATATGCGGACATTTGCCAATATGTGATGTATGCAATACTGTATCCCACGATGCAATGCTCTGTTATCTTTACATTACATTTCTAATGTCATAAATTATCCAGAAGTATTTATATCTGTGGTTTTATTTATTTATTTACAATACCATTCAAAAGTTTGAGGTTAGTAAGATTTTTTTTAATGTTTTAGAAAGAAGTTTTGTTTTTGTTTTTTTTTTTCATTTTTTGATAATAAATAATATTGTGAAATATTACTTTAAATAATACTATTTTAATATATTTTAAAATATAATTTATTCCTGTGATGCAAAGCAGAATTTTCAGCATTATTACTCCAGTCTTCAGTGTCACATGATCCTTTAAGAAACATTTCTTGTTATTGTCAATGTTGAAAACAGAATACAGTCAAACCAAAAATTATTCAGACATTTTTTATATTTTTGATATATTTTTACTAGTGGGCGCAGGACACTATAGTTCATTTATGTAAGTGAGGATAGCAAAATAAAGTAAACTGTGACATATTATACCCAAACATTATTCATAGAGTGGACTACCAGTAAAACTGATAAAAATTTGCAACCAAAAATTATTCAGATACTTTGACCTCACCATGTTTTGCTTAAGTGTTATCTGACATTATCAAGATTAATTTTTTCTGACACAGTTTAACTCTGAGATCTTGTCATGTTTTATTATTACAATTTTTTTAAACTATAGTGAATAAACTGTATTAATGAATGAAATGTTCAAGGTGTCTGAATAAATTTTGGTTTGACTGTGTTTTTGTGGAGACAGTGATGCATTTTTTTCACTATATTTTGATGAATAGAAAGTTATGAATTTCATGTGTCCTTGCTGAATAAAAGTACACAAATATAACTGTAAATGAAAACAGGGAAGTACAGTAGCCATGATTAATTAGATTTTTCATCTCATGTGAGGAAAATGTATTTTTCTTGCCAAGAACATCTATGATCTATATTTGCGTCCACATCAACGAATGATAACAGTCTGTTTATTCGAAGCTCACATGCTGTGGTTTCAAAGTGTGTACATGTTTTTGCTGTTCTTGTTGCATTTACACGGCTTTAACCAGCAGATGTCCTCAGCATGCTATGTTTCAAGTGAATCTAGCTAGTGTAATCGATCTAATCTAACAGTGAATTTAGCTGACAAAGTCAATATAGTGGAATAAAAACACCTAGACTTTTTCACTGCAATTTCAAAGGAAGCAAGACAATGTTGTCGAAACTAGCACTGGATACCTGAGGTAATTTTATGTTACACTGTTTGCTGCCTGGGATCTCATTGTTAATACTACTCTCCATTTATTCTGAGGGTATGACCGATTGTTTTCCATATATCAATTTTCTTTAAAGCATCCTTGAAAAGGGGGGTTGACTTGTCAAACAGTGGTGGCTTTTTTTCGATTAACTTCTCCGCAATGTCGTCTGCCATTTTAAAATGCGTGAGCCCTTAAATTTGAATGGATTCTGATTGGCTGTCAGTTTTTTATCGTTCGACAGCTGGGAAAAAAATCGTTCTCAAAGTGATCCCAACGATATAATTTCTCTATATCATTATCAGTATAGTTGTATAGAACTATATCATTATCTTTATAGTTCTCATTCTTGATGTGAACGGGCCTTTATGCTTCTTATGTTCTTTACAGGAAAAATGTGGGCAGTCGGAAGAGGAAGTTGCCCTCCTCTAATTACACTGTGCTGGCCACAAAAAAAGAGATGGTGGAGCGTGAGCTGAGCCCCATCAGCATGCCTGGAGAAGAGAGTAACGTCATGATGGAGAACAGCATCGACAGCCACACCTTTGAGAGCATCAGCGAGGACGATTCTTCGCTGTCTCACCTCAAGTCTTCCATCACCAGCTATTTCGGGGCAGCCGGTAGGCTCACCTGCGGTGAGAAGTATCAGGTTCTGGCTCGTAGGATCACACCTGAAGGCAAGGTGCAGTATTTAGTGGAGTGGGAAGGAACTACACCTTACTGAACATCACAGAACAGAGGTGTGGAGCAGATGGGCTGCCTGCGACTCCGCGTAGATATTCCCTGTCGCTTTTCTGAAAATCATAGTTTCAGAGTTCTAGTTTTGTTTTTGTTGTTTCCCACAAATCACATATAGTGTTTTTTCTAATATCCTGGTCTTGTCTCAAGTCCTTTTTTTTTTTTAAAGTCATTTACAGTGTCCTTTTAGGGCACTTTAAACATCACAAACATGATTCATTTTAGTAACACATAGTAACCTTACACACTATGGTATTAGGTAGCAGATAAAGGACAGTATTATGCAACATGAAGTCATTTCAGTTTAGTTTTCGGATTCAAACTGTTTAAGAGCATTCACCCCGTGAGTTTCAATTAAGTTTTGAGTTTAATAAAACATGGAGTGCTCATCTCCAAGAGTAGTTTACTTAAAGTAATTCATTGTTTCATTCATATCTCAGTATTTCTGCAGAAGGAATATATAGCGAAACATTTGTTCACCTAAGATTAACAGTACAGCGGTACTTTTTAGCCGTTAAAATATTAGTCAGCACTTTCGTTCTTTCCTGTTCAACCATAATATTTGAATTTGTTCTTGCCGATTATATAACCAAAGTGAAGCAAATACTGCTTTGAGAAGTATTTTTCTATTTTATATGCTTTTGTATGCTCTGGCTTGTCAGATTGGATATGCAAGACCTGCTTTGAGAAAGCAGAAGGAAAGTGAAAGTGGAAAGTGATCATCTGCATTTCATTTCAATAGAATTTAGGCTCTTTTTGACATTTGCCCACAGGTGACTGTAAAATCAATGTTTTTACAAGCTCTCCAAAGATTGTTGTTATATTTGAGGTGGATCTGTAAAGGGATACGTCCACTTGTCAGATGATTGGATTGACTGGAAAATTGAAAGTTATGTGAGGTTCTATAATTTGACTTCATTAGTTTTATAGTACACAACATTATAAAAATACTTTATTATTTACATGTATATAATTGGATATAAGATTAGCCCCATTTTATTATTGCACTATTAACATGTTTTATCAGCTATGCAAGCTATTATTGGATAAATTTACCTATATTTTCTAATTGATTTTAAAGGAAAAAAATGTATAAAAATATATTTCAAGTATTTACTTTTTACTTTTATGATATTACCCCAATGGAAAAGCATTTGTGAAATTGAATGCAGATTACAAGAGTTTTGTCAACAAAACAATGTTTGTTTTATTACGTTCACAAGTTTTTGTATGCCAACTTGATCACATTTAAAAAAGGAGTTTTATATTTTGGTTACGAGTTTAACAAGGTTGAGAAGAGAGACAACATGTTGTATTTGTATAAGATTAAAAGTAATTAGTTTTGAATACTTTTATGACAATTTCTATACGTCAAACTCAAAGCTGTACATGGTAAACATGTATTTGTTTTTTGGAACAGTGTTCAATGTGCGAACTTGCATGTGTCATTATTCATTCATTCCTGTTTCAGACTATTAAAACAGTTTGTCAGCAATAATTATAAAGGTGTGGTCTTCTGTATTTGTACCATCATTTTTACAGGTGTGAGATTCTTTATTCTGCATAATTAATACACAAATATAACTGTAAATGAAAACAGAAGTACAGTAGCCATGATGAATTAGATTTTTCATCTCATGTTAGTGTAGAACTTTTTGAGGAAAATGTTTTGTTTTTTTTTTTCTGGCCAAGAACATCTACTTTAATTTCTTACAAAATATGTTTTAATATATACATAAACCCCTGTATGTCAATGACACGGTCATGGGGTTCTAATTTACACATCCTGTGGCAAAAGGTTAATTCATGAATATTAATTACGTGATGGTGACGTTCCTTGGTAACCTTATGCTGCCTACACAAAAAAAATACTTAACTTGCTATAGGAAATTTGATAATTTCCACTTCTGAAGTCGGGATTGCGAGCTTATCACATTCAAGTTTCTACATGGGAGGGCGTTCATGTGCAATTTTTACCTCGTATTTACGATCATTCCGAGAGCACGTGAAGGCAGCATTATTAGAACGTCCAGTCAAGTAGCTCAATTAATATTCATTAGCCACCTGATTAGCGCAAACTGTCAACGTCTGCCAACCACCCAATCGGGTACGCCTACCGGGCGAACGTAACATTACACAATTAATATTCATGAGCCAGGCCTTAACGAAGTTATATTTACTTGAGAGGAAACAAGGGAGGAATAAGAGAAGGGCAACATTTCTTAATTACTAATTTCTGTGACATTTGATTTAATATAATCATTGTGTAACTGTCCTCCAGAATTCAGTACCTGAAAATACAAAACAACTGTCCAAATGAAAGCGTCGGTCTTTTTTTAAAAAGCTAGGTTCCTTTTTTAAAGAGAGATTTGTTTTTGTGTACAGATTACTTACTTTCTTCGCCAGAGAGTTTAATCCGTTAATTTAATTAAGGTATTACATGACGTGTCATGTCCCCTTCACTCTCACGCGCGTCTCAAAAGGGTCAACAATCTGCACGCGCAAACCAGCGTCATTCGTTTTACATTATCCAAAAGTTAATTTTGACGCCGCGTTTTGTCATTATGAGGCGTCCATCAGGTGTGCAAATGTCCAGGAACGTTGCATGTTGAAAAGTGCTGACAACATGTTTAGTGGTCCTATTACTATGTCACCATACATCACCCGCTGTCAGCACCAGGGCTGGATGAGGGTCACCGGTGAGTACATCATTTGTTTTGGGCTGAAACGTGCTTTGTCAAGTAATCTTTTATATATTATCAATTTATTTGCTTGTATGAAGACGTTTGTCTGCCATATGTTTACTGTGGTTGTTTTGTTTGAGTACAGTGAGCATATTAGGTCCACTGAGGCTGTACTCAGACCAGTCAGTATTTCTTAAAGGGTACATTTATTTATTTTATTTATAAGTCAATTTCTGAATGTACATATATCTTACAGTCTCTACAAAAAAAACCATTAAACATTAATTACATTAAAGATACAGTTAAACAGACTTTTTGTCATGTTTAAGCATGTTGTCATACTCCGTCATGGTCATTAAACAGCTTTTTTTTTCTTTTTTTTTTTTTAAATCGTTTTATGATATATATATATATATATATATATATATATATATATATATATATATATATATATATATATCATAAAACGATTTTTTTTTTTTTTTTTAAAGCTGTTTAATGACCATATATATATATTAAAACAGTAAAAATTGAAAAGTATGCAATGGACAAATATTAAACCTTTGATTTGCCAAAAAAACAGTGTTATAAATTTCTGCAATTTTCAATTACATCTTTTAATCACATGTGACAACTTGCCCCAGTCTGACATTTATGATAAATAACTTAATTGATAATAGTCACAGTTTAACCTTTCGGCTAAAATCTACCATCATTATATTGTTGACTATTATCTGAATCTATGTAAATGTTGTTTTCTTGTGTTCACTTGTTTACCTAAAATGTATAGAAAAACTGAAAATATTCAAATTTTAGTTTGGAGGACAGAATTCATAAAAAAGAAACCAACATTAGAAAATCAGGTCTCAGTGCAAAAAGACGTCTTATAGAGTATTTCATATTTTTCCTGTGTCTCAGCAATAGAATATGTATATCTCAGTGTCTTGCCCTTTAGCCAGCAAAATGTAATAATTTTCCTAATTATATAAAAGCAGTTCTGAATGTCACAGTATCGTGGCACAGTCCCAGAGGTGCACTACAACAGCCTACAGTCTCTTAAATTTTCTTTTTTAACTTGGTAAATTAACTTAAAGATATTGAAGGCTATCTAATTCGGTTAACCTAGCATTGTGCTTTTATACAAAACAATACTCAAGCAACTGAATCTAGGCCAAGCAGCAACGATTGTCCATTCATAGAGCTGTAGGCCAGTTGGCATTATGACCAATAGGTCAACTTCTGTTTTAGCTGTTTAGACTCACACTCTTTGGTCCTGTCGCAATTGTAATTGATCTACGAAGGCCTCATCTTCTTTTCTCATTTCTCATTCTTACGATCCAAAAATTGTTTCTGTTTTGCAGACATGAAAGGTTCATCAATACACTGGATATCTTGTGGACAGCCACTATCAGAACCATTCGGATGGCAGGTCAAGTTTTGCTTGGTTGCAGAATGTCAACTAGTTCTTCTGGACAAGAGAGAGGTACACACACACACACACACACTGTGTACTTTGTGTGTATTATTATGTATTTTTATATTTACATAATATTTAAATAATATATTAAAAAATCAAAAGCTAATTTTATTTATTTTATATATTATATATTTAATTAAATATATATTTTAAATGAATAATTATATATATATATTTATATTATATAACAGCAATTATATCTAAAATTATATATATATATATATATATATATTTAAATATATATATACTTTTAAAATGAATGTGTTTTGAATCGTTTTGATTATGACCCCACATTTAATGGCACCCTTTAAACTCAAGGGGGCAGCACATGTCAACAGGTTCAAAGTAACAAGTCAGAGCAGAGAGGATGAGCTTTCTTCAGCATACTGAGTCTATACTGTAGGCCTTTGCTTACCAACACTGTAACTCTATGAACGGCTTCTGTACCTGTCCTTAGATCAGTCCATTGCTGTTCCGGGAGCGCCGCGCTGAATCGTGCACTGTATGGCTCCTGCGACGTAGCACCAGCATTCCTGAGGGAGTTCAGCTCCGTAAGGACCAGAGCACCCAAACCAGAAACAGCAGTGAGTAGGATCTGCTTGCACACCTGTTGCAGTTAATTTTTTCCCCTTTGGACAGTGAAGAAACAGTTTGATGACAAAAAAACTCT
Source organism: Mylopharyngodon piceus (assembly GCA_039654765.1). Lineage (NCBI taxonomy): Eukaryota > Metazoa > Chordata > Actinopteri > Cypriniformes > Xenocyprididae > Mylopharyngodon > Mylopharyngodon piceus. The sequence goes on along the minus strand of CM077453.1, from coordinate 6,901,370 downwards.
TGTAATAGTCTTTAAAGGTAATACAGTGGCAAAAAGTGAACATGTGATCGCTTGATTGCTGCTGCCTATCTGTGCTGCTCTTACCATAGAATCTTTATCCTGAGTCTAGTACACTGTTTTGTGATTTTGACAAATTATCTGGTCATTGCTGTGTTAAAAGCCGGGAAACCTTGTGCAAGTTAATAAGATTTAGCCACTCTTAATGTAATGTATCAGAATATGTTTCTTTTACTCATATTAGCAGATATTAAGTGACATGAACTTCAAAATTACCCTCGCCTTCATTGTGTTAAAGTTCAGATGTGACGCCAATTGACAGACCCGTGAAATGGAGCATGATGGAACGCACTGTAGACTCCACTGTTTTCCATTTGTCCAGATCTGTCTCAGACAGGCTGCAAACCAGTAATTTGCAGTGGGAGGCATAATTATGATGGTGTTACAGGACGGCTATTGTTTAGAATTGCCTAATAGGGGCTCTGGTTCACAATGCCATTGAATTTGAGGACGAGACACATTATGCCAACACTTGCTTTGTGAAAAGGTTAAAGAGAACTATTGTATTAAATAGGCCAGCATGTTTATATAATAGCTAGATAAAGTTTAATCTATCTATCTATCTATCTGTCTGTCTGTCTGTCTATCGTTATGTCTATCTGTCTGTCTATCGTTATGTCTATGTCTATCATTATGTCTGTCTGACTGTCTGTCTGTCTGTCTGTCTGTCTATCGTTATGTCTGTCTGTCTGTCTATCGTTATGTCTATGTCTATCATTATGTCTGTCTGACTGTCTGTCTGTCTGTCTGTCTGTCTATCGTTATGTCTGTCTGTCTGTCTGTGTCGTTATGTCTATCTGTCTGTCTATCGTTATGTCTATGTCTATCATTATGTCTGTCTGACTGTCTGTCTGTCTGTCTGTCTATCGTTATGTCTGTCTGTCTGTCTATCGTTATGTCTGTCTGTCTGTCTATCGTTGTCTGTCTATTGTTATTTCTGTCTGTCTATCGTTATGTCTGTCTATCGTTATGTCTGTCTGTCTATCGTTATGTCTGTCTGTCTGTCGTTATGTCTGTCTGTCTATCGTTATGTCTGTCTGTCTGTCTGTCTGTTTGTCTATTGTTATGTTGGTCTGTCTGTCCTTATGTCTGTCTGTCTGTCTATCGATATGTTGGTCTGTCTGTTGTTATGTCTGTCTGTCTATCCTTATGTCTGTCTGTCTATCGTTATGTCGGTCTGTCTGTCTATCGTTATGTCTGTCTGTCGTTATGTCTGTCTATCGTTATGTCGGTCTGTCGTTATGTCTGTCTATCGTTATGTCGGTCTGACGTTATGTCGGTCTGTCTGTCTGTCTATCGTTATGTCTGTCTGTCTATCGTTATGTCGGTCTGTCGTTATGTCTGTCTGTCTATCGTTATGTCTGTCTGTCTATCGTTATGTCGGTCTGTCGTTATGTCTGTCGGTCTGTCGTTATGTCTGTCTGTCTGTCGTTATGTCGGTCTGTCGTTATGTCTGTCTATCGTTATGTCTGTCTGTCTATCGTTATGTCGGTCTGTCGTTATGTCTGTCTGTCTATCGTTATGTCTGTCTGTCTATCGTTATGTCGGTCTGTCGTTATGTCTGTCGGTCTGTCGTTATGTCTGTCTGTCTATCGTTATGTCTGTCTGTCTATCGTTATGTCGGTCTGTCGTTATGTCGGTCTGTCGTTATGTCTGTCTGTCTATCGTTATGTCTGTCTATCGTTATGTCTGTCTGTCTATCGTTATGTCTCTGTCTATCGTTATGTCTGTCTGTCTGTCTATCGTTATGTCTGTCTGTCTGTCGTTATGTCGGTCTGTCGTTATGTCTGTCTGTCTATCGTTATGTCTGTCTGTCTATCGTTATGTCTGTCTGTCGTTATGTCTGTCTATCGTTATGTCGGTCTGTCTGTCTGTCTATCGTTAAGTCTGTCTGTCTATCATTATGTCTGTCTCTGTCTGTCATAGTTCATCTGGGGTTTTTTGTCTATTAAAAAATGCGATTTTTTTTTTTTTTTTTTAATAAAGACAAGAGCGTCAAACTTAAATGTTTTGCACACTATTGTTCAAAATTTGGGGTTCGTAAGACTTTTTTTGTTTTTGAAAGAAGTCTCTTTTGCTCACCAAGGCTGGATGTATTTGAACAAAAATACAGCATAATATACAGTATAATAACAGTAATATTTTGAAATTTTATTACATTAAAAACTGTTTTCTATTTTAACGTTTTAAATGTTTATCCAGTCTTCAGTGTCATATGATCCTTCAGAAATTATTCTAATATGCCGATTTGCTGCTCAAGAATTATAATCGAAAAACATTTGAAAACAGTTGTGCTGCTTAATATTTTGTGGAAACTGTGCTACTTTTTTTTTTTTCAGGATTCTTTGATGAATTTAAAGTTCAAACAATGTAAAAATCTTCACTGTCACTTTTGATCAATTAAATGCATCCTTGCTGAATAAAAGTATTCATTTCTTTTAAAAAAAAATGACCCCAAACTTTTGAATAGTGGTGATTCAAAAATGTGATCATGGGTAGATCCTAAACCACTGACTTGGCAAAACATCTCATACATTCCAGACTGTTCTTCAGATCTCAGTGAGATTCTTCTCAGTTGTGTGAGCCGTAGTGTCATCGCAGCTCAGCGCTCTGCTAATGCTTGTGTCAGACACTGGCAGCTTGCTGCTGACTCAGTAAATGTCTCTGCACACCCCCTGCAGAGACACACATGTTTAACACCCCACACACACGCTCCTGTGCATCAGCAGCATCCTAATCTGTGTCATAGCTCTTAAGAGAAAGGCACTTGATATCCATATGTGGTTTGAAATCCGATTAAAATTGGATTTTTGGAAATGTGTTGCAGTCTGATCGGATTTTAAGTTTCAGCTTCTGTCTTCATTCAGGATGTGAAGTCTGTAAAGTCTTAAAGTGCTGTAGTGTCTGCTCTTGTTTGTAGCATTAACTGTTTTAAATCAGGATTGAGCGAACGAGTGAGCAGTTTTGGATACAGTATATACATCAATTTGTAAATAGTATATAGTAATAAAGCCTCTGATGCACCTCATGAGTTGTGAGCACATGGGTGAGATTACGTCATACTGTATGATGGACATGAGCATAAACAATATTTCCAGTTTTCTGTCCCCTCTTTACACAGTAATTGCTCTCTTATGAAATAGACATAGATACAGAAACCAGATACAAATCTATATTGGTCTCATTACTTGCAAAATGTGGACAATTGGATTCTCTCTTTTAGTCATTCCTGTTATGCAGTAGTTTTAAAACTCTGTAAATTTTTATTTTTTTATTTATTTTTGTGAAGTATTTCTATTAAAAGATTTACCAGATCTAATGCTCCAGTCAAGCACAGGGACTTAAACTTTATTTATTTCATATTATTATTATTATTATTATTTTTATTAATTATAACTTGATTATTTTACACAATTACAAGAAAATTAACAAGACATCAGCTAATTCATACAAATCATTGCTAATATTTACTCTGTGGTCAAAAAATGGTCACTTCTTGAATTTTGAGATTTTACAAAAAATTAATAGGATGTAATGTGAAACTGAGGATCTATAAAAAAAAAGAAAAACCTATAAATTGATTAGCAATTAAAACATTATTCCTAAGAAAACATGTTTTGTTTGATATTTGGATTGTAAAAAGGCAAGAATGAAGAAACGCTTGGAATATTTCTTTATAAATTGCCAGTTTTTCATTTTAGAAAGTGCATATAACATCCACAGCAGTATCATGAAAATATCATTGATATACTATTAGAGTTTTTGATAACATTTTGAATTAGATTTTGTTTTTATATTTTCTGTTTTCACTTTAATTTTAAAGTTTTAGTAATTTTGTTCTGTGTTTTTGTCGTAATATGTCTATAATGTAGCTTTTATTAAGTTTTATATTGTAGTTTTAGTTTATTTTTCTTCAACTTAAACTAAATGGAAATGAGAAATAGCTTAAATAAAATATTATAATTAATGTTTATTTTAAGTAATTATTTTTATGGTTTTAGTTTGTTAATTTAGTTACCAATAACATCTGCAGACATGACAAAAATGAGAACATCAGCTCTAACCAAAGTAATGAAAATATTTTAACTCCCCTATGTTCACTTCATTGTTTTATTGTGAAAATAATGCCATTTCCATCTTTAAAAATGATAATATGACAATGTACTGCATAACAGGAATGAGTTGTAAGATCTAGAGGATGGTAGAAAGGCATGCTCTCATAAAGAGTGAGAGGAAAAGCAAGTGATCAAGATAAAAAAAAAAATCCCTGCTGTGTCTTTAAGAGCTGTGGCGCTCATGTGGGAGTGAGTGGGGCCCAGAGAAGTGGCTCAGCCCAGCTCAGATCTGCTCCGACTGCCAGATGCAACGCTCCAGCCAGAACGGAGCGCAGGCAAGCTGCACGGGAGGCAGCGCTCTTCTGGCAAACGGGTGACGAGGCAGAGAGAGTACCCTCCCCGTGAACCGTTGCTGTCTTCCACTCCCCTGGCACTGAGAGCATGTCTGATTTTGCCTGTCTTTGAAGTTATGGAGTTGGACAACAAACTCGAGCTGGACGGCCACCATGGTAAGAGGAGAACTTGGATACACTTTTAACAAAGCACATGAAGTGTTGAGAGCCAGTGATGTGAACTTGTGTATGTGGGGCTGTGAAACAGATTAGAGCAGGTCTGCTTTTTGCAGTTTTTGTATTTTGTTGTAATGACAGAACAACTGTGATCTGTATACATAATGTGTGTAATTACATCCTAAAATGTGTCTTTTTTTAGTTAGGGGAGGGTTTAGAACGTGTGCGTTGACTGAACAGATGAAAACACTGTAACATCAACAGATGTGTTTGCTCAGGTTGCTACTGTTACCACAAGGCAGTCTGAACCCTTGACATGCGTTAAACCTTACCTGAAATTTGATCTACAATAGGCCAAGGGTTCACTTTTCTGTCCGACAACACTGAACACCACTTACACCCTATAAATTTACTTCAACTCTCTGTGTGCACCAAAATACTACTATTATTTTTTTTATATTACTTTATATTTAATTATTTAATGAGTGTTGAATTAGTTCAAATGTTGCCATGGAACCTGTGCCACTCTGGTATGTTCGAAAACATTTACGCCTTTGTATTCAGGAATGAACTCATAGTTCTGGTTGTAGTTTCTTTGATTAATGTCTTTCTAATGAGGCTGAATAAACCCTCAGGACTGTATTGCTGTCTGTGTTCATGCTGATGTGACAGTCATGTTGGCTGAGATGAACTTTAGAGGGATCTGTTTCATGGACCCTTAAGCAAACTGTCATAAAACTTTCAGAGCTTGTCACACCACAATTTTTCATTATTGTTTGAGGCTTTTAAAAGGCATACAAAGGGGTAAGGGAGTAAAACCATTAGCTATCCCACCAGATGAATACATGCGGTCCATGTGGGTAAAGAAAAAAATCGACCTTTACTTTTGAGCTTACTGTACAACATCTTTGTAGTTTCATTTATGGTTCATATAGGCTATTTTAAAAGTATTTTGTTGTGTTATGAATGACATGGAAATGTATGGAAGCTTGTTTTCACCACAGAATAAAACAATTTAAAAGATAATTGCAGCTTTTTATCTCAAAATTCTGACTTTTTTTCTCACAATTGTGAGTTATAAAGTCAGAATTGTGGGATATAAACTCGCAGTTCTGACTTTTTTTCGCAATCGCGAGTTTACATCTTGCAATTCTGACTTTTTCTCAGCATTGCGAGATATAAACTCACAAATGCGAGAAATAAAGAATATAAATTCACACTTGTGAGAAAAGTCTGACTTGTGAATTTATATCTCGCAATTCTGACTTTCTCGCAATCGCAAATTTATATCTCGCAATTCTGACTTTTTTCTCGCAGTCGCGAATTTATATCTCACAATTCGACTTTTTTCTCACAATTCAGAGTTTATATCTCGTGATTATGACTTCTTTTCTCAGATGTGTGATATATAAACTCGCAATTGCGTGTTGTAAAGTCCAGTTCTGAGGAAAAAAATTTATTTTGTTGGTAATGACGTGGAAATGTATGGAAGCTTGCTTCCGCCACGGAATAAAACAATTTAAAAGATTAAAAAAAAAAGAAAAAGATTTTTTATCTCAAAATTCTGACTTTTTTTCTCAGAATTGCGAGTTTATATCTCACAATTCTGAATTCATAACTCACAATTGCATGTTATAAAGTTTTTTGTAAGATATAAACTCGCAATTCAGCATTGCAAGTTTATATCTCGCTATTCAGACTTTATAACACGCAATTGCGAGTTTATATCACGCAATTCTGAGGAACAAAAAAAGTGAGAACTGCAAGATGTAAACTAGCAATGGTGAGAAAAAAAGTCAGAATTGTGAGATAAAAAGTCGAAATTACCTTTTTTATTTTTTATTCAGTGGTGGAAACAAGCTTCCATAGAAATGCTCTGCCATGCTCATTGCTTTTTTAATTTTTTACCAGGAATCTGGAATCAAACAGAATTGTTCAGATATTCATCAGCATAACCCATGTGAGTTGCATTTCAGCACAAGTTTAAAATGTTTTGAGTCAATGAATAATTAATTAAATGAGCTCTTTTGCACCGAGATCAAATAGATAATACAAATAGATGTTCTGAACTAGCGTCAGAACTATGATTGACTTCCTTTTAGCTCTCTTCAGAAAAGTTTCGGAAAAACCTCCAGTACAAGGAAAAGCAAAGGAAACATCTGAAACATTTGGTGGGATGTATGATTTTGTTTGCTGCTTCACTTTGGTTAGGAATATTTGGTAAAAAAAATTCCCTCAAATATCTGTTGGGCTCAAAGCAATCCTTCTTGCCGAGGATTAAACATCCCAGACATGGCTCTGAATGGTGACAATCTTTGTGAAGAACATAATCCTTGTGATATATCAAGATGGACATAATCTCCTTTAGTCAGATATTACGACAAACATTCATAATTTCCTCCAACTTGTTCCTGATGGCCCATCCTGTGTTTTATGCAGCATTTAGGCCTGTTGCTGTTTCATTTGGTCGGTGCCGCTGATGACTGTATGGCCATTGTTATAGCAAAGCATCATATTGTCCTGCTGCTTTTGTTCGTGAAATACATTTGGCAACATTCTGTTTTGGACTTTTATCCATTTCATTTGCTGGCATGAGGACTGGCTGTGTTCCAAACAATGTGAGTGACGTACTCAGTAATAAACATTTCTGCTGTAACAAACAAGCTCTTTCAATACAGGGCTGTATTATTTATGGCATAAGCCTGACAGCTTATCTTATGGTAACCTCCTGTTATCTTTTGGTTAAAGCTAAAGTGTGCATTTTTCCTCTTTTCTCAGCTTAATTTCCAGAGATTATAAGTAAACTTGTAGGTTGATTCCCCTAAAAAGTGTAAACTCTGTCTCTCTGGCACTACTAAAACATTGTTCTTAAAGGGATAGTTCATCCAAAAATGAAAATTTTGTCACCCTCAAGTGGTTCCAAATCTGTATGAGTTTCTTTCTTCTGTTGAACTCAAAAGAAGATATTTTAAAGAATACGGGTAACCAGACAGTTGATGGTACCCACTGACTTCCATGGTAGGAAAAAAAATAATATAAAAAAATAATGAATGTAAATTGGAAGCATTACTCCAGGCTAGCTTGAAAAAAAATTTCCCTAAAATTTCAGAGTTGTGCCTTGGGTAAGCTGGATGTTCAGGCTTTTTATCAGTAGTAGGAATTCCCAGTTTAGTCATAATTGGTAATTGAGGGTAGTCAACCGGAGTCTTTATTCAGCCCATAGACTAGGGAACGATACTCCCCTAATTGCATAGTATTAAAAGAAGTAATTATTATTGAGATTTATCAGGAGAGAAGATTAAACAATAAAGCTCTCATAGCACTGAGGCTATATTTTAGGAGTACGGTGGATGCCTGTTTTATAGTAGGGCAAATCACTTCAAGATACACTGTAATTGCTTAATATCTGCTTTTGAAAGGAGATTAGACATTCAGATATGAACTTAACAGAGATGTTTTGTGGTTCTGTAAATATCTTATGTGGTTCTGTAAATATCTTATGCCATCAAAAAGTGTTTTTCAGAACTTATATCTAATTTTACATGACATATTCATGTTTTCAACTCAATAGGACAAACTGTTAAAATGTAATGCCCTTTACTGCAGGTCCCTCATCACTTTAATAATTGTTTCTCAGTGTTTTTATACTAAGCCATGTGTCCCTCTATGTCTATGGCAGTTACAGCTGTGGTTTACATCTGGGTCCCAATGAAAGTTTAAGTGACACACAGTTGACCTTTACCAAATCCTGAATGTCTGCCATTAAAGCAAAGGACATTTTGGAAAAGGGCAGCTGTAAAAATGCGTCAGAATGAGGAGAAGGTGGGCGAAGCAGGCTCTAAATCCTGGACCTAGATGATAAGGTCATTGTTAAGAGATTTGCAGAGATACTTTTGTGACTTTTTTTTGTCTTTTCATTTTGAATTGATTCAGAGATGTACTGAATACAGCTCTTCCACTATCCATACTTAGCCCCGTTTCATAATCGATAATAAGTGTTTTCTTTGTTTATTATAGATGTGAAGGATCTTTGACATGTGAGATATCATAAATCCATGTGGGCATATTGCATTTGAAGTCAGAATTCCTTTGAATATGAACTTGGCCCAGCTGGTTGTCATATATCTAACCGAATTTTCTGACCTCACATGCTTCACAGAAGTGCCTTTGTGTTGCTAACAGCAGCTGTCCAGATCCCAGCTCTCTATCATGGTAGTAGGATGTTTAGACTAGAACTGTACGTCAAGTCACTTGTCTCTTTGTTGAACTCATTTTATGATCACAACCATTGTTGGGGAAGCTACTTTGAAACTGTAGCTTGTGAAGCTGCAAGCTACTCATCATGTTCAAGTAACTGCACTACAGTCAAGCTAGCCTTTTGAAAAAGTAGCTTTTGTTTTCAATGTGACAAAACAGAGTTGTAGTATTTTAACTAATTGATCCCAGCAGTGTTTCAAAGCGATATGTAACGCCCACAAGGTTTCACAAATTTGTTTAAAAATATGTACAGTTGCGGGGCCTTATTTCCATAGTTGATTATTTAGGCATGTTAGGTTTTTACTGTATATTTTTATTTAGCTTTTTATTTGTTCAGGCAAATTGCTTATTTTCAGACTAGGTGGCTAAATTTAGCTAGATATACAGCAAACACCAGCTCCATAAACAGCCATTATGTTAAGACTGTGTCTTAAGTACTAGTATGAGCAGCTAGTGGTTAGTCAAGGGGCAACCAGTCTTACTTTTTAGTATCAAATTAAACCAATCAGTTATGAACAGTCTTAAAGAAAAAATGTGATGACTAAATTGTAAGACTAGTCTTAACAGTTTATGAAACCAGCCCTCATGCAATGTGGCCGTTTGCATAAACCGCTTAAACTAGTCTTACAAGTTAGTCATCTAATTTTTTTCTTCAATGCAATGTGGCTGTTCGCATAAACCGCTTAGGCTAGTCTTGCAAGTTAGTCACCTAATTTTTTTTTTCTTCAAGATTAAGTCAGTTACAAAAAATAAACATAGACTGGTCTAATTTGAATCTGAAAAATAATACTGATTAGCCCTAAATAACTGCTTGCTGGTCAGACTAGTTTAAGACACAGTCTTAAAGGTGCAGTAGGTGATCTGGGAAATGCTAACGTTAGCCTGCTAGCTTTGAAAGCATACGATCCCACCCTCCCTGCAAATTGCGGTCCAAAGCCACGCCTCCTCCAAAACACATGAAGGCACACACAGCTGCTCTCGGCAAAACGTCACAAGAGACGGCGTTAAACCACCTCATGTCTCAAAGCACATAACATTATAATAATAATGAACGTAAACAACTTAGAGAGCTTGTACCTGACTGCTGCAGATTCATTTCAGTGTTGATACTGTTGACATGGATACGGATAATTCTGAGTCTGAGAATGTGAACAGCTCCAGTTAGAATGTCACAGGTTGCCATCTCTTAATTACGGTTGTTATGGCGTGAACGCAGCATAAGGTCGTCATTTTGATTCGGTAGAAAGTTTTAAAAATGGCTGCTGTTTGTTTGTGGTGCTCTGTGACTGACGTCTGTCTACATAAACTCTGCATAGCATGAAACGCGCTGATGACGTATGATGTCTGCGCGAACAGGGTGTGCGAGGGAATGTAAAAACATACGTTGACAGGCAGGTAGGCCGTCGTATTATTTCATTCGGACTGAACATAATGATTGGATGAACATTTTATGGTCTTACGCCTTCCACAGACGATATATACTTATAAAAATACATTTAGACCGTTTAACATAGTGATTGTTATCAGGATATGAGGAGACTTTCAACCAGTATAACGAAAAATGTTTCTGTAGAGAATCGACTATTGCACCTTTAACTTAGCATCTATGTTTATACAACTGGCCCTACTAGCGACAACGACAAAATGGATGTTGTTTCTTGTTGACTTTAAGTTAGTAGCGTCACTTCTTTGTGCAGTAAATGTGCTGTATATATGACCGATCCAGTCTGCCCTATGCACATTATATGTCTGGGCGTCCAGACAGCTTTCAGACACTGCTAATTTGATGTCCTTTATTGCTGTAGTGCAATACAAACCCTTGAGAGTGGGTTTTAGGTGGCATGAAGTAAAGCAAATGCACATTGTGAGCTGAGCTTTTTATCTCCACTGAACCACAGATTGCTGAAGCGTTGTAACTGTTGCTAGGATGTCCGGTGGCCAGAGCTTTTATCACCGTGGAAACATTGTTTTACCCATCCCCCTTTCTGGATTGATGTGTGTTTTTACTTGTTACTCTTTTTAACTCGTCATTTGAAACAGATGTCACCAGAGCCGGCGTTTTTCATGCCATCAGCAAACACTATGTTGGTTGCCTGGTTGTACATTTTTCGTTGGATATATGGCTCAGTATGCCAAACATTAAAGGGAAGGTATCACACACAGTTTCTGCCAATCTCATGTTAATCTTGAGTACCTATAGAGTAGTAGTGCATCCTTCATATCTCCAAAAAGTCTTTAGTTTAATCATATTTATAAATTATACATACGCTGTACCGCGTATTTCCGAAAACAGCCGAGCGCCTGGAGGCGTGTCCTGTGAGTGGAGCTAGAGTCACGAGTACGCGTAGCTTTTGTGTAGAGATCGTCTACAAGCTATCAATGGTCAGCTAAACAACTGTATTTAAACACACAATACACCATCGCATTATCCATGGATAACTTTTGTATGAATGATGAATAATGAAATTATGAATTCACTACATTCGTGTTGTTTACATTATATGCACTTAGGCGCCTATTGCCAACAAAACAGACATTTGAAGCAGTTTTACTCACCACCTGCGGTTCCGACTCATGACCGGGATCATATCACTGTGACCGCTCCATCTTTCAGTTTCAAATGATCTGTAAATCCAGCGTAGAACTGGGCCTTGTTTATGAAACCATAAGCGCCGATCCTGAGGACTTGAGCAGCCACGGAAAAACACGAGATATTCTCCATTTATTTTAACCAATAAAAAAGTGATTGCAACTATCAGTTTCTATGGTTATTTTAATAACAAATATCGAGAGCGCATCAATGTAATGCGTAAGAACAAATCTCTCAGCTCCACTGAACACTGGGTTCTTTGGGAAGCAAGGTTATCTTTCCCTCACAACCAAAAACACACTTCTTTGGTGACATTGTTGATTTCGTGCAGTCCTGTGACCTGTGCAGCGCTGCTGATGACTTTCGTAAAGCCGAACGCGCGTTGATGGGCGTACTCTTGCGCTCTCGCTCAGGTCCACATGTGCGCGCGCGCCCTTCCGGGAGAAGTGCCCGTACAAGGAATTCCACCCCTGTTTACGTCACTCAAGCCGATACTCGAAAAAAAAATTCCGAATCCTGTGAGGATTTGGAAGAGAATTTTTGGAACAGAAATACTCCGTCATACGTCCAACTCATGTTTTGAAACTTTGGCCATGTTTAGCATGAGAATCCAACTCTTTAACAGTGTGAATAAGTCAGAATACATGAAATAGAATTACACCCGCCCTTTATTTTCCACATTCCAGGTTATTTACAAATTACAATGTGTGTGGAGTGTATTGACAATATGCCTGGCATCCAGATTACTATAGTAAATGTTTACTAATCCCTCAGTTTGTAAAAACCGACAGATTTACAGTTGCACACTTATAATGAAGTCTAGCAGTGATGCATACAGTATATCAGCGACCACATTGGTATAGGTTGTGTGACTTTTTAATGTTATCGGAACCAGTCTGATAAGTAAAACAGGCCGATATATTTAAGCCAGTAAATTATAGCCAAATGATCGGACCCCATATTATTTTTACTAGCCCTACCTATTTTTAAACAAATAAAATGTTTACTTGAGCCTGTTAGATTTTTTTCAGATCTAATTTGTGCCCCTTCAGTTTCAATTTGTCGCCCCTTCACCCCCGAAATGCGATCGATTTTAACCATTTGACGTGTACGTTCACACCGGTGTGATTAGAAAGTTCAGTGTGTCACTGCTAAATTCAAATGTGCTTTCGCGCTTTGGCTGGCGCTGAGCCAGAGACGGATGCACTCAGTGCTTTTCATATTTCACAACTATTTAGTGATTTCAACCACATAATGTTTATTTGAGGTTTCAGACATTTAAATAGACATTTAAATGAAGTACTAGGCTATATATATACCTCAGTGTATGGAATTTGAATTTAACAGACTATAAATGTCATATATATATATATGACATTTATAGTTTGTTAAATTCAAATTCCATACACTGATATGGAAACTGCAATAATCCTTTCAATTATAATTTGAAATCAGATGCATTGTGTATGAAACAATAAAATTTACTCTATTCTTCTCCCAATTCACCAGCCATTTATGTTTATGTATGCAAACACATAGTGCATTATATCAACTAACATGATCATTATAAAGGTGTTTAAATGACAAAACACATTCACTCCCACATAATTGACAATCGGAATAAATCATATAATTCATGATATAGTTAACAAGTTTGTGAATATTTTGAATAAAAAAGGAAAAGAAATAACCGCAATACACACCTGTCATAGTGTGGCTTCGCCAAGGAATTAATAGAATCCATTAATAGAATCAATAGAAATTAATAGAATCCATTCTAAAATGTTCTAAAATAACGGTCGCCTTAAAAAACTCATGCTGGGTGCTCAGCTATAATATAGAGCCCCTAGAATATAGATACCCCCAACACCCCCCACACGATGGCCCCCTCGATGCATCCCTATTTTCTAGTAATATTATTTTAAAATGCTTTCATTTTTTTCCCAGCTTAATTTGCTGTAGGTAAGCCATTCATAGGTTGATTTCCTCAGAGTGTAAACACTGACTCAACATTAGCCACGTTTACATGTACACTTTTTTTGTCATTCCGATTAAAATCATTCCGATTGAAAGATTCGGTGGACTGTTTACATGAGACGTTATCTAATTTGATATGATGTTTACATGTGCCGGTGCTTTCAATCGGAATGACTTTGTGACATGCGCACATTAGCTTATGTCCTGTTTGCCGCCTTTTATTCCTGTCAACTTGGAGTTCCATTATTTCTTATGTGCGCTATTTTTATGTAAAGTGATGCTCTTAATCAAGCAACATCTCAATACTACCCCTCCCTCCTCTGAAAAGCAGAAGCGTGTGGATGAAGGTCTGTAGTAATGATACACTGAGTTCCTTCAGTGTATTTAATAAATATGTTGTTTCAGTTTTACTCCAGTTTGATTTTGCCGCCGCCATTGCACATTCTGACGACCCCTGGCCTCTTGACGTGATGACGTAGATGCAGTTACGTAATCGTTTTAACGCGTTTACATGGCAGAATTTTTATTTTGTTCGGTTTATCTCACCCCTCTCAAACCGATTACAATTTGATTCGGTTTGGGCATTTTTATCCGATTGAGGTGTTTATATGGAGCATTTTCATTTGGATTGGATTTTTAAACCGATTACAATGCTCCATGTAAACGCACCTATTGATGTTTTCAACATTGCGTTGCTTGTTAGAGCATCCAGACACAGCAACAGTGGCTCACCAACAGTGCAAGTTTAGGATGGGACTGTTGGGCTGTTAGGAGGGAAGTCTGTTTGGCTGCCCAATGACGGGGAGAGAGTCTAGAAAACCTGTTTGAAAAGTCATAATTTTTGCAATTCTGTAGCTTTAAATAACCAATTTCAAGCAGTCAAATTCAGTAAAACCAAAAAACATATTCTTTATTGACTGCTTGATTATAAAGCCATCCAAAGCCATTTAAAAAGCACTGCATATACTGTAGCGTGTACCGTGTATTGGAAGTTTTTCACTGGGAGATTAAAGTATCAGAGCCCAGACAGGCCTTCCAATAACACACTCCCTTGAGCCTGCGTTCTGATTGGCTGACATTCCAGAGGAATTCAGATTTCCAAAGGGGGCTCGTTTCCTCAAAAGATGGTTGTGCAGAATAAGAGAGAGAGAATGCCGTTACTAGGCCCCTAACTGCTCATGAAAATGGAAAAAAGTAACCACTGTCCCTCTTGTCCCCCCCCCTTTCATTCTCCTTTCTTTCCAAAAGTGGGAGGGTCATAATTGCCACACAATGTGGCAGGCCTGAGCGCCGTGTTAGAATTCTTGTGGTAATCTCCACCACCATGTGGAGGCCAAAACAGCACACAGATGGATGTAACAGGCAGGTTTTGTTTGTAATTCTCAATAAGGAGCTAAGATAGTGCCGGACACATCCTTGAGTCCTTCAGCTTGAGTCGTCCTTTCTGTTTCTGATTATTCTCTTCACAGGATGGGGTGACCTGCTTCAGAATCTGGCCTATTTCTAAGATGTCCCCTGTGGGCAACCAAGGTGAGAAGGAGCTGTTTTTGGGCTCCAAAAAGATGTGATATAAGGCCCGGTTTCTTTTAAACAGCATGCCGTATGCTTCAGGCTCAAACAGGAAGTGTGGGACATCCGAGGCCCCGTCCTAAATGGTGCACTAAGCCCACACTATGGTTATGTAATCTCGCGTAGGTTGTTGGGGAGTAGTGAGAATCATAAAATGGGTCACGCTATGATCTTGTGCACTTAGTTGGGACAGATCAAACTCATTGTCCTGCATTTTCAGAAAAGATAGGCAGTAATTTGTGTGCCATTTGTTTACTTTTTCCTTCTAAAAGAAAAAATAGCTATCAGAAGACAAAAAAACATTAATACCTTAATAAAAGTGATGTGTGAAATATGGCTTCCAGCAATCAGTTTGAATGTGTAACATACTGTAGTGTTCATCCATCTTACAGAGTCACATTCCTGATCTTTGAAATGCGCCACAGAAAAAGCTTTAAACAGCCCGTAAACTTGCATGGAAACATGGGAATTATTCTCTGGCTGGCAGACCTCTGAATCCGAGGGTGTATATTAGCTCTGTCAGCAATTAACTTTTTATGATGCAGGCCTTGCTGTTTTAGGATGGCTGATGAACAAATGGATCCTGTTCCTATTCTGTTTTCCATTTTTTTGCCTCCCTCTCTCTCTTTCCATACTCTCCCATGTTACCCTCCCCTTTTTTTGTCCGGATGTTGTTTTACTCTAAAGTAAGGGTATTCCAAGCCCGGCTTTGAACTATAAAAGCTGTGGTGCTTCAGAGATGGCTGATATAGTGCCTCTATTGATCCCGTCTCCTGGCAACCTCTGACAACAGCTGAGCAAAGGACAGCGCTCCGAAATCACAAACAAGACTTTTCTTGTGCAAAGTTAAATATAGGCTTGCCCTGGCCCTGAGCATTCTGGGAGATTTGCTTATTGTACCTTACAGAACTTGTGTAGATGCAGATGGTACCGAGAAACCGGTATTATAACGTAAGTGCTGGTATAAGACAACTTGTTTTTGTGTAATAGAATAATTGCAGTCATAGCTTCTTCTTTTTTTTTCTGGTACAGAGTACCATCAATTGTGTGCTATCAGTCACAGGAATTATTTTTGCATATCAACATCTTTTGTAATCTCTTCCATCTCTGGTTTATATGACACTCTTACTAGACAAAGACTGTTAGTCACGCAAGCCAGTGTTTTGGCTATCCCATTAAATTTGGTCCATATTGTAGCTTAATCCAGCCAAGACTGGTCAAGACACCCTCTGACCAATATGACCAACATTTACAGTACTCTTGAATTTGCATTAGCTGGACCAAAATGCAGTTTTCTGCCCAATTTGAACTAAAGAAGCCCAATTTAGGATAAGATTGAGGTCAGATTTTATTCCTTAGTTGAAATATGTTATTTAAATGTAACTTATAACAAATAGTTAAGCAAATGTTGGTCTTTCTCTTGTCAAGTAAATAGGAGCTAGTCCAGCTTCTATTTACAAATAAATAAATAAATTGCTTTTTTATGATTGGCTGATGAACAAATGGTTATTTATATTTTTCCGCTGTTATTCCCTTTGCCTCTCTAACTTTCTTTTATAATTTATAATTAAATTATAATATAATATATATATATATATATATATATCAGTATAAATTGTATTTATTGTATTTTAGCTCAGTCAGCAATTAACCTTTATATAAATTATATAAATACATAATATATAAATCAAATGTATTTATTAATTTTTATTTTTATTTAATTTATATTATTTATTAAAATGTATTTATATGTAATTTATATAATTTGTAATTTATATAAAATCTATTATGAATTTTATATAAATTCATAATGTATAATATATACTGTTATGTCAAATATACAGTCAAACCAAAAATTATTCAGACATTTTTGATATTTTTGATAAATTTTTACTAGTGGGTGCAGGACACTATAGTTCATGTATGTAAGTGAGGATAGCAAAATAAAGTAAACTGTGACATATTATACCCAAAAATTCTTCATACAGTGGACTACCAGTAAAACTGATAAAAATTTGGAACCAAAAAATATACAGACACTTTGACCTCACCATGTTTTGCTTAAGTGTTATCTGACATAATTATTTTTTTCTGACACAGTTTAACTCTGAGATCTTGTCATATTTTATTACCATTTTTTTTTTAAACTATAGTGAATAAACTGTATTAATGAATTAAATTTTCAAGGTGTCTGTATAAATTTTGGTTTGACTATATATAAATTTTATTCCTACATTTTATATAAAATCATGTTTGTCAGTTCTCATGTTAATCTCAAGGTTTGCAGACTTACTGTGATTAATCTGAATGCAATTTGTATTTAACAATTTGTATCTCAGTTCTTAAATTGTGACTTACTGCCAATGGCAGAGAAGCACTGGCTCCATTTATTGCGGGGGGTTTAATGCAGGCCCTGGCAGAGACTGTGGAGTTGTTGGAACAAGCAGGTGTTTGGCATATTTTATCCAGGGCTCTTTGATGGCATGGAGTCCATTGTGCTAGACGTTCATTAACATACCAAAGCAAAAGAGAAATGCCAAAGTCCAATTAATTAACTGGGCATTGCAGCTGAGATGTTCTGCAGGATGCATATCAGCAGCTGAGCACAGATATTTGACAGTATTGTGACTGCTGCAGTGGAATTGCTTTTACTCGTCTGAAAATGCAGCCTCATCCACTTTCCAGGGGTTATAAATACCTCTCATGGCCCATTTTAAAGATCATAATGTAGAGTGCTCATGTTCAGCATAACCTGCCCTGGTTGCCCCAGGGAAAAGACCCCTGTAGATAGAAGTGGACCACTTATGCACCTCTTTGATGTATTTCCTGTTTGAAGTAACATCACACCTGATCTTAATGTAATAACACTGCTTCTATATATTTGAAATTGTGTGCCTGCCCGCTAGCATGATGATGATGATAGGCCCTCCGGTTTTAGATTAGACTGAAGGACAGTAGACAGCATGCCAAAAAGTGCCGAGATTCTTGAGGAGTCTATTCTGCTCTGGTCTAGACAGTATTAAATTTAGGTCTCAGGGTTATATGAGAGTCCATGTGCGGCACTAACAGTTGTGTCTACGCTTTGGTAAGCAGAAACGAGTCTTCAGTCAAACTATTTTTTATACTGCCTTTGTACATTCCTGTTGATCAGCAGCATTCAGGGAGCTTTTGGGTAACCTCGCATTATTTTTACACCTTCATTTGGTGATGCTAGTGCAGAAATTACACGCTTCACTTTTAAAGTATAATGTTGTTGGATGATCTTGAGTCTATAATATAACATTATAAATGAATCTTGAGTCTACAGTATTACACTAACATTATAATGGCAGTTTTAGTTGCATTGCAACTCTAGTTCACTGGAAAACCGACATTCAGTAATTGATGTAATGTCATTTTTTGAAATTGTTCTTAGTGAGGTCTAATATCTTTCTAATAGCTTTCTACTAGGTCAGAAAAGTAATATGCCAGAAACAAGTTGGTGGTCTGTTGACGTTCTTACACCTTTTTATATTTGAGGCAAAAAGTATTTCAGACCGTCAACACAAAATTGCGTAGTTGCAACACCGAAATCTTGATTATCACAGGGGATAAAACCCTTTGAGAACATCTGTCTTGCGTATGATTAAGGTCTTCTGAACATGTAGAATAAACTAGATTGAAATTGGGTCAAACCAGAAATGTGCTACATGTGAGATCCCACAAGTTCAAGAGATCGTTGCTGGAAATGAACCGAAAGTAAATTACTTCAAGTGCAAACAAATCAGAACAGCATGTTGCTGGTCTTTTCTTCAGCAGCCATTAGTTTGGTTCTGTTGTTCTTCTCTGTAATTGAGATAATTGCAAAAATGGAGGAAACAATTCCTTCAGCTTGGGGAAAACAATCGTGGCTGTGATTGTATTGAACATGAGATTAGTTTGGGTCTTAATGCATTTTTGAATCCAGTGCCAAAATTCATTTTATCTGCTTTTATGTACTTGAAGGGGTGGAAATTAACCAGCTGTTTCCCTGTTTCTTAAAGAGTTACTTCACCCATAAATGAAAATTCTGTCATCATTTACTCAAACCATGTGATGTTCTTTCCTCTGTGGAAAACAAAACGAACAAAAAAAATATATATATATTGGTCACGCTTTAGATTAAGGTCTAATTCTCACTATTAACTAACTATTAACTTTGACTTTTGCCTTAATAAACTCCTAATTATTAATAGTAAGGTAGTTGTTAAAGGATTAGTTCACTTCAGAATTCATATTTCTTGATAATTTACTCACCCCCATGTCATCCAAGATGTTTATGTCTTTCTTTCTTCAGTCAAAAAGAAATTAAGGTTTTTGAGGAAAACGTTCCAAGATTTTTCTCCATATAGTGGACTTCAACGGCTACCAATGGGTTGAAGGTCCAAACTGCAGTTTCAGTGCAGCTTCAAAGGGCTCTACATGATCCCAGCTGAGGAATAAGGGTCTTATCTAGCGAAAAAATCGGTCATTTCCGGAAAAAAAATAAAAATATACTTTTTAACCACAAATGCTCGTCTTGCACTAGCTCTGTGATGCGCCACGCATTACGTAATCACTTTGGAAAGGTGACGTAGGCGGAAGTTTTCTCCTCCAACTTCAAAATCGTCCGACATCATTGTTTTACCTTTTTTTGTAAAGGGCGTTTGACTTGGTCTTTGCATGTTCACTTTGTAAACACTTGCTCGGTACTTCTGCCTACGTCTCGCCCATGTCCAAATGACATAAACATCTTGGATGACATGGGGTTGAGTAAATTATCAGGAAATTTGAATTCTGAAGTGAACTAATAGGTATTGGTTAGGATTAAGGGATTTAGAATATGGTCATGCAGAATAAATCATTAATATGTGCTTTATAAGTACTAATAAATAGCCAACTGATGATACAACTGATGGAATGTGTTTATCCATTTTTAAATCTCACCCAAGGGCTTCTACTAAAAGCTCATTGTGTTCCCAGGGATTGTGTAATTCCTAGAGATAAATGAACAACAGATATGTGACTCTGGTCCATATAAACAGAGATGGAACGTGTTAAATCCCTGAGGCTCTTTCTCCTGGTGCTGGTGATGATTCAAACTGCTGGTTTTTAGTCTGGGAAGAGATTCATGAGCTTGTTGACTGTTGCTGCAGGAAATGCAGCGTGACTGCCTGGGATTCAGGGAGCTTGATGTTAATGGTGTCTTGTGGCCGAGGGCCTCTTGCTTTCCAGGGGACGGCCAGATGTTGTAAGAGCGGTAGAGAGCTTACAAGTGGTAAATACCCAAGAGCATCAGTAAACTACTAGGCCCATGTAACTCAGTGATTGAAGTCCTGTCTCAGAGATTACGATGCACGTTGGATGCACAGTATCTGATGCTCTGTCAACACTTTCTTGTAAGTTGGAGTGTTATATTAATAAGCTCCTAATGTGGGATGCTTTGCCATTTGCTGGTAATATACTTCAGTTGGTTTTGTTCAGTATTTTTTGTTGTAAAGTACAAAATTAGTGGTGTGTAACAGACTTCTAAAATAAGGAGTTTACTCTCTGCTGTTGGGTTTTTTGTCCAATGTAAATTTGCATTCCAGTTTCATATGAACACCCATTTGAGTGGGTGATTTGTTTACTATGTAATTAGTCAGTCTGTTTCCACCAGTTTCACCCATTCAGGCCAATTAGCAGACTGATCATGATAGTGCATTGACACGGTAATGAACCAATCACAGCACGACTGAAAGCATTGCCTCTGACTTTTCATCTCTATTCTGCAATTTCCTGTGTAATATAAACTAATATCAATAGCTTAAAAGTTTGTATGGTCGTGAGAAACCATTTAAGTCAAGTTTCTGTATTTTTCCATCCATCCATCCATCCATCCATCCATCCATCCAGAAAAAGCCTCTGTATTAAATGTTTGTATAAATATGCGATTTACTGCACTGTAGTTGAGAAAAAGTCGTTTTCAGCATCTTTTCATGCGGTGTTCCAAAATCAGGTTGCTTGCTTTTCCATTGGCCCTTTGCTTTTCTATTTTTCTCATGTTTCTCAGGCTGTGGTGTAGTCTAGCTTCTCTCCAGAGAAACATAATAACATGTACAGCTCGTGTGAGAGTTTTTTAATTATTGCAAAAATAACATAAATAGTTCTCACACAGCCAAACAACAATACTAATGGAGTATTTTCAGACTCTCAAGTGGAAATAACTAGATGTAACTAGATGAAAATATTTCTTACCAAACTTGGCATTATTACAATAATTGCACAATAATTTAGACTCATTCTAAGTCTCATTCAAGGCAATAAACAGTCTAGGCCAGTGTGTCCAGAACACTGTTTCTTTGGCAGAGTTCATCTCACCTAATGTGTTTGTTCTCCTAGTTTTCATTGCTTCATTAATTCACATTGTCACATCATCACAGAAAGAATGTCATTATGGGTGTTCATTGGTTGATGATTTTGGCAGTTGCCTCTTGGAGTCCATTCTAGCAAAAACTTGGAATACAAAACTCCAGACAGCAGCAAAAATCTAGGATCTTTCTGTATTACTACCCAAGCATCTAATGTGCCATTCATTGAACTCTGTACACTCACAAAGACTTAACTCTAACTCTGATATTGCATCTATGTGTCTATTACACACCAACTGAAAAGAAAAGTGTTTTCAGAGGAAAAGCAAGTCATTACATGTTTTGGCATTTTGTGGTGTAGGCATTTTGTGGTGTTGAGCTGTGGCCGTCATGAGTTCCTGTCCACAGCCTGAGGTCCTTCCGATTGTCCTTATTTTGTGGTCTCAGTGTGGGAGCTGTGGTTCATCTCGGTTTGTTCCATCACTCCAGCAGACATTGTTTGTTTGGACATTTTATTTTTCCACTTGTACTTTTCTGTTTGCACTTGCAGATCACACACATATTGATTCATACTATTGCTTTCTGCTGTCGGATTCTATGTCTGTCTGTCTGTTGTGATGTCTATCTGTCTGTCTGTCTGTGTTGTTATGTCTGTCTTTCGTTATGTCTGTCTGTCTGTGTCGTTATGTGTGTCTGTCTATCGTTATGTCTGTCTGTCTATCGTTATCTGTCTGTCTGTCTGTCTGTCGTTATGTCTGTCTGTCTGTCTATCGTTATGTCTGTCTGTCTATTGTTATGTCTGTCTGTCTATCGTTATGTCTGTCTGTCTGTGTCGTTATGTCTGTCTCTGTCGTTATGTTGTTATGTCTGTCTATCGTTATTTCTGTCTGTCTATTGTTATGTCTGTCTGTCTATCGTTATGTCTGTCTGTCTATCTTTGTCTGTCTGTGTCGTTATGTCTGTCTGTCTGTCTGTCTGTCATTATGTCTGTCTGTCTATTGTTATGACATTATGTCTCTGTCTGTCTGTCTGTCTATCGTTATGACGTTATGTCTGTCTGTCTGTCTGTCTGTCTATCGTTATGTCTGTCTGTCTGTCTATCGTTATGTCTGTCTATCGTTATGTCTGTCTGTCTATCGTTATGATGTTCTGTCTGTCTGTCTGTCTGCCTGTCTATCGTTATGTCTGTCTGTCTATCGTTATGTCTGTCTGTCTATCGTTATGTCTGTCTGTTGTTATGTCTGTCTGTGTCGTTATGTCTGTCTGTCTATCGTTATGTCTGTCTGTCTATCGTTATGTCTGTCTGTGTCATTATGTCTGTCTGTCTATCGTTATGTCTGCCTGTCTATCGTTATGTCTGTCTGTCTGTCTATTGTTATGTCTGTCTGTCAATGACCTTAAAGTTTAATATCCATCTATCTGTGTTACTTTTTTCTGTCTATCAGTTTTCGGTTTATTTGTCTGTCAGTCTGTCGTTTGTTTGTTCATTCTGTCTGTCTGCCTGTCTATTGTTCTGTCTCTCTTTCAAGTTTAATATCCATCTATCTGTATTATTTTTACTGTCTGTTATTGATGACTGTGGAAATTATCTAATAGTACTGCATCCAGCTCCTTTTTTTACCACTTTGGTCCAGAGGGGGGCACTGCATGTAAACATTTTCCCATTCAAATGTGCAATCTATGAAGAAGGCCCGAGGGCAGAGAGCTGAAGTCATGTCTTGATTGCATTTACCTGCTGCACACTGGTCAGTCGGCTCCCTGAAGTCAGTCTGATATTTACAGCAGTGTACTTCCTGCACTCTGAGGCTAAAAGGCTGTTTGGCATGCAGGGCTGATGTGTAGACCTCCTGAGGTTAGCACTATTAAAGGGCTAGCAGAGAAGAGGTAAAGATTTCAGAGTGTGGTGAAAGCAGGAAACATGGAAAGAAGTAACTGAGTAATTGTATGATTCATTTGGTCAAGGTAATTTACATAAAACTGGACACTTTACTCACACTTCCTTCTGCTTTATGCCCTCCACTTTAAGTCATCTTGAAATCCAAATGTGCTCTGTTTGCTTTCTTAAGTAATGTTTCATGACTTATTGTGCATAATTCATCAGAGCATGCTATTCTAAAGAAAAAATATTTTAAGAGTCATGCAGTATGAGGTTTTAGTTATGCTCAGTTCAAAACAATGATTTCACAAATCACAAATAACTGGAAAAGACATGGAAATTCCTTGATGAAAAGGTGTGGGAACCCTGACTGTAATATCTTTCTTGACTTCTTCATGTTGACATATCCACACTGCCAAAAATCTAATTTTTAGCATGTTTTTTGTCTAATTTTCCAGTTAAAATACCTAAAAATACTTAAAAAGGATATTTTACCCAAAAATGAAAATTCAGTCATCATGTCAGTCAGCAAGAACCAGGCCATTGACTTCCGTAGTAGAAAAAAAAAAAAAATACTATGGAAGTGTTACAATACCACCGGTGTATAAGGCACACGAACGAGGAGATAAGGATTAAGTAAGTCTTTACTTGAAAATCCAACAGGAGAATACAGGAACAGACAGGAATACACACCATGTAGACACTAACGACACCCGACAACATACTGAACAGAAACTGGAACTTAAATACACTGATAGATTAACTCAAATGACGAACAGCTGTGATGAATGTGATTAGTGTCCATGGATACGGATAGTGGCGGGAAACTAGAACAAAGGAACATGTGACCGATGACAACAAACAAACAGAAAGTCCATGTGACTGTGACAGGAAGTCAATGGCTACCATCAACTGTCCGGTTACCAACATTCTTCAAAATGTCCTCTTCTGTGTTCAACAGAAGAAAGAAACTCATACAGGTTTGGAACAAATTGAGGGTGACTAAATGATGACAGAATTTTCATTTTTGGGTGAACTATCCCTTTAAATGATTAGTTCACTCAAAAAATATAGTATACTTTTGCATCTTTTTTAAAAAGCTTGATGCTGGTCACTATTCACTGCCATTATATGGATAAGTGCGACCGGGACATTTTTAAAAAATTCTCCTTTTGTGGTCCAAAAAAGAAAGAACGGCATACTGCATTCGATCAACACCAGGGTGAGTAAATAATGACTTCATTTTCATTTTAAAAGTGAACTATCTCTTTAAAACAAGATCTATTTCACAATGAACACACGATATTAAAACTTGTTTTCAGAGAATTAATTTTCTCTTCTATTTTGTCTTATGAAAAAATCTGCCAGTGCACTAAAACATACTAAAATATACTTAAAATATTATTATTAAATATTATTATCTTGTGCAGTGTTGCTTCACAAGTACATTTATTTTCTTTTAAGGATTTTAACTTTTTTTTAAGGATTTTAATTGTTTTTTTTCCCTGAAAAACAATTAAAAAAGACTAATTAAAAACTCAAGAAATAATTGTTTTCCAGTACAAGGTTGTGTGAGCAGGGCAAACTATTAATAAAAATATAATAGCTAACATTCACGATCCAATCCAATCCTAATGGTTAAAATCACACCCTGTCCTACATTAATTCCTCCTGATGAATCTTGGCTGAATTACGTCATTATGTGTGAGATCTCTTAATTGTCTCATGCTGTAAGAGGACTGGTTATTTATGGGGGAACACTGAGTCCTGTATTAGTTTCTCCTCAGAAACTCATTCCTCTATCAATCTAAAAGTGACAAATTGGAACCATAAGACAATTTTATACTGACTTTATATTGACAGTGGCTTGGCTAATGAATGTCATAAGTAGTTGAAGACTTTGTGACGTTATGTTTTTGATGGATTCTCTGGAGAGATGAACGTTTCATTTGATGTCTTCATGCAAAGCAGACAGCATCAGTACACAGAGGCGTCCATCACTAAGAGACAGCTCAACTTAATGGCCCTCCTCTATACTCTCCTTTAGCTTGACTCCGAGGCTCAGGTGGCATGTAGCAACTGCACTATGGGTAATAATATCCGACCTCTTATTACCCACATTTATTGCAGCGCAGAACTCTTCTTAGAAGCCGAGCAGACAGATTTACGCCAGCCTCTCCATCTCATCCTCTCGTCCTCTCTCGATGAGAAAGTTCACACCGAGGTCGAGTGTCTGAGCGTCAGGAGAGAATGAAAGTGGCTCCTGCCACCTCCCCCGGCTCCTTCCATTACTCACTCACCCTCCTACAAAGATCCAGCATGCAACAGACCTGCTCTCTTCCCCCTCACTGGAGAAATATTCTGTCACCGAGCTGCCAGCATATCAACCCCCCCATCAATTAGCTCCCACTCGCCGAGAGACGCTTCGTATCAAGACTCTAACTGTCTTTAGCACTTCTGCTATTCAATTATTCCCTCTAATCTTTTAACTTTTTAGTTCTAAGTATGTCTGCTCTCGATGTTTAAAGTTCGGAGAAGCAACGACGATGGCAGGTATTGCTGATCTGCAACTTTTTGGCTTGTTATTTTGTTGTTGGAGTAAGGAAAAGTTGAGTAAAGTTTTAAAGTATTTACTCACCCTCATGTTGTTTCAAACCTGTATGATTTTTGTACTGTGTTCACAATACTCTTTTTCTAGGCTGTCAGAAAGGACAAAAAAAAAAACATTGTAAAACTATATATGATAGTTTTGCACCCATTCGCCCTCCACATATTTGGCCATACAAACCAATGCTGGTTGATGCCATTGATATCAATCTCTCTGCCTCTGTGACATTTGAGAGGTACATTATGCAATTGTTATTGCATAAGGACTGAAATTTCTGTCTTTTCTTTACACAAAGCTACCAAAAGACTTAGAACATAGTGAGTGAGTCGTTTGTAGTTTCTTTTGTAGAGCTTGACAGCTCATGATCACTACTGTATATGCTTTTGTTTTATAGAAGAAAGCAGTGTGACATTTTTTGTATTCAAGTAAGAAAGTCATACAGGTTTGGAACAACATAAGTGAGTAAATACTTTCTATTCATCAAAGAATCCTGAAAAAAAAAAAAAAAAAATGCTGTTTCCACAAAAATATTAAGCAGCAAAACAACATTTGCAACACTGATAATAATAAGAAAATTTTATTGAGCACCAAATCATCATATTAGAATGATTTCTGAAGGATCATGTGACACTGAAGACTGGAGTAATGATGCTGAAAATTCAGCATCACAGGAATAAATTACATTTTAGAATATATTCAAATAGAAATCAGTTATTTGAAACTGTAATAATATTTCACAACATTACTGTTTATACTGTATCAGAGAAATGCAGTGTTGGTGAGCATAAGAGACTTTCAGAAACATTCAAAAAATCTTGCTGACCCAAACTTTTGGATTGTTATACATACAGTATCAGTATCAATCATTCTAAAACATTGGGGCTCATTTATATATATATATATATATATATATATATATATATAGCAATAAGGTACGAGAAGCTGTGCTGTTTGTGTCGTGCCTATAAACGCCCTTCAGCCGTGACTTATTCACGACACAGCACTAGCCTCGAGTATCTTATTGCTTTTATAAAACGGTTACCACACAAATATTACAAATTATACAAATATTAAAGCCAAAAATATGTAACAATGCAACTTTCATGAAGTAAACTCTTACTAAAAGCCTTCCTTCTGCCGGAAAAAATAGTCCCTGACCGTGAACAGCAACAGAAGTTACATTATTACGCCATTAGATGGCGGCAAAGACTTTATGAGTGTGTCAATCAGTAGCGAAGACTTTTACATTGAAAAGACTGAATTGTTGTGAACACGGAACAAGACCCAACTGACAAATGCTTTGAGCGACTGTCAGTCATGGGAAAACCCCTTAACTGTTAAAAGGACAAGATAATACATCGGACATTTAAACAGATTTTTTATTATGAACATAGGACTGACCTGAAGGAAAATGCTAAATCTGAATGCAGGTCATAAACTCGCTCACTCGATCTCTTTCTCACAATACTCTTCTACATAATACAGTAAGCTTCAATGAACAATATCAATTGAGAACATACAGTTTACGTTGCTAAGAGTGGTTGCTAAGGGTGTTGTGTAGTGATACACAGAACCGTTGGGTGAAGCGGTCATAGCCGTGTTTTATTGTGAATAAAACATAGCTATTGACCAATCAGAATCAAGGACACAAACTAACCGTTTTATAAATATAGATATATCACTTTTAAAAATAGTTTCCATGTCTGTTTAAGAGGTTGTTGACATTTGGTTCTCAAAATCTAGGATTTCATCAGGAAGGTGAGATGTTCTTGTGAGGCTCGTAAATCTCATTATATCACCGGCTGGTGTTGTCGTAGAGGTCATAGGGGTCAAATGCCTTGTCAGAGCACTGCAAACATACAGTATTAACGTATTGGATTTTTAACTGAGGGTGTGTGAAGGGACAAACTTCCTGTTCGGTCTTCAGTGGTTTCAGCCTGTATGCAGAATTCCTTATAGCAAAGTATAAGCTGTAATAAATACCAGTTTCTTTTGAATTTATTTACAACAATAATGGGAAAAAATGTGGACCACTTAGTGTGCATATCTGTCAAGCTCTAAAAATGACACAAAACCACCATAAATTTACCATGAAAGTGCCATATAATAGTTTTGTGTGAGAAAGACCAAAATGTAAGTTATGTAAGTTTCTTTAATGCACAGATAACAATTTTAATGCATAGTTTTAAAGCATGCACAAGTCCAAGGTAAGAAAAAAGCTTGAATTATTATTATTGTTATTAGCAACACTTTACAATAAGATCTCATTAGTTAATGTTAGTTAATGCATTAGCCAACATTAACTATTAGTATTTATTAATCTTTGTTAAAGTTAATTAATAAAAATGATTCATTATTAGTTTATGTTAGCTAATGTACTAATGTTGATAACTAATATAAACAAATGAAACCTTGTTGTAAAGTGTTACCTTGTTTTTTTTATGGTGTTTTATGTCATTTTAAGGATCTTGACAGGATTGTCAACATATGCACTACTGTTGGAAAGAACTCCAAGATTAAAATCTAAAATTTCTCTATTGAAGTTTCACAGAAAACTACAACATACAGGTTTGGAAGAGTGTGAGGGTGAGGAGACACAGAATTTTCACTTTTGGATGAACTATCCCTGTAATTTAGTATATGTATTTGATATAGTTTTTTTGAGCAGCTTAAGACATGTTTGCACTGTAATTTACACCTCACTGTAGTTTTCATTCCTAAATCACAGAGGTTATTTGTGGGGAGGAGTTGGCTCTCTACCTACCCCCCTTCTTTTTTCCCCCTTTCTCCCGAAACTCTCCACCATGTCATTTCAAGAGCAGTCCTGACTTGCAGAATCAGATGCAGCAATCTGTAGAACATGCAATCTCTACTGGCAGTGATTCAGTTCAACAGGAGCTTTTGAAGTGAAGACTTCCAGCAGTTTCTGAAGTCAATCATTCTGAAGGCTGTGAGACGCAGAGAGCATGTCAGGGGCAGTGAGGAGAGTTCTGGGGAGGAAGTGGTACTACTACAGACTTCTGGGCCGGTCCAGGCACAGACAGCATGTTCTGTCACGGAGCCGCTGCCGCACTGCTATCAAGGGTGATTTCATCTTTCTCTGTCTATCTTGGATAAAAACAGTACTTTGCTGGGGTTACAGAGGGTGCCATAGTACTCTTATGTATTTGTGACATTTTTCATTGTCTGATCATATTGACTTAATATCCATCGCATAATAGAATTTGCCCTCAAGAGCGATGGAAATCTAAGTGCGCTGAGGAACTGACAGGAATGTTTGACCGATTATAGTTTTCAGTAAAAATGTGTGCTTAAAGTTTTGGAGCATGTCGTGATGCTCTTTGTTTTTAAATCAAGTGAAGATGCAGACGACTTTTGAGGGGACTGGACTTTTTTGATGTTCCATAAAAATGTCCTCTTCAGTCGGTCCTCAATTGTCATACAAACTGTTTGATAATATCACTAATACACTTTAATGATAGCTAATGAGCCATACACTAATCAAATGATGCTCAAATGTTTTATTAAACAGGAAGTTATGCAATTGACAAGACTGAACTGCAAAAAATATTTGAACATCAATATATATATGCTGAGAATTATTAAGAGAATTATTTTGTAGTTTAATTGCCAAATAATGGCTGATTAATCAGTTGATATATTGGTCTGACCAGTACGAACCTGTCCTGGCCTTATGCTTTGAGGCTAAGCGGGAATATTGTCTTATTGAAAGTAAGATATTATAGATAAGACTACAAGAATTGGTCTCCAGAAACAACAGAAAGGATTGGAAATTTTTACACACAGACTGTTTCTATGTCATCTGCTCCACTTTATGTGACATTGTGTGATTGTTGGATTGTCGAGCGCGAGTGGGACTTTTTTTTTTTTTTTTTTTTTTTTTTTTTTAATTCTCGTTAGAACCACAGCAGGGTGAGTAAATGATGTCTTCATTTTCATTTTAGGGCGAACTATCCCTTTAAGCTCGACATGTTTTTAAAAAAAATGCACGAGTTTATGGCGCGCATGATCTCAGATTCTGTTAATGCAATCACACACAAATGAGCTTCTCTACTACTTCTTGTGAAATTGATTTCTTTGTGTTTGCTATTCGTATTTTCCACACTGCAACATCCTTATGTATTTATTTAACTGTGTGTATTGTCATATGTAAAATACAGGACAAATTGCTCCAAACAAAAAATCTCCAAAAAATTGTTAATTTTATTTAAAGGGGTCATATAATGCCACTTTTACAAGATGTAAAATAAGTATCTGATGTCCCCAGAGTGTGTATGTGAAGTTTTGGCTCAAAATACCCCATAGATAATTTTTTATAGCATGTTAAATTTGTCACTTTTTGAGGGTGAGCAAAAACGCTCTGTTTTTGTGTGCCACTTTAAATGCAAATGAGCTGCTGCTCTCAAGAAGAGGGCGGAGAGCTCGTGTTAGCAGCTCCGATTACCTCATGCAGACTCACTGAAAATGTCAGAAACTTTTCAGCCTTTTATGTTTAAACCGAAGTCGGACAATGATGGAGAGACTCAAGAAGAAGTGACAACATGTAGAATGCAACAGGACATTTCTGAATGGTTAGTTGATGAATTAATGTAGCTGATGTGGAGTTAACTATCTTAAATTCATTAATTAGCATATTCTGTCATGATAATCTATAAATCGCTCGTGTGGGAACTGTTGTAACAGAGCCAGAGAATATATGCTGCATGAAGATAGAGCGGGTATAGTTTAGTTTAATTACGGCTATAACTTATGTTGTCATCTTGCTTTTATGACATGCTATTGCATTTGTGTTGTGTACTGTATTGCCATAACATGGCCTCACCCCTTTGTTGCGTGAAAATATCTCCCTTTTCATTTAACTTTGAGCATCCTAACTTTGCAGATGTTGTTTTTGCTCAAACAGCAACATTACACACTAACTAAAGTTAAAAAAGTGAAATCATAATCAACCACCCCTTTAAATATAGCCAAAATAGCTCCTTGTCACAAAACCTTAATAAAAATGACAGCAACAATGAGAAAGTAGATAAATTTGGTGACAAAATCCCCAAATTGGCAACACTGACTTTTGTGGTCTTCCTTGTGGCCTTCCACATCCATGTTTTGCTGATAATTAAAGACGGAGGTATTACTTTTACTTTTCAAAAGAGAAGTTAAATTTAGATTCTGAGTTTAAATCACTTCACCTTCACTATGAGTTAGCCTGAAGCAGGAATAATGTTTTTTGTCAGCCTGTAAAGTTCTGCTGCAGTAAGAATATCTATCCATTTTTGCTGTAACCCTTCTGCAGTATTTCACTGCTTCGACTGAGTTCATAAACAAGTGTTTTTCCTTTTTTTCCTAATGGTGAATTGAAACTTCCCAAATATACCGCCTCCAGGGGCCTTTTCTTCTTCCTGCACTGATTAGAGCGCAGAGAAACTTGCGTGTGTGTGTGTGTGTGTGTGTGTGTGTGTGTTTGTGTGTGGAAGAAGACCTCAAGAGGTTCGCAGTTCACACAATACTGAGGAAACTGCCACCTCCAGTTTTCACTGGAGGCTTAAACATAACTCTGTTTCCATAAAAGATTTTTATTCTCAGTTTCTCTCTCCAGGACGATCCATTCCTTAATATTTGCTAAGTATTAAACTTTGGTGCTTAACTTGTCCCACATGCGATATCGTAGAACATGCAGCTTGTTGAGAAAAAGTGTGATTATTTATGAGTTATTTCTAACTAATCCCATTGACTCATACTAAAGAAGTACCCATTCAGGAAGTACATAGAGACTTGAAGGTGGGCTCATTTGACTTGGACCACCATCTAGAGAACCTTAGCAACCATATATCAGTGCCCCGGCAACCACTAGGGTTGTGCGCCATTCACAATTAATTTGAGAACCTTTTGAATTCCAATTTAATTGATTCAGAATTGCAATTCAATTTTAAATGCAGGGAAGTAAAATGAAATGATTTGATATTAAAAGAATTTCATACAAGTAATTTTACTGAATTAACATTTGTGGACCAAGGTGGAAGAATTAATTACCAGGTTTTGAATTAGGTGTATTTTTTCTACCCTATTAGCAAATAATTTTAAGCATAAGCCTCACTGTATTCTCTAAAATATTTTAAAATATGTTTTAATCTGTTTTTATGTATATATATATATATATAATATGCAGTCAAACTAAAATTTATTCAAACACCTTGAACATTTCATTCATTAATTCAGTTTATTCACTATAGTTGTAAATGGTAATAAAATATGACATGATCTCATAGTTAAACTGTCAGAAAAAATTAATCTTAATTATGTCAGATAACACTTAAGCAAAACATGGTCAGGTCAAAGTCTGAATAATTTTTGGTTTCAAATTTTTTATCAATTGTACTGGTAGTCCACTGTATGAATAATTTTTGGGTATAATATGTCACAGTTTACTTTATTTTGCTATATTCACTTACATAAATGAACTATAGTGTCCTGCACCCACTAGTAAAAATATATCAAAAATGTCAGAATAACTTTTGGTTTGACTGTGTGTGTATATATATATATATATATATATATATATATATATATAAGGATTTGTGTTTATTTACTTATTTTTTTCTGGAATACAAGACAAAATATTGATTAAGTATTGATTAATTACTTAATCAGTGGTTAAATCTATGTTGAATTTCTTTTGAACTACTGTTCAGTAAATTCCTCTTCCTGTCACTCAATTTCAAATTCTAATTTAACTTTCTGTGTGGTGTGGCCAACTCAATTTAAATGCACTCTCTTGAAATAAATGGGAACCAATTCTACAGTTCTGAATTTGTGATGGGAAGTTCAATCATTTTACCAATTCGGATATTTGAGTCTCGTTCAGCAAAATGAACAAATCTTTTTTCAAGTCATTTTGTTCATTTCATTCACTTCAGCAGAATATAATTGAAATGTTACAAGTTAATAGCCAAATTCCCTAACACAAGACAAAACTATAATGCAGAATAATGAGAAACAGAAATGATTAATTCATTGCTTAGTTATGGCTATGCAGCTTAGGCTATGCAGTCACCTCACCTCCCGGTCTGAGTCTTTTGTTCTTTTGTCACTTAACATATGCAGTCTGTACCGGAAGCTGAAATGGTTAGTTCACCTCTCGAGTCTTCGGGTCTGAGTCGTTCATTCATCACGAGTTATGGAAAAGAATCATGATGACAGAAATTCACAAATGTATAAATTGTAAGAAATTTGAGACCAGAAACGTGCTTGTTTTTAAGGAAGGTTGGGAATTATCTAATTTCTGTATCCAATACGGAACAAACGACTCGAGAGGTGAACTAATCATTTCTGTTTCCGATACAGAACCTATGGGATGTTGCGCATGCGTGGTCAACAGAAAATGAACGAATCACTCTGAGACCACACGTTGTTCCAGAGTCATATTAAAGATTCATTTAAAATGAACAAATCATTCGTGATCGACCCATCACTATTCTGAATTGATCACAACCCTGGCAACCACTTACAACATACATTTGCAACCTTTGTTTTAAAGAGTACCCTATCATTTAATTTCTCTGTAGAAATTCTTGTTTCACAAAGTGATGGCACATCTTTTACTTAGAAACATTGCACTGTTCAAACTTTGCTCAAACTCTTGTGGTGGCAGTGTAAGTTCGGACAGTTGGTGAGATTGATAAAGGCCCGCTGAGATGAAAGGTTTTGTGGAGTTGGCGAATGTGAGCTGATGGCTGATGTGAACAATCTGCTGACTGTCAGGCTTTTAGCTGCAGTTCTCTATTTAAGATAAAAGAAATTGTTTGACTTGACATATCGAGAGGCTCGAGAGACAGGTGCAGGCGAGAGTTTGGCTGTGTCGGTTTCATAGAACAAAGAGAGCAGACTGCTCAGTGATTGACACTTCAACACAGACGCCAAAGCAGCATTTACCATCCATTCTCTGCTACTGTATGTGTCAAGGCATTCGAGGCCTGGGTATACTTAATTTTCTACATTCTGTTCCATTTTGCGCACAGTCGTGTCCACATAGCTATCAAAGTATATTCAACTGTGGATGATCTTGGATGGACAAGTTCAACACATGCACAGTACAATTTCTTTTCTATACTCTACAAGATATCAGAGGGTAGCAATGAGTCATGTCATTTACAGGACATTCATTTGGAAGGATAGAAGAAGAAAAGTAGTGGATCCGCCATTGCATCCAAAGTTTAGAACAAAAACCCAAACAAAAATTACGGAAGCCCTGAACCGCATGGTGGAAAAAAAAAAAAAAAAGAACACTTATGGTGGGGAGAAAAAAAAAGAAAACTTATCTTGTTATTTCGACATAAGTCATTATTTCAACATAAGTCATTATTACGACATAAGTCGTTATTTCAAGATATTAAGTCGTTATTTCGACACAAGTCGTTATTACGACATAAGTCTTATTTCGAGATAAGTCATTATTTCGAGATATTAAGTTGTTATTTCGATGTAATAAGACGTTATTTCGACATAATATCGTCATTTTGACATAAGTCGTTATTTCGAGAAATTAAGTCATTATTTCGACATAAGTCGTTATTTCTACATAATATCGTTATTTTGACATAATAATTCATTATTTTGACATATCTTGTTATTTCGACATGTTATTTTGAGATATTAAGTCATTATTTCGACAAGTCGTTATTACGACACAAGTCTTATTTCAAGATATTAAGTCGTTTCAAGATATATAGTCGTTATTTCAACATAAGGCGTTATTACAACATAATATCGTTACTTCAAGATACTTCGACATAATATGTCGTTATTTCGACATAACTCGTTATTTCGACATATCTCATTATTTCGAGATATTAAGTAATAATAACTCGAAATATCGACATAATAACTCGTTATTGTATATCAAGTTTAATAAAAGACGCGCAATTCAACGTCTTCAGTCCCAGCTTTTACTGCGATCACCACAATTTCGAATCCGCCTTTTGCCGAGCTCATTCTTCTCTATTTTCCCATCACATATCATATCAGAAAGGCATTTATTTTCAATAAAAATGAAAATAATGTCCTAAAAGTGGAAATAACCTGCCTAACGAGTGTTTAATTATATTAAAAGTATTTATTGGGTAGGGTTAGGGGATGGTGTTGGGTGGGTTTTTATTCTCCCAATAAGGCAGCATCCATTTAATACTTTTAATAAATATAATCATTTACAGTGCAAATAGCTGTAGATGTTATTATATATGTCGAAATAACGAGTTATTATGTCGAAATAACAACTTAATATCTCGAAATAACTTATGTTGAAATAACAAGATAAGTTTTCTTTTTTTTTCCTCCCCACCATAAGTTTTTCTTTTTTTTTTTTTTGTCACCATGCGGTTCAGGGCTTCCATAAAAAGTGATGGAGAATGATTTGCTGCTTTGTTTACTGTTCTTGGAACAGCGTGTTTTTTTGTTTTTTCGCTCATTCCGCACTCTTCTTCGACTACTGCACAATGCATCACAACTGTGTATTGCCACCTAGTGGAGTCTTCTGTCTCAACATTCACTTTGCGCATGCACTGTTTTAAGCCCAAAGTTTATTTCGGGTGTCCGCGTTCCGCGCCGTTCTGTGTGCTGTCCGCATGCTGTAATTTTCATCGTCAGGAGGGTCACATTGTCATGCACACTGTCTGCATGCAACCCAATTTTCGTGTCCATGCGGACCGTGCGAGTACAACAGTGCATGTGTGAGTGATTTGAGTGCTTGAAAACAAAGTCCACCGAACGCGTCTTTCCACTCTCTTGGCCAAAGGAGTATACACTGATAGCAGTGGTGTGCGGTGGTGTTTTAAAATGAGGAGGCAAAGTCCTCACATTTTTTTTTATATACTGTATATCAAACTGTTATTCTTAATTTTCCTGGTTAAATAAACATTACATAAAAAAGAGAGACCAAATACAATATGTAATGTTCTATTTATAAAACCAAGTATAAATTTCATCAAGTTTAGACAATATATATTATTTGTGAACTAATGTTCAGCTTTTCTTTTTAATAGTCAATTTTTTTTCAAGCTTGTAGACACTGTTCACAGACATGAAGATGTACCCCAAGCTGATTGCTCGCTAAACCCCCCCACAGTCATCATGTTTTCAGGCCATTTTAAGTTTGATTTTGACGTGACATAAAGCGGTGAGTTGTTTACTTGCTTTTTAAGTAGTCTTCCCATTAAAGCCATCATTGTCTTCATTCAGGCCGATGAGAATGCACACAAAAACAAGAGGCGGGATTTATTGCGTTAACCAAAGTGCGATGGAGGCATTGCCTCCTCTCACGTGACTTTCCGCCATTCATTCTCAATTACCCCCCACTAAACCCTCCGCACACATTAGGGAGTCTGTTTTAACTCAGTGGGGACACAGGAGGCGGGCCTCCTGCTGTAACTTCACCTGCGGGTGTCGCTGTTGGACAGTGTTACTTTATAAAAACAAGTGACTTTTACACTTTTTAATGGCACATTTTGTAATATTTGTGTCGAAAAATTAAGTATAGCTGGGACTGTATGCGTAACGTCTTCGCGGACACGAAATTGGGCTCAATGCGGACGGTGTGTGCGAATGTCTGCGGACATCATTTTTGATGATGAAAATTACATCACATCGACATTGCACAGGCCGTCGCGGAACACGGATGGTATACTTTGGGCTTGAAACGTGTCTGTGTTTTACAGATTACATTTGTTCTTAAAGGTAGAGTTTACCCAAAAATTTGATTAAGTAGCTATTGTTCAAAAACAATTACTTTTCACGAAACAATGCTTAGTTATCATTGGATTTCTGTTCTGTTAGTCTCTGCCTATTTTCCATGTTCTTTTTCCACTGCGGTGGTCATGATTCAAGTGATGCTATGCGAAAAACCTGCACAGCGTTTTAGCTGTTAGATTGATAGGCTGAGATTCAAGTGCCAAGGAGCATGGGTATTAAAATCCTAATGAATGGGCAGGTACTGGTTTGCTTTCAAAAACAATTTTATACAGCTATTACACACTACTTTTCAAAAGTTTGGTGTCAGTACGATTTTTTTTTTTTTCATTTTTTTGAAAGAAGTCTTGTATGCATTAAGTGCATTTGAAGGAACATTGGTTGTAAAAGCTTTAATTTGCTAAGTAGGTTATAATTTCAATGCAGTTACTGTACATTCTGCAGTGCTAAATAGACTCGGGTATCCTTTGATTATTTTAATCATTGTCTTTCATAATCAGCGAGCAATAACTATACCCTACTTTAACCAGATACTGTTATTTTGCTTTTTATGTTATCGTCTTTGCTTTTAAACCTTACAAAAGCATCGCTGCCAAAGAAGTCAAAAAATATTGTGTCCCTGGCCTTCATCTTGCCAAACTGAAGGACCTGCAAAGACTCATCATCTCTTGTTGCGACAAGCCGAGCCAGACCTGAAGAAAGGAACGTGCATTTAGATTAAGAGCAAATGAGACAAGTCTGTGAGTTATAGCCTTGCTTGAATGCTAAATGAGACCGTAGCACTTCTATGTAATTTCCTGGAATGACAAAGTCCTCTGTGAAATCAGATGGAGGATGGTGGCACCCTGGTGAAGACGTCTCTTACACAGGTGGGCCATGCATCTTGTTCAGCGCAGATTAATAGGGCCGCTAGCACCAAGCATTTTTGCTGTAATTCTCTGGCAAATGGCCCAACATCTGGGGCTGAACTGATTAACGTATATGGAACATTATTTGTTGGTTAATTTCAGTAGAGATTTATTTGTTGATTTATTTATTTATTATATCAAGAAAGTTACAGGGGCCACGATTTTCATTAAACAGACGATCAAAACCACAAAAAGTCCCACAGACTTTCATTGAGGGGGTCAAGACTTTTGTACAATAAGATTTATAGAGTATTTAAGCTGTCTATCACTAGCAAAGCGTAATGACTATCCTAGGACAATTTGTTAAAACATACTAGCAATTCATGCTAGCAATGTGCTAATCATGCTAGAAACATGCTAGCAATGTGTTAATTCATTCTAACAACATGCTAAATCATGCTAGCAATGTGCTAATCATGCTAGAAACATGCTAGCAATGTGTTAATTCATGCTAGCTACATGTTAAAACATGCTAACAACATGCTAAATAATGCTAACAACATGCTAGCAACATGTAAATAATGCTAACATGCTAAAACGTGCTAGCAATATGCTAAATCGTGTTAGCAACATGTTAAAACAGTGCTAACAACATGTTTAATCATGTTAGAAACATTCTAAGATGCTAGTAACATGCTAATTCATGTTAACAATGTGCTAAAACATGCTAGCAATGTGTTAAAACATGTTATCAATGTGTTAAAACATGTTAACAACATGGTAAAACGTTATCAATGTGATAATTCATGCTAGCAACATGCTAATTCATATTAACAACATGCTTAAACATGTTAATTCATGTTAGCAATGTGTTATGCTAGCAATGTATTAAAATCTAGAAAAATGTAAAATAATGCTAAACAATGCTAAGACATGCTAACAACATGATGAAACATGCTGGGAAGCGTATACAATTTTCAGACAAGTCTTTATCAATCCAACATAAAGTTTGTCCCAGCAAACTTTACTTTCTAGTTTACTCTTATTACTTTTTGTCCACCCTGAAATGGAAAGTATTTCCACAGCAACTCATACAGACAACTTCTGTGGTTTTGTCAGCATGTTTGTTTCCTCTGGACAAATATGCGCAGAACGGTCAAGAGTTCAGACCCCCTGCTTGCAGGTCCGTGCCAGAGGAGGCTTTTCTCTGAGCCCCTTGTGTTGTCCTCTCAATATGAAAGCATGTTATTGTCTCCACTCTTAATAAACACTTGGCTCTGAGTGGAGGAATGTCAGAGCCGTCTCTTAATTGCTGTTTAATGTTTTTCCATTTGCGCTGCATTTTATCCATCGTGATCAAGCAGCTTAATGATGAAAGAATAGCTGAACCAATTACCAGTTTGCAGGTTGGTAATGGCATTGTATTCATCATTCAGGGCAAAGAGTGCTTTCAGAGTTTTTCACCACAGCTGATGGAGAGCTGCTGAATGTTTTTTGTTGTAGTGCCTTTGACTTGACAACATAAAGTCCAAATTGACCTTGTTTATTTTCTTAATAAATATTCCTGGTCTTATGGTGAGCAATTAATCTGAACTGTAACTGCCAAATGTCATTTTTTTTTTTTTTTCTTTGTTTTTCGAGTGTTATCTTTAGCTGGAAACGTTAATGATCATATTAACTAATAATATTATAGCTTAAAGGATTAGTTCAGCCAAAAATACATAACATAAATGTTTTCAAACATTTAAGTCAAAGATCATATGGTCTTGCTTCCATGCTTAACATATGGATCAGGATGTTGTGATATCAACATAAGCAAGAGGCGGTGTTGAGATTTCTCTCCCATGCATTCCAATCTGTTCATCTCTCCAATGAGAAAACAGTGAAATTACTAACACACACACACAGACGGAATCGTCATATGTCGATACCTACGCAGGGCTGTTAATCATTCTTCCTCCGTGTTGTCAGATCATGTCTAGTTTTGCTCAGCCAACACTAAATGATGACTGAGGTGGTAATACAGATCCTTGTTTATTTTACATTGTGGCAAAATTTGCTAGCACATAATTGTTTATCTTTAGTAATTTATATCATTGGATTGTTTCCACTTTCCAGGTGTAACACCCAGTAAGTGAATTTTATACTCTTTGTACACCGTTAAAATGTTCGTAATTTTTACAGAAAAAAAAAACTGTTAAAAACCTGTTAATTAATAACTTTTAGCTTGCCATATTTGGTAAAAACTATTACAGTATGGTGAAAAACAGTAAAAGGCCATTCAAGTCTCTGCATAACACATCACATGATTGTATTTTATATAAATAATTTGGTTTCTTGTCATTTTTGTAATCATTAGGGTGTTTTCTGTTACAGTTTATGTTATTTAGTTCATGTTTATTGCATTATGAAAATGTTAAATGGATATAAAATCATTGTGTGGCTTTCTATTGTATTATTATGGTGGTTATCGGTACATTTTATGGTAAAAAAGCAGCTTTTGGTAGTTCAAGTAGATAGGTATATTAACAATGTATCACTTGATAAAATATATAGTTAGAAGTTATAAAATATACTGGCATCTTTTAATATCGGCAGAAACATTGTCAGTATTTTTTTTCCATGAATTTCAGGAAACCTCAGCAGTATAGAAATATACAGTATAGGAGGCTTTCTTATTCTAATAACCAATTCAGGCACAGGAAAAGTGCTGTCAGAAATAGAAAAAAAGGGTTCCAGATCTTGTTAGTGACGCATCTTTCCAAGTACAAAACCAGCGAGGCAAAGAATCCTTTCCTTCACTTTGTTTTGAGTTTGACATGATTCAGACTGTGCAAAGAGGAAGACAGTAGGATGAATTTCATAGATCTTGTCTTTCAGGTTGGCTGCATTCGCTCTCTCATTTGTTTTCCACACAAACACTTGTTCCCTCCTTCCCTCCATCAATCGTGCAGACAGAGATGCAGGCGTGTGATGAATGCCAAGCGTCTGACAGGCTGAGATTCAGCCATCTGGCCGTGCATGACAGAAACATGTGACTGACATAGTGACGCTACTACAGAAGCAGCATATCATAGAGACTGGGTGGGCCTTTTGACTTGAGCCATTAAGCAACCTGCAATAGAGGTCGCATTGCAATAATACCACTCAGAAGACCATTGCATCCACATAGCAATGCGTTAAATGCATTCAAAACATCTTAACAACTGCATAGCAACACCCTGGCAACCATCCAAAACATACTAGCAACTTATTTAGATCCAAGCAAGCACCAAGAACTCCTTAACAGCTGCTTAGTAACATGCTAAAAACAAAAAAGAACACCTTAGCATTCTAACACCCTAGCAATGTGTATAAATACCACTTAGCAATGCCTTAGCAACCACACAGAATTTTTTTTTTTTGATAGATAGAAAGCCTTAAGCAATTTTCTTTCCTGCTGTGCCCATTAAAGGGTTAGTCCAACCCAAAAGGAAAATTCTGTCATTAATTACTCACCCTCATGTCGTTCCACACCCGTAAGACCTTTGTTCATCTTCAGAACACAAATTAAGATATTTTTGATGAAATCCGAGAGGTATATGACTCGTCCATAAACAGCAATATAATCAACACTTTCAAGATCCAGAAATGTACTAAAGACATCATTAAAATAGTCCACATGACTGTGGTTCAACCTTAATTTTATGAAGCGACGAGAATACTTTTTGTACGCAAAAACAAAACAAAAATAATGACTTTATTCAACAATATCTTCTCTTCCCTGTCATTTTCATCTCTTTAGATCAAGAAGAAGAGCGGATGATGAACACCTTTTTAGTTTCCTAGTACTGTTATTGATTTTTGTTCGCTTCAAAGCTGTGTTCTTTTGGTGGGTTTGCTTATTCTGGGGCAATCTGATCCTAGAACAGCCCTTGACAGGTTACATGCACACGAATGCAGTCAACATTCTCTTATTCCTTTCTCTCTGTCTCTTTTCAGAGTCACTCACTGACAGGGTGGGCCGGCGGCGCAGCATGCCTGGCGGTACGGTGGACAAAACGGTGGTCGCTATGGATGCAGACACGTCAACACCTTTTAAAGTCACGGTATGCATTTATGACAGCAGCACA
The DNA here is from genome assembly GCA_039654765.1 of Mylopharyngodon piceus. Taxonomy (NCBI): domain Eukaryota; kingdom Metazoa; phylum Chordata; class Actinopteri; order Cypriniformes; family Xenocyprididae; genus Mylopharyngodon; species Mylopharyngodon piceus. The sequence continues at coordinate 6,859,810 of CM077453.1, read as the reverse complement.
GATAAAAAAAATTTAAAAAAATTGTACATTTACAACCATAACATCTCTCTGAGCTTGGTGTTGTATCTCAAAATGTGTTTCAGTTTGACTATAAATGGGTCATCCCTACTATGCGGTACACTTCATAAATGTCTTAATGTATTACATAAAATATTTTTAAATAAGTTTAAAAAAAGAAAATCATATTAAATTGAATTTTAAATCATTTCACTACTTTGATTTGACCAGATGATGCTGTTTGTGACAATTTCTACAATGAATAAGTGGCAATTTATAAAATATATATAGCCGTAAGTGGCAATCTTGGGGTCCAAGCATAAATGGCCCATGTGAATGATAGTTAGGGTTTGATAAAGCAGGTTAACAAAAGAAGCTGGTGTCAAAGGAGACAACTGACTTCCAAAGGAAATCATTTTTCAGCCTTTAAAAATAATTTTAATCATATAATATATTTCTGCCTGTGGTGGGATGGACACCAGCAACACGTCACTGTCATAAATTCACTTCCATATATAGTCACCACAGCCTCGCAGTCCCAGTAGCATTTTTCTGAATATAACCTGCAGGTTACCAGCGTGTATCAGGCCCGCTGCATGCAATGCTAGTATTGTTTATGTTATGATTACAAAGTTATATAATGGGCAAACGTTTGAACACATTTGTTTGTAAATATTGTCTAATGTGTGCAGTTATTATCTATTTTATGATAATTATTTATATGGTCACATAGGTTTGTTCATACTTGTCACTCAAGCCCATTTTATTGTATAATTCTTTCTGCAAATGGTCTTCTTTGCCGAGTAATTAGCAAAATTCAAGAATTTATGAGTTTGAAATGGGCATGAGATAGACCAAGAAACGGACCAATCAAATAATATGATTGTAAAAGTATCTCCAAAAATCAGAGAAGAGGAGTTTAGCATTATGCCACACAAAACATGAAAGTTTGTTCACACATTTATTTAGCAGTTTAATGCAGGAAAAATACAGTGAAAGCTGAGTGTATGTGACAAATATGCAAAAAACTTCATGTCATTTCCACTTTCATTTGTAGCAACAGACAGTGTGATATACAAAACCACAATAATCACACCATTAGCTCTATAGTGAAGAATTTCATCAACGTTTCCAGCTAAAGATAACACTCGAAAAACAAAGAAAAAAAAAATTTTGCATTTTGCATTTCTTCAATACATAGGAGAAAGGCCATTTACTCTATGCTCTTTATTAGCAAACACCAACATTAACACAGATGGTTTTTGCGTTATCAGTAGTTGAAAGTTCTTCAATCAGAACACCTAAATACTTATTCACAAATATCCTACACATGAATTTTAGGAACCCAATCTCATTACAGACTTGTGACAGTGTCCGTTTAATGTCACTCTGTAGGAAAAGAAACAAGCAGAATTAACATTAGTCCACTAGTCTCTATGTATTCTGTTCTTTTTTTATTATTTGAATAACATAAATTTTTTTTTTTTTTTTTTAAAGTCACATAAAAGAGTAGCCTATAGCACACCTGAGTTGCTGTACTGGAGATTAGGCCTCTCACCTTCCTCATGGCCCACTTGCAAGCCCAGCACAATCCAGGGAGTTGTTGGGCTGGTGCCATCTCACCCTTACAAGACAACAGACACAACATACAGCATATTAGAATAAATAGTTTAGATATGACAGTTAGAACCTAACGAGTAGTTCAAACAGGACATAACAATACTACACACAATATTAGAGGTTACAATTAACAACAGAAGTTTTATATTCAGCTGCTGTTTATTTTCAGGTATAATACTTACACTCAGATAAAAACTGAAATGTTTGTATAAAACTTAGTATCACATATGATAGTTTTCATAAGCACTTGTTGTCTTCATGGCAAATTTACACAAACATAATTAACAGTAAATAAGCTCCTCTCTAGTGTTTTTTTTATATATAGATAGATAGCTAAGGAACTGTGAACATTGGAAAACATTCCTGAGGTAAATTTGACATGATGTGACATATTGTTCACAAGCTGTTTTATTGACGTCTTACCGTGGTTGAAGCACAAATAAAGTGATTACATGAGACGTGATACATTCTGGTAAGTTGTACTATATCTTTCAACATACCTTTGATGTTCATTCATGTTTTTCGAGATATAATTTGTATTGAAGAGGAAGAAAAGACTCGAGCTGCCGCCTGAACTGAGGCATTACAGCGATCTGACACGTCACATTTAAGAGCGTCAAAACGCCATTTGTTGTTTGAATTTCATGATAAAATGGACAGAATTTGAAAACTGAAACTTTGATTCTTATCAGAAGTAACAAAGCACAAAGCCTTTGGCGATTATTGGACAGGAGGCGCTACAAATATTATTTGATGTAGCAAAAAATAAAAATAAAAACGCAGATCTGGCAACCCTGGCTTGAAATACGGGTGATTCATAGGGTCAAAAAGAGCCTGCTTTAACGTCACTATTTTTAAACTGTTAATGCGTTAAAATTCAACACAAAAGCTGGTTTGCCAACTGCCAAGAAGAAGAAGAAGGAATTCAACACAAGAGTGATTTTCTTCACACACAGTATGTATGAGTTGCAGTCTGAACACGTTTTTCCGCACCCTTTTGATTGACAGGATATAATCGGCCCTGATCATCGGCCGTTTTTATATAATAGCTTTTATCGGCCAATACTGATTGTTGGCCGATACATCGGTGCATCTCTATTATTAATAATTAATTAAGTTACAAAAGCTATTCAGTCAAGATCAATGAGTGATTTCCTTGTCTTTTGTTGTTTGATTAACATTAAAAACACATACAGACAGCAGGAATATTAGGCTGCTGTCACTGTGATCCAGTACACTGATACTGAACACATGCGTTCCTTCTCGAGTGTTTAAGTTCACTTAAGACATAACCTGTTATGTTTGCTAGGATACACGCTAAGACGGGAATGTTGACATATTTTTTGTGTCAATTTGTCTGTTCAAGGCAAGACTTGAAAGAGAACTCAATATTTGCGTGCTGTACACGTGCTTCCGTGTGTGTGCGTCGGATGAGTGCGCAAATCTTCTCACAGCGAGCGCACAAGTTCTCTTTTGCGTCTTGCGCTGTGCACAGTAAAAAAAATATTTTCGTAAATTGCTATCACAACATTTTTTTCTTTTGTCAAATCAACTTAAATAATTCATGTGGTTCAGATAACATAATATTTTGAGTTTCTGTTGATTAAACCAATCTCCTTAATTTTATTAACTCAAATTTTTAATTTCAATGAACTCAAAATTTTAAGGCAACCAGGTAACTTACTTTTTTAAGTTAAACCAGCAATTCTTTTTTACAGTGTGAGAAGATTTGTGCACTCATCCGAAGCGTGCATGCGGAAGCGCGTGTACAGCGCGCAAATATTGAGTTCTCTTTCGCGGCTTGTGCTCGAATGTCTAAATTGGCAAGGCTTAAATGAGTTTAGCTTAAACACAGATAGAAACGTGCTGTTCGGGTCTCACTTGTGCTCGCGCACTATCAACACCCGGGTGATGAGGGCATAAATGACTGGTCATATAGAGCATATGGCACTCGCATTGAACAAAGTTTAGGGGAAGCCAGAATGCGTTTCCATCGACAGAAACATACATTAGCCTAAAAGTTTCTGTCTGTTTTATTTATTTTTAACAAACCATATTATAGATGCGTATGCATTGTCGGATATGAGATGAACCGCGGTGCAAGTGCGTGCAGAACCGTGTGTGGAGAATGGTACGGTTAAATTTTTTACCGAGAACCGTTACACCCCTAGTCTTAGTGTGATGCAGTTGTCCATGAAAAACCATGTTGAGGACAACTCACCGAGATTTCTTCAAGTTCATCTTCAGTAAAGTTTCCTCTGTGCACTTCCATGTCAAAAGCACAAACTGTGAGGGGAAAAATTCACCATAAATGTAGCACATATTAATCCCAGTTGAGAAAAGAAAACTCCCCTGCTATGAAAATTTAACAAATGAGTTCATTTACACCATGAAATAAAGAGATCGAAACAGTAAAAGCTAAATACATAAATGTAACCTGGTTTAAACAATAAAAACAACTTAAACTATATTAGCTGGTTCAGCTGTTGGCTTCTTAAATTACTAGATAAAACTGTCTGCTGTTTTTGCATGACCAGCATTGTCCATCTTTATCCGAATAGGACCATCTTCACTGTAAAAAATTATTTTCATGATTTGTAATGACAAGATTTTTTTTTATCAAATCAACTTAAATTATTAATGTGGTTCAGATAACATAATATTTTGAGTTTCTGTTGATTAAACCAATCGCCTTCATTGTATTAAATCAAATGTTTAATTTCAATTAACTCAAAATTTTAAGGCAACCAGGTAACTTGCTTTAAGTTAAACCAACAATTCTTTTCTACAGTGCTGGAATGGTCCAAACTGGTCTATTTTTTCTGCTTTTTCTTTTTTCCAACTGAATTTGCAAAGAAAAGATAAATAATGCTAAAAATAATTACCAATTAACCAGTACTAATTTTACCTGAGGATATCAGCAGGGTGGCCAGAAGAATACACCGGAGCATCTTATTTGAAAAGTCTGACCACAACAAGACTGAAAACTCTTTGTTGATTTTTTTTGGTTTGCTGCAGATATTTTTGGTCCACTCTGTTAAATACTCATCTGTCTTCAACCAGAAACCACAGATGTGTAGAAGTGTGAAGACCATTAACACCCCCAGCATGTCAAGGCGTACTATCACTCTATCACACTTACTCTCACTCTATCAATCTTCCTGTATGTGTGATGTTTAATGTAAATGTTATTATATTGATTACACAAACTATATCTAATTAGTATTACCTAAATTCAGTGTGAACACTGCAGCAGGTACTACAGAAGATACAGTGGCAGTACCATTATACACTGTTGGTAATTAATACCATGGCACTGAAATTGAATGTGCCATCATAGTCCAAGGTACTTCCGTGACTGCTACGGTACTACCATGAAACACATCCAAAAAAACATGTATGAATTCAAGTATAATTTATTTGCCATTCATTTGTGGCAAATATAAGGGCTACTGTTATGTTCTAGGCCTTGAATGCAACATAATTACTCTGTGATGTAGCAAATTAGCTCAAAGGGAAATATGAATAATTAATTATAAATATTTAGATCAGCTGTAAGAATTAACTTGATGTAGCAGAATTAACGAACCTGTTCATCCAGCGAACACTCAGTGTTAATTGTTTATTAATTCTAAGAAATGTAAATTTCTGGGGTATGAGAAATAACTTTCAGTTACACTTTATTTTAAGGTGTCTGTGTTATAGTGTAGCACTGAGTAATAATAATTACGTACTGTATACTTACTATAGGGTTAGGGTTAGGATTAGGGTGTGCTTTAGGTTAGTTGGAAGTAATTAAGCACAATTTATAGTAAATACTATAGTAAATACTATAGTAACTACATGTAACGTGTAAGAAAGACACTGTATAATAAAGTGTTAGCTAACTTTCTTACTGTAAAGTACTACTCAGAGCATGTAGCCAAAATCTGCATGATTAGGGACCACAAACAGCTTTATGTGTGACACGAACATACTTTATTAACTAGACTAATCTAACATACACACACATAGGCATACAGTTTAGCAATGGAAAGACAGCGGAAGCAGAATACAGGAAAGCAAGAAGTCATAGCACTGTTTGTTTGAAATTCAGCAGATCAACAGCCTTGAGCAAACCATCAGTTAGTTCTAATGCACCCTTCTTTAAAAGGCCTTTATAAATTGATAGATATGACATTGTGCAGCGTGAATTCAGAAATGATCCTTTTGAATAATTTTCAAACAGGGTTGATACTTGCAGCTAATAAAGAGCAAACCATGTGCTCTGGTACACAGCGAGCTTCTGCACCACATACAGTATCTTCTCATCTCTCAAAACACAGTGTCAGTTTGCACCCATGCCAAAAGCTGTGTGAAACTCTCTGAACCAAACCACTATACTAATGCCATCCAAAAATTGGCTTTAACTATATATACTGAACAACAATACAAAAAAAAAAAATGGTTAAAAGTATTTAATTAATATTTATAAAATACTGACAAAATGTCTATATTAAACTACACGCTGTCACATGAACTATCAGTCAGTAACTGGTTAGTTAGTTGTGTGTCTTTGATTCACTTAAAAGTACCCACTTATTACAGGTGCTGGTCATATAATTAGAATATCATCAAAAAGTTGATTTATTTCACTAATTCCATTCAAAAAGTGAAACTTGTATATTATATTCATTCATTACACACAGACTGATATATTTCAAATGTTTATTTCTTTTAATTTTGATGATTATAACTGACAACTAAGGAAAATCCCAAATTCAGTATCTCAGAAAATTAGAATATTACTTAAGACCAATACAAAGAAAGGATTTTTAGAAATCTTGGCCAACTGAAAAGTATGAACATGAAAAGTATGAGCATGTACAGCACTCAATACTTAGTTGGGGCTCCTTTTGCCTGAATTACTGCAGCCATGCGGCGTGGCATGGAGTCGATCAGTCTGTGGCACTGCTCAGGTGTTATAAGAGCCCAGGTTGCTCTGATAGTGGCCTTCAGCTCTTCTGCATTGTTGGGTCTGGCATATCGCATCTTCCTCTTCACAATACCCCATAGATTTTCTATGGGGTTAAGGTCAGGCGAGTTTGATGGCCAATTAAGAACAGGGATACCATGGTCCTTAAACCAGGTACTGGTAGCTTTGGCACTGTGTGCAGGTGCCAAGTCCTGTTGGAAAATGAAATCTGCATCTCCATAAAGTTGGTCAGCAGCAGGAAGCATGAAGTGCTCTAAAACTTCCTGGTATACGGCTGCGTTGACCTTGGACCTCAGAAAACACAGTGGACCAACACCAGCAGATGACATGGCACCCCAAACCATCACTGACTGTGGAAACTTTACACTAGACCTCAAGCAACGTGGATTGTGTGCCTCTCCTCTCTTCCTCCAGACTCTGGGACCCTGATTTCCAAAGTAAATGCAAAATTTACTTTCATCAGAGAACATAACTTTGGACCACTCAGCAGCAGTCCAGTCCTTTTTGTCTTTAGCCCAGGCGAGACGCTTCTGACGCTGTCTGTTGTTCAAGAGTGGCTTGACACAAGGAATGCGACAGCTGAAACCCATGTCTTGCATACGTCTGTGCGTAGTGGTTCTTGAAGCACTGACTCCAGCTGCAGTCCACTCTTTGTGAATCTCCCCCACATTTTTGAATGGGTTTTGTTTCACAATCCTCTCCAGGGTGTGGTTATCCCTATTGCTTGTACACTTTTTTCTACCACATCTTTTCCTTCCCTTCGCCTCTCTATTAATGTGCTTGGACACAGAGCTCTGTGAACAGCCAGCCTCTTTTGCAATGACCTTTTGTGTCTTGCCCTCCTTGTGCAAGGTGTCAATGGTCGTCTTTTGGACAACTGTCAAGTCAGCAGTCTTCCCCATGATTGTGTAGCCTACAGAACTAGACTGAGAGACCATTTAAAGGCCTTTGCAGGTGTTTTGAGTTAATTAGCTGATTAGAGTGTGGCACCAGGTGTCTTTTCACAATATTCTAATTTTCTGAGATACTGAATTTGGGATTTTCCTTAGTTGTCAGTTATAATCATCAAAATTAAAAGAAATAAACATTTGAAATATATCAGTCTGTGTGTAATGAATGAATATAATGTACAAGTTTCACTTTTTGAATGGAATTAGTTAAATAAATCAACTTTTTGATGATATTCTAATTATATGACCAGCACCTGTACAGTCATTTATTTGGGATTTGCACTGCACTGGCTGTGCTGTATGTTTCTGACTCATTAAAAAGAACCGACTCATGAGATTCATTCATTCTGTTATCAGACTACACTGCGGCAGATGTTTTTGACTGACTGCAAAAAGCAAAAAGATCTGACTCAGTAGAGCGGGGGTTTTAAAAGTCAAAGACAGTGGGCTACCCTTCTGACACAATGTACACAATGGTGCCAGAAGACCCCATCCATACCACAGCAAACCTAGCCTAATATACTGTAAGTAAAACTACATAGTATTCACTGTATGAATTAAATATGAAAAGTATGAAAAAATATGAAAAAATATTAAATATAAAAGTTATTCAGATAAGAGCAGTAAGATTTTCTCTTTTTCTTTTGTTGTTTGATTAACATTAATGACACAGGCAGCAGCAGGCTTATATTAGGCTGCTGTCACTTTAAGACCTAATCCACAAATCCAATATATCGATACACATCAGATTTCTTTCCCAGCTGTTTATGTTCACTTAAGACATAACCCACTGTGTTTACTCGCCAAGACGGGCATTTTCACACATAAGTGTGTGTATTTGACCGTTCAAGCGCAATAAGCCATGAACGAGATCTCAATTCAGAATCGCACGCTGTCTGAGAGACGGCTTTCTTTGCACGCGCTTCGAGTGTGTTCACATATAAAGCCACCTGGCCTGTCAGAACTACTGCAAGTAGTGTAGTTCTTCCCCCCTATCTTTAGATGGAAAAGTTAATAAACTTCTGCACTAGAGCTGATGGTGTGATTATTGTGGTTTTGTATATCACACTGTCACTGCAAATGTTTTTTTGCATATTTATCACATACACTCAGCTTGACACCACTGTTTTTTTTTTTTTTTCTGCATTAAACTGCTAAATAAATGTGTGAACAAACTTTCATGTTTTGTGTGGCATAATGCTAAACTCCTCTTCTCTGATTTTTGGAGATACTTTTACAATCATATTATTTTATTGGTCCGTTTCTTGGTCTATCTCATGCCCATTTCAGACTCATAATTTCTTGAATTTTGCTAATTACTTGGCAAAGAAGACCATTTGCAGAACGAATTATACAATAAAATGGGCTTGAGTAATATGAGTATGATCAAGCATATGTGTCCATATAAATTATTATAATAAAATGAATAATAACTGCAGACATTTAATCAATTAGACTATATTTACGGTCAAATGTGTTCAAACGTTTGCCCATTATATATTTATAATCATAACATAAACAATACTAGCATTGCATGCAGCGGGCCTGATACACACTAGTAACCTGCGGGTAGTGTTGGGGAGTAACTAGTTACATGTAACGGAGTTACGTAATTTAATTACAAAATAAATGTAACTGTAATCCATTACGGTTACTGAGAAAAAATGTGTAATCAAATTACAGCTACTTATGAAAATGTTAACGATTACATCTGAATATTTTCTGTAAAAAGCTAGGATATATTGAATAATATTAATTTGTTTAATTGATTTCTTTCCCAAATTGCATCGTCTGCTCTAAAATATGAGACTCCAATGTTTTAGGAGTTTAGGACACAGAATAGGACACATGCTTATTCAATAATGGTTTTATTTCCTATTTGGGTTTATGTCTATGCCTTATGCTTTATTATTTAAGATTAACTGTTTTTTCCAAGGCATTGTTAGATGCCAGTGTTTCCTGTCATAGCTATGCAAAGATTTGAATTCAAAAACAGTATCATAGCTATTAAACTATATCTTATGTTTTTAAATCTGCATTTAACCTCAGAATGATCTCAAAGTAAAAAGAGGTGCTAAAGTCTGATTTTGTGATGGCTATGCTTTCAAACTAAATTATTATAATCTTAATTCACGTGATGAAGGATTTTTAAAGTCTGACAGTAATCAGTATTGAGTACTGTAAGGTTAACTTTGCCTGGTTTAAATGTTTGAAAATGTTTAACAGTTGAAAACATTTATTAGAAATTTAGAAAAGTAACCAAATGTAATCATTTACATTACTTTAATAAAGTAATTGAAATAGTTACACTTAGGGGTGTTACAATACGCTGATATAGAACGATACATCGATTATATGTCTAACGATACGATGTATCGATGCACCGCGTAAAAAATCGATACCTGTAGATTATATTTATATATTTAAGAGGCACCTTTTTTTTCACACTCTCCACATTTTCACACAACGTCAATCTATGCATTTTCTCCAAGGCATGCATTCTGTTTTAAACTACCGCACTAACAGAGCAATCGCACCAGGGTTCGTTTTAATCTAACCAAACATGCCAAGTGTGAAAACACCCTTACAGTATTCTGATTACAGGTTCAGTCCCCCTTCGGAGTAACCTATGATTAAGGGCCTTACTAAAGGTGACACTTCATAGATTAACTCACACATCTTTAGCCACTAGGCCACACTGAACTATACAGCATAGAAAGTGTTTACTGTGGATTACAGTCATAGCGTGGCACACACAGCTTTTCTGACTTTCTGTTTGTCGAGATTAGTGGAGCAAAGGGCACTGGATTGCACTTGTCGACTAACTCCTGACTGCAGTTCACTGAACTCAGTTACAAGGTTAATCCCAGCAGTTGTTGCTAGTCGGATAAAGCAGGTGTCATCACGCACCCCGAGGAGAAACGGCATGTTTTTGCTGCTGCGTTGTGCTCTTCCTGCCTAGGGCGAGAAGCACCGGTCCTAATGACTCTCTTCGCAGATAAGTGAGCGACGCGGCCACAGCTGGCTCTGAATCCTCGGGTCAGCCTGAGAGGAGAGAAGGATTAGGCACACTGATAGAGTTAAGCCATCGGTTTATAGACCTCAATGGGCATCTAATGGGGAACAGTCCTTGGAGGAGATGCAATCAGTCCTGGTTGATTCATGCTTTAAATGAGACAGATGGGAAGCGAATCTTGCTGTATTTAGCTGCAATGTGGAACTACTGCTGAGCAGCACCAGTACCCACGCTTTCCTGTGCTTGTTGCACGCCCTCTTGAGAAGGGCAATATTTCCCCCTCGTGTCCCTCACAGTGAAGTGGGTTGCAGAGTTGATGAGCTGTTGTGTAAGAACACATCCTTCCTGTTCTACTGTACTGCTAGTGTACAACTCAATTGGGACAGTTTACCATGATGACAATATAGATCACAGTTTTAATCATGATTTGTTTGAGCCAGCTAGTTTAGATTTGGGTAGCCGAACTTTCACTTCAGTATAACTTGCAGTCTATGTCGTAAATCAATTTTAGCAATAGCAATATAGTAATTTACAAGTTAATTAAGCAAATGAATTTCTTTAACAATGGCCACTTTTGGCCCAGTCTTAAGACACATTCTTTACACTCTCACTAGTTTTTTTTTGTTTGTTTGTTTGTTTGTTTGTTTGTTTGTTTTTGTCCATTAACAACGTCCAACAGCATATAATTGTACATCATTGAATGTCATTTTTTTATGAAAGTAATAAAAAAATTTTTTACCACAATTTAATTTCCATTCCATTATTTTTATTTTTAAATAAAATGGTCAATTATTTTGTTTTTACAATTAGCATTCTGTGTATCACAATAAAAAAAAAAAAATGAAGCAATATTAACTTTGCAAATTTTTTGATGTGGCGGAAATGACACTGGGAAAAGCCGTAATTTTTATTTTTTAAATATTGAATCACATTTATTTTTAATATATATCAATTAATACTGTCAAACGATTAATTGCGATTAATCGCATCCAAAATAAAAGTTTGTTTTTACATAATATATGTGTGTACTGTGTATAATATGTATGTAATAATTATGTAATTATGCACACATGCATGTATATATTTAAGAAAAAAATATATACATGTTATATTTACGTTATATTTATATATAAAATATTTATATTTATATATAATATAAATTATATAAATATATATACAGTATTTACGTGCAAATATTTCTTAAATATATACATATATGTATGTGTATTTAAATATACATAATAATTATGCACAGTACACACACATATATTATGAAAAAACAAACTTTTATTTTGGATGTGATTAATGGCAATTAATCGTTTGCCGCACTAATAAAAATATAATGGTTAATAATAATTTTTTTTAGAAATTAATTATTTTTCAGCAAGGATGCATTAAAAGACTTTTAAATTGTTGCAAAATATTTCTATTTCAAATAAATGCTGTTCTTTTCTATTTATCAAAAAATCTTGGGAAAAAAGTATTGTGGTTTCCACAAAATAACAATGTTTTAAAAAACATATAAAAATCTTGTAAAATGGTAGTGTATATTTAAAAAAGACTGTTGAAAAGCAAAACTAAAAGAAGACTGTATGATAAAAAGTCTCCGCTATAGTCTATGATAGATTGTGATCATTTATTGAGAAATCTGTTAGTTTGAATAAAAAATCAATCATTGGACATAATTGTGCCTAAAGTTGAAGAAACACTCATGTATATGCACTTCATTAATTCTCTTTAAGGCCTGTGTATTTATTTTCCAGTGGTACTTGTTGCATTCAAACATTGGCATCAGTCTGCCTCTACAGTTTACCCCCTACCAGAAACCTAAGATAAACAGTTATTCCACTGCTTTCAGCTCACCCATTTTGCTTAATTACAGAGCTAAACTAATGACAGGATCTATTAACTGACGCAAGACAGAATGAGCACTGTGTTTGTAAGCATGCTTGAACGTGAACGCCCCTCGTGCATGCCGATGAGTTGTGTATTTGGCTCTTGCGGGGCCACAAGAGAGTCCCGCTGTCTCAGGCGATACAGAGCCTTTCGTGCGAGTACGCCGAACCGGATCCACGCTAATTGATCAGGATCCCAGGCTTGTCGGAACAGGAGGAGGAAGGGCAAAAGTGCGCCCCCATGCTGTGTGGACCACTTTGAGAACCCTGGGAGAAATCCAATACCTTGCTCTGGTGATATATGCAGACATGATCGTTAGGAACCCAGGGTTACGGATTTCCCCACAGGCCCTGGTTCTCATGCAGAGCAGGCAGCTTTAGGCTGTGGACTCCTCTGCATTAAAGCTCAGGCTAGACTGTCTGGCTGCGAACAACAGATAATGACATTAGATGTATTGTTTCAGCAGATGCTCAGACACATTCAGGCTCTTAGCAGAGGCTTGCTGCAGTTGGGAGTCTTGTTTAGTTGTTATCTGAGAGCGTGTTTCTCATGTTTGATAACGGCTGTTATGCTAAGAGCCTTTATGGAAGACTGAACCCCAAGAACTTGTTTTCACACTGTAAAAGAAAATGTGATTTTGCTCATTATATCACAAACTAGTGTTGTCATAGAAGACAAGGGGTGAACACTCCAAAAAATATTGTTGATGAGTCGTTTTTGTTGTTTTTTCCAGTTAAAATAACAAAAAAAAAAAAACTTAAATAAAGAACATCATACTTGAGAAGCAACACTGCGTAATATGTGACCCTGGACCACAAAACCCAGTCATAAGGGTCAATTTTTTGATTTTGAGATTTATACATCATCTGAATGCTGCATAAATAAGCTTTTATTTTTTATTTATTGATGTATGTTTGTTAGGATAGGACACTATTTGGCTGAGATACAACTATTTGAAAATCTGAGATCTGAGGGTGCAAAAAAAAAAAAAATCAAAATATTGAGAAAATCGCCTTTAAAGTTGTCCAAATGAAGTCATTAGCAATGCATATCCACTCACAAAAAATACATTTTTGATATATTTACTGTAGGAACAAAATATCTTCATGGAACATGATCTTTACTTAATATCCTAATGATTTTTGGCATAAAAGAAAAATCGATAATTTTGACCCATACAATGAATTGTTGTCTATTGCTACAAATATACCCATGCTACTTATGGTTTTGTGGTCCAGGGTCACATATATATTTTGGCTTTCTTGTTGAGAGTGTTTCATGAGAATGTTGTTTCAAGTGTAAAACAAGTTTATAACAAGTGAAAAATTTGCCAGTGCAATAATAATAAAAAAAATTAGTGCTGTCAAATCGATTTATCGCATCTAACATAAAAGTTTATTTACATAATGTGTGTGTATATATAATTACATTTATATATTATTATTTATAAATATGTCTCTGTATAATATTTATACACACATATTATGTAAACAAACTTTTGTTAGATGTGATTAATCACAATTAATCAATTTGACAACACTAAAAATACACTTAAACAACATTTTTTTAAAAATATGAGAAGAAGTCTTAATATAGTTTGCTTCTATATGTAATTTTATCCTGTTTTAAAGGTTTGTAGATGTTTTAACTGGAAATCCATTCAAAAAGTTTTTGGTTTTTTTTTTGCATTGAAGGGATACATTTTCTGCTCAGTGTTCAGTATTTTTATCTTGTTTTCCAGTAAAAAATATTTAAACGTCCATGAAACAAGATAAAATAAATAAGATATTAAGACTTGTTTTCAGAGTGTATCTTGAATTGTTTTTTTTGTTTGTTTTGTTTTTTTTACCCATTGACAAAATGTTTGTTTTGAATATAAACCTCACTTTGTTAGATTTATTCTTAAAACAGGAAAACCATTTGCCAAACTTCAGTCTTGTAGTGTGCTCTTGGCATGAGGAGACATGTGAAAGACTTGGCATAAGGGGCCTCTTAAAATATTTCATCTTAAATTAGATGTCTTCTAGGAATGTTTATCTTGTAACCTTGGTGCATTGGCATAATAAGATCTCAGTTCTACTTGTCGAGACACAATTTCAGACTAGGAATAGGGATTTAACCCATTAAAGGGCCCATTAAAGAGCTTTAACATAATTCTTACACTGCAAAAATATTTTTAATGAGTTTTTGAACTCTGAAATTGTTTTCCTTTTTTCCCTGTAAAATATATAAAATTATATTTAATTTAAATTTTAATTGACTTTTGTACATTTATATTTCAAGAATCTTTAGATATTTTCCTGGAAAATTAAACAAATACTATGACAATTTCTAGTACACAAAACCTTCACTAACATTGCAATTTGACTTCAGATGAAACAATACCTCAAAAGTGAGTGAAAAGTTTTATTGATACTTTGTAGCTTACCTTTTGGAACAGTCTTCGTGTTGACTAAATAAATGCTGTCTATGTAGACGTCTCACAAGGTTTTGGAAAAGAGCCCCGGATCTTTTCTTCACTAGCACTGGTGTGACTAACAGCCTAACAGTGCCATGTGGGGGTCAGGACAGAGCTTAGCCTTCTGCAGTCTTACAAAGTAAGAACCAGGTTATACAAATCTAAGCAGGGCCTTCAAATCAATGTTTATCTGCCTCAAAATGTTTCACGCCATGTCTGGGATACATACAGATGCAAACAGACAGCCACACAATTAAAGCTGTCAGACACAAACTCACAAGCATGGACACAAGAGGGCAGAGAGAGGCCAAGCATAAAAGATTACAGGAGTAGGGGGAGAAGTGGGGGAGATGAGAGGGAATGCAGGCTCAGCAGCTAAGCATTACAGGAATTCAGTACATGCACACAATAGACGTAAAGGAATCTGCAGACCTTCAGCCTTTTGACAGCTGACAGAGCTTATTACTGAGACATGATGCCAACATAACCGCATATGTTAGGCCTAGAATAGTGTGTGATCCTGAATGCCAAAAAATTGCATTTAAAAGTTAAAACTGACTACTTTTCAAATGCATGTTTTGCACAAAAAAAGTTTATTTTCATGATCTTTAATCAAAATTCTGGTCACACTTTAGATTAGGGTCCAATTCTCACTATTAACTATGACTTTTGCCTCAGTAAACTCCGAATTACTGCTCATTAATAGTTGGTATGGTAGTTCTTAAAGTTTAGGTATTGGGTAGGATTAATGTAGATGTTGATGTAATGTAGATGATGTAGAATATGATCATGCAGAATAATGCATTAATATGTGCTTTATAAGTACTAATAAACAGCGAATATCTTAGTAATATGCATGCTAATAAGCAACTAGTTAATAGTAGGAAGTGGAACCTAAAGTAAAGTGTTAGCAAAATTTTCTTTTCCCAAAAATGTCAAGGCCTTGCACACTATTAGATAATGTTAACCAACAGGCAAACTGCTATTTAGGCACTTTTTAGCACATTTGCATCTACTGTAGCTTCGTTCTGGTATGTAACTCCCAGTTTTCAGAATCCAACCAGTTTCTGACAGATTATATATAGAGCGGTTAATATCTGGCTTATTTGTGACAATGTCAAGTTTCACACATAAAACAAGTTTTGTAGTAAAGAATTCGTCATTCAGTGAAAAACATTTAATTATAAGGAAATGCACGTGATTAAGATATAATTGGCTGTAGATGCTTCTCGGCGTATTGTTTAATTGAAAGATGCAGAATCACTACACGGCTTGAGTTTGTTTCAGGAGTGGAGCTCTGCAGACTGCGTTGTCATTGATCCAGACTGCGGCTGCAGCCTCCAGTTACACGTCTCCTCCAAACAACAGCATCATCAAACAGAGCTCTTCCTTCTCCCTGACAGGCTCAATGAATAATTCCATCTGGAAGTTTGGCTACTGGCAAATTTCATGTGAAAAATGCCTCGAAAAAACTGAAAAATTTAAATTACACCTGAGGGTGAAAATATTCTTTGTAGATGTTTTGATAAGATGTCTTAAAGCTGACCTATTGAGAACAGTTGAGTCAGGACATCTCTTAAAAACAAAAATCTTCACTTACCATATGTCTATATCGGCTGATACTTGGCCGTTATAAAATTGTCAGCTTCGGTCAATAAGTGAGTTTGAGATTTGTGTAATTTTTCAAAGATCTACAGACAGCCTTCTCACTGGATGGACATGTTTACATTTACATTTCATAATTATAAGTTATAATTTATTATTGTAAAATGTATTATAAATGTGGCATTATATAGGATCTACAGATTTCAGCATCAACATTGGCCATTGAATAAATTGGTTGTACACATAGACACCAAGTTGAATGGTAACACAATGCCATTTGGGATAGTTTCACTTGAGTATAAGAAGCCACATGGGACTAACCTTTGCCCCAGATCCATTTTGTTGCCTCAGTTGTAACTCAATAGGAATATGATGAGGATCACAATATTTATTAGCAAATGTGATGAAGAAATGATAAAGGGTCATATAGGTAGAATGATTACAGATTTGTTTTAGTTTCAAGCAAATAATCTGATTTCTGCCACAGCATTTCAGATGAGCACTTTAACCAACTATGTATCATATAGATAGATAGATCCATCCATCCATCCATCTATCCATCAATCCATTCATTCATTCCAGAAATTGCATTCAAAAGTGTGACTTTGTTTGTTCCTGTTAGCCCCTTAATCGGTTGTTGAGCAACAACGGGCACTAAGTGGTTTATTAAGATCAATCAGCCATTCATTCATTTCATGCATGAGGCCTTGATTCAGATTTCCTACCCATTAATTGCATCAACATGCCTGAGAAATGCACGTTTTTTTCCCCTTCTCAATGTTTCAAGCACCTCACTCAGACAGACTTTGGTCTTTCAAGAATAACTCAAGTCCTTTTAATCTTGTTCTAATCTGTACAGCCTCTGAAAAGCACCAGCTCAGCTCTCCCCCTATGAACTTGCAGCGCACCAGTATTTTTTCCCCCTTTCCATGCCAGCCAACAGTTTCCATGGTAACAGCGGCTTTGAGGGGAGTATCACATCAGTGAAGCTCCTCCAGCCCAGCGCTGCGAGCAGATGTGTGTGCCGCACCAATCGCGCAGCTATGCACGGCTCAACCAAACGCTACGGATGAGAGGAGAGCGAGAGGGAGGAAAGAACAAATAGAACGGGAAAAGCCGAGCGTCAGTTTTCACATGCAGCTGCTCCAGTGGTTAATGAATCTGTGAGTGTAATACAGTACTTTCCTCCGACTTCCTGTACAGGGCTTTCTGAGCCGCAGACTGAAGGGTTCCATTAAACGCACCAAAAGCCAACCAAAGCTCGACCGCCACAGCAGCTTCAGGAACATCTTACCGGGCTTCAAGAGCGCGGAGAATGACAGGTAAGGTGGAACCGTCGATTTTGTTGCTAGTAGCTTTGCATTGCAGTTTAGAATCTTTTACGCCTTCCTGTTGTTGCTTTATTATTTTTTTATTCATCCAACACCATGAATCCACCATCACATTGGCAGCTGTCAATACGTCCTTTCTGATGTGCCCTATACAATTCATGTTGTTTTTAATCACTCTGTGTTTCTAATTAACATTAATATTTTGATTTTGTGCCAACAAGTTGATGAACAGATCTCCTCTTGTCTGGTCTAAGCTGGTCTATTTGCAGCTTGCCATATCTCCTACAACATTCATCACGTTATTCTCTGAACGTTTAGCCTCTCTATTCATCTCTATTAGGATTGTTTAGAGTCACTTATTGCAGTGCTAAAATGTCTGAGTCATCTTTCTCCCCCATGAATAGGGATCACAGAGTGAGAAATGAATTGGATTACTCGCAGGATAAATGGTCTGGCCACAGTCTAATTTGCGAGAGATGCTTGTGAAATATTCGGCTCCTTGCGTGTTGTGCAGGTTGTCAAGAGAAGAAATATCAGGCTCCGGGATGCTGGGTCCATATGTTGTTTTGATGTGACTTCAATACAGTGACCTATGCGCAGCAGTTTGTTTTCTAGCCTCAGGTCAGTGTGCATTGCTTGTAGCAATGTGCACAGAATTGAACAGAGTTCATGGTGGATGGTAAAGTCAAAGAGTTCAGGTGATATTGCAATTGCACTTGAGTCTATATGTTATTCAGAAGGAGGACTGGCTACTAACTTTGCCACTGTGGAAAGTGATATCTCTCAACCTTACTTCTTTACAAACCCAAACATTTTTTCCTTGTGCAATAAAATTAAATGAGCCACAAATGGAGGCTTGCTGAGATCTCAGTGCTTCTCAGATTATTTTCCTGATTTTTCTTGCATGTTTCCCTTAGTTTGAGATATCATCTGAAATTCTGTTCAGATTTACAAAGATACCAAAAACTACAATCAGAAGTCTGAGATCTTTTTGCGAACCTTAAATATTTCACAAATTCTTTCAAGACTAAATTATCCAAACTTTTCCATTGGAACCCCTCCGGTCCGACTCGCCCCACTCCGAGCGGGACTCGAACCGGTGTCTCTGGCATGGGTTGCGGGCACACTAACCAGGACGCTAAAGATCACAGCCTCTAGCATCAGTCGCTAGTGCGCCTTTTGAGATCAGGGGAGTGAAGTTTACCTGCACAGCTCTCAAAAGTTGGCCTCTGTTAGACTCAGCCCTCTAAACCTCACTCCCATCCGGGTCATGGCACCAATGTAACCCCTCCGAACCTACTTGCCCTGCTCCGAGTGGGACTCCAACCGGTGTCTCTGGCATGGGATGCGGGCACACTAACAAGGACGTTAAAGACTGCAGCCTCTAGCATCAGTCGCTAGTGCGCCTCTTGAGATCAGGGGAGTGAGGTTTACCTGCACAGCTCTCACTAGTTGGCCTCCGTTACACTCACCCCGCTAAACCTCACTCCCATCCGGGTCATGGCACCAATGTAACCCCTCCGGTCCTATTCGCCCCGCTCCAAGTGGGACTTGAGCTGGCGTCTCCGGCATGAGAGGCATGCACACTAACAAGGACGCTAAAGACCACAGCCTCTAGCATCCGTCGCTAGTGCGCCTCTCGAGATCAGGGGAGTGAGGTTTACCTGCACAGCTCTCACTAGTTGGCCTCCGTTACACTCACCCCGCTAAACCTCACTCCCATCCGGGTCATGGCACCAATGTAACCCCTCCGGTCCTATTCGCCCCGCTCCAAGTGGGACTTGAGCTGGCGTCTCCGGCATGAGAGGCATGCACACTAACAAGGACGCTAAAGACCACAGCCTCTAGCATCCGTCGCTAGTGCGCCTCTCGAGATCAGGGGAGTGAGGTTTACCTGCACAGCCCTCACTAGCTGGCCTCCGTTACACTCACCCCCGTAAACCTCACTCCCGTTCACATCACTGCACCAATGTAACCCCTCTGGTCCTGCTCGCCCTGTTCCAAGCGGGACTTGAACCGCCGTCTCCAGCACAAGAAGTGGGCACACTAACAAGGACGCTAAAGACCACAGCCTCTAGCATCAGTCACTAGTGCGCCTCTTGAGATCAGGGGAGTGAGGTTTACCTGCACAGCCCTCACTAGCTGGCCTCCGTTACACTCACCCCCCTAAACCTCACTCCCATTCGCATCACGGCACCAATGTAACCCCTCCGGTCTTACTTTCCTTGCTCCAAGCGGGACTTGAACCGGCCTCTCCAGCACGAGAGGCAGGCACACTAACAAGGACGCTAGATCAGGGGAGTGAGGTTTACCTGCACAGCTCTCACTAGCTGGCCTCTGTTACACATCCACGTTTATTGCTCTATGCTTTTATTGTATGTCATCAATTGTCTCATTGTCCTTTTTATTCCTCCTATAGGAAACTGTAGAGAACGTTGATACTCAAATGAAGCATATCAGAGATGCTCTGAGATATAAAAATTTCATATGACCGGTTAGCAGTTAGCAATATGAGTTTGAATCTGGCTTCTGCTTGTTGACCCATTATTTCCTGTCATCACCCTGTTGTACCTTTCAACAAATGTCGAAAATTTATTTTATTATTTTCTCATCCTCATCTCATTCCATACTGGCTATTCTTTTCCGTGTAATAAAAAGTAATGGGCATGTCAAGCTCCAAAGTGACAAAAAAGCACCATAAAAGTTTCATTAGAAAGTCCATATGACTCACACGGCTATATTCCAAGTCTTCCGAAGCCATACAATAGCTCTGTGAAATTTAAGCAACTATTGCCTGATAATTTTCCACTCAGTTGTTTATCTCAAATCAAATCTGGTGCCATTAGTTATTAGACACTTTTGTGGTACTTTTATGGTGCGTTTTATGGAAAGAGTGGAATATTCTGCAAATGTTAGACTTTTAAAAAATAAAAAAATCTCATGCAGGTTTGAAACGATATGAGAGTGATAAATGATGACTGAATGAATGCTCAGTTTTGAGTCTGATATTCGTCTGTTTACTACAAAAATGTGCCTTGACTTCCTTTATTCTTCATATTATATGTTTGTTGTGTGGGAAAGTATTTTCATTTACCCAGAAGAGAATCTCAAGAGCACAATCTCTTACATGGGAATTTGTTGAGTCACTCTACAGTCCTGTGGATATCATAGCAACCGCGCCAAAGATTTCTCCACAGCTCACTGTCAACCTTGTGCTTCTGTGTTGCTGTGGTGTTAGCAGGAAAAAATGGCCTTGCTTGTCCAGAGATTTTATGCCTCATTAGAGCAGCATATTATCCTGAGAGGGAGACCATCAGCTTCATGGCACCAAGGTGTGTGAGCTGGATATGACATGCACATACTGCTTTTCAGATGCTGTGGAAGACTCCATACCTGACTGGGTTCTGCCAGTCACAGTAAGTTAAGGGTCATTTCACACAGATGTATCTGTTCAGCCTGCCTGGACCTGACGGTTGCAAAGCTCAAGTCGATGTTGTGTAGTTCAGGGTCTATCACCTCCGTAGTATTTTCCAGTCTAATATTTAGTGAAATTGGATCTATTTGTTTTATTTTGCTTTCCTGGTCTTTTTGTGCACAAATCATCCACATTATTCCAAAGAAAATTTTTTTTGTTTTTAATCAAAATTTAATGACGTTTTTTAAATCCCTCCCCTACTCTTCAAGACCCAGTCAGTTCCCGATGGGCTCTCTATTTTCTTTCTTATATATGACTTAGATTTTTGGTTTGTGTTTTTTACTCCTTTTTTTGTGCCACATTTTTAGTTTTTTTCCCCCCTCATTAAGTCTGTATTTTTCTTTGATATAACACTTTTTCCTGTTTAATGTGCTGTAAATACACCTATAGGTTGATTATAAACATCAAAGCTGTCATTGCTCTCTTTATTTAACATGTAAACCAATGGCGTGAGTTGGGAGCGGAACAATCTTTTGGTCTGGCCAATGAGAAAAGGGGCGGAGCTGAAGGGTTTCTTAGTGTTTGGAAAACAGATGTTATTTTTGCAGTTTTTGGAGCTAAGAGTGGTGCAGAAATTACCGACTTGATCTGCTTAATGATCTATTTTCACATATTTAGCCTTTTACAGTCATAAATTTAGGTTGTAAAAATGCATGACATTGGATTGAATTATTGCGTTGGATTTTTAGCATCATTCTGCTTGTAGAGGACATTATCTTGAACAGTGTTGTTCTGTTTCGCACTGATGGCCAGCATCAGTATGTGGAATCTGCGGTTTTATCCTTTATGGACTCTATTATAGTGCATATTTTACCTTTTTTACCTTTTAACTCTATAAAAGCTTCCATTTAGATATCTGATGTACTTTTGGGTGAAGAATAAGCTTTTAAGCTCTTAACTGGCCACTCCAAAAGATTTTTTGATAAAATGCAGAAGTGACATGAAAGGGAAGTTGATTTGCTTTATAGTGGAAGGACGAAAATGCTAATTTTGTGTAGATGAATATTTTGGGGAGCACTTTATAATAATTTCCATTAATTTAAGTTATTAAACAACATTATTTAATGCTACTATAAGGTGAATTTTGTAAATTATGCATCAGTAGTGTAACATTATGTATGACTTATAGGTGTCTGTGCTTATTAAGCTCGGAAAGGAGTAAGTTGACATGGAAAAATAACATACTTAGACTACCATTTAAAAATTTTGGAGTCAGTATGTTTTTTTTGTTTTTTTTAAATAACTTAATACTTTTATTTAACAAAGGATACATTAAATGTTACAAAAACTCAATTCCAAATATATGTTCTTTTGAACTTTCTTTTAACCAAAGAATCCTGAATAAATCGTTTTAAACATCGATAATAGTTTCTTGAGCATCAAATCAGCATATTAGAATGATTTCTGAAGGATCACGTGACACTGAAGACTGGAGTAATGATGCTAAAAATTCAGCTTTGCCATCACAGGAATAAATGACATTTTAAAATGTATTCGAATAGAATAATATTTCACTTAATTATTTGTTGATCAAATAAATGCAGCCTTGGTGAGCATAAGAGACTTTAAAAAAAAAAAAAAAAAAAATCTTACTGACCCCAAACTTTTGAACAGTAGTGTGTACAAGAGAGCAGTACTTGTTATATATTAAATTATGAAAATATAGTTTGACATTTCAATGCATTATGTAATGATATATTATATATTGTAATATTATTTGGAAAAAATATATATTTATTTTAAAATATTATATAAAAAAATTTTCTAAATTGTTACCTGCATGTCCAAGTGGAGAGATCAAACTGACACTTAAAGACAAAACACATGACATTCAGCCTTAGGAGATCTCTTTACATTACAGCCTTTGAAAAGGACATTGGGCTTTACCTATTGATTTGAACTCTTTTTTTGTTTCCCCAACAACCATTATCTGAACAATAACGGCAGTGAGATCTCTTCATCCTCATGTAATTAAACGAGAAATAAAGGAGGTGGTGTAGTCTCAGCAGCGTGATGGATAGCGCTATTCAAAGCATGTTTTCATTCGGCAAAGGCCATCTTCTTCACCACTGGCTTGCACTTCTGTAAATTTATTAAGAGTTATAGCTGCAAATTTCTTTATTTTTAATCTAAAGACATGCTGCTTGAAACCAATTACTGAAGCGTCATGTTGTTGTTGTTTTTTTTAAGGGTCTCTTGCATCATCCGTTTGGACAGAGTGTGGTTTCCAGGTCAGCCTCCCTTCTCGCTGACGGCTGTTTTGCCATGTCCCACTTAATTACAGGCCTGGGAGTCTTGTAATAGAGAGAATGCATGGCCTTACTGCACTCCACTAATACCAAGAGACATGCTCGCCCAGGGCGTGCCAGTGTTTTAGTGTGCACCCTACTCCACAGATTACTGTCTTCATTTCTCTCTGGGTTTGTGTGTGTGTGGGGGGGGGGGTGTCTTTGTCTTTCTTCTGTAGATTAATGGAGTAATCAGAAGCTGTTATGTTATTTTGTTTACTTAGTGACCTGCAAATTCCACCACAGATCGTGTCATGGTCACAAATCGATGTGTGAAATGTACCTACCCCAGTAAGCATGCATACTTCCCCAAGATATCTGTGAAAGAGCATCATTTGGAAAGCATTGTGTTGTATTTTAAGCACCATATTTGTGTACAAACATCTGATAAACATCTTTAAAAGGATTTGAGATCAGAAGTGTCACAAAAACATCTGTAAAGCCATTCTGACATCCGTCAGGAAACATTTTAGCAATAGACTGAAGATGCAAACTCTCTAAAAATTGCACATTTCAGATGAAAACTTGAAGACTTTGAATAGATGTATGTGTGCTATCAGTGTATTTGTTGGATCCGCAGAAAACTAAACTAGCAGTCATGTATTTCAATAGTGGAGATTGGGGATAGTTGTCACACTTTTCACTCCAGTGAATATTTCTGAGAAATTAATTATTTGAAAGTCAGTTTCTACATACAGTAGTCACAAACCTAAAGTCTTTTACAATCTAGTAGTCTAGTAGAAACCTAAAGTCTAATATTTCTACCATTGTTGACCAGGAGAAACATACTGTTCCTTTAAGACATGTTGGCCCAATCCACCTTATTTTTCAGTTAAGAGTGAGCGCGGCCATTTGTAATTTAAATGTGTTTTGCTTCCGGTGTCATTCGCTTCCAGTTATTTTTAGCTATACAAAACAGCCTGTTATGCGGCTTAATATTGAAAACTGGTATTTTCTACCATATTATTTTAATGTATTGTCTTAATTATAAACACCTTGGTTTGTAGCGCAAACAGTTTTACAGTTTACTGTACATGGATATTCTTCTCGTCATTTCCCTATAGCGGCTAATAAATCGGAAGTCTCACACATTCACAGAAAACACGTTACTTCTGCGTTGAAAAATAAGGTGGATAGAGGGCCACATTATCATATTATATGGGTTGAAACCTCCCATTAAATAACCTATTATTAGTTTTTCAGCTGAATTTATTGAAAAACTAATATGAAGGAACTGCACTTTGTGGAACTGCAAAACTGTAAAATGTAATGTACAAAAATTTTAAACTATTGTATTGCACTACAGATAATAAATTCATACATTTATTATATATTATCTGACAGCTTTGCCCCTGCCTGAATGTTTATTAAAAAAATAGCCTTGACCAACAGCTATTGCGAAAATATAATAAAGAGGTCCACACGTTATAATGATGTGAAAATTTTAGTTCATTCTAACGAAACGTGTGGACCTCTTTATGAAAAGCCAACCTCTTTAATAATACATGTGCAAGTTGTCACTATTGACTCATATTGATTAAAGGCACACTGGAAACCACTGTCCCTCAGTATGTGGCGTCCCAGGAGATGGGGGAAGGGTGCAGCGAGCGGGTGCAGGATGGTGGTTGGGTTTGGTTTGAAGACATGTGTGATGCGAGGGCTGTGGCAGTCTGCCCATAATGGATTAGCCTCATTAAATTCAAACCTGCATTCCACACAGAGAAACACCCACGGCAGAGCTGTACATCCTCGCTTCCTTCGGTCCGTCTATCCCTCTCGTTTTGTCTCTGTCTCACCCTGTCTTCCCCCACAGTACTCCATCTATCTGACAGGCTTTCTATCCCCCCACCTCTGTTTTTATTGGTTTCTGCTGTCTCTACCCCACTAAAATCTGCACTATATTTCTGCTTGTGACCCTCCAACAACCTCAGATATCAGCTATGAATATGACTGTCGTGCACATTCAGAGCATTTCTATGATTGGCCAAGGACTTTAACTGGTTATTGAATTGATCGTTATGTTTTTTTTTCATGTGAGACGGAGGTTTTATCTCTCAAGGTCTGCATTTAATAGCAAACTGAGCAAGCTTTGCGGCTTATTTACCATGGTAATCCTATAGAAAACTGATGCTTAGCACTTCATTTAGCTTTAGTGTGGTCATAAAACCTTTCACATATTCTGCGGCTCTAAGGACTGTGCATGTTTGTTAATGGTAATCTTACCAGTCGCATCACTTTCTCCAGATTTTTTTATGCTGAGCTCCACAATTGAGCTTCCATTTTCTCTCTCTGAACTCTTTGAAATCTCTCATATATATATATATATATATATATGTATATATGTATGTGTATGTGTGTATATATATGTATATATGTATGTGTATGTGTATATATATATATATATATATATATATATATTGCAATGTTTAATAAGAGATCAGAAATTCCATCATCCTCATGACGTTCCAAACCTGTTTTCTTTTCATTTGTTTACAATTTACATTAGTTAACTACTTTAGTTTACATGAACTAACAGTGAAAAACACTTCTAAAGCATGTATTAATCTTAGTTAATGTTAATTTCATAATTTACTTATACATTATTAAAATCAAAAGTTGTATCTGTTAATACTATTTAATGGACCTGAGCTAAGATGAACTAACAATGGACAGTTGTATTTTTATTAAATAATACACTCTAAAAATTGCTGCGTTAAAAACAACCCAAGTTGGGTTGAAAATGGACAAACCCAGCGATTGGGTTGTTTTGACCCAGCGGTTGGGTTAAATGTTTGCCCAACGTGCTGGGCAGTTTTATTCAACCCAACTATTGTTTAAAAATTACTATATGGCTGGCTTAAAATGAACCAAAATAGGTTGGAAATAAAAAATCAGACACATGATTACTAGAGGCAACAATAATAATCAAAAGGTGAACATTTATTAATAAGCAATTTAATAA
Organism: Mylopharyngodon piceus; assembly: GCA_039654765.1. NCBI lineage: Eukaryota > Metazoa > Chordata > Actinopteri > Cypriniformes > Xenocyprididae > Mylopharyngodon > Mylopharyngodon piceus. The sequence continues at coordinate 6,833,237 of CM077453.1, read as the reverse complement.
ATGTTTATTGTTTAATTATTATTCATTAAACTTATTAATAAATGTTCATTTATTGAACATATTAATAAATGTTAATTTCCAACATATTTTGGGTTCATTTTAAGCAAGCAATACAGTAATTGTTGAATGATAGTTGAATAAAATAAAACTGCCCAGCAGGTTGTGCAAACATTTAACCCAACCGCTGGGTTAAGACAACCCATTCACTGTATTTGTCCATTTTCAACCCAACTTGGGTTGTTTTTAACCCAGCATTTGTATTAACAAAGACTAATAAATACTGTAACAGATGTTTCCTCATTGTTAGTTAATGCATTAACCAACATTAACTAATGGGACCTTATTGTAAAGTACTTTTTTTTTTTTTTTTTTTTCAAATTTATTGTATTGGTCAATATTGCTGACCTATTTTTACATTTAGATCACCTTTGCCTTTATGTTTCACTAACTTGAAGTTAATATTTAAAAATCCTAATAATTTAAAGCTGCTGTCCGTAACTTTTTTTTGTTAAAAATTATCCACAATCGATTTTTGAGCAAGTACATAACCAGCCAGTGTTCAAAACTACCTCCTTACCTTAGCTCGATTCACAACGGTAAGCTTGTAATAATGTTTTATAATTTGGGTGGTTCTGGTGGGTTTTCGTGGGAAATTCAAGCATGTTGCCATTTGTCTTTGCGTCATTGCGTCATGTCTGTTTACATATAGAACGAGTCCCAGCTAACTAGGCTATATTCCATGTGAGGCAGATCATTTATAGTCTTTTCTCACAGCAGCTGCAATAATTAAACTTATCATTTACATGGCGGATTGTATGGTATGACAAATTAACGTTAGTGATTAGACTGTAAAGAAATTGAAATCTACAGGTAACCCTAATACACACTAAATACACATAGTCATGCAATGCTGATGTTGTTAACATTAACAATTTGAGAAAAAAGTATAACAATAATAATAATTTGCACTAGTTTGACGTGATCCGAGCTAAGCGATCCTCAGTTGGTCAGAACAAAATTGGCAGACATGTTACTTACTTGTTCACATGACATTTTCCGGTGAAAATTTTTACTTTGGTCATACTTCCAAGACTACAATCTGTGATTCCGAAGTACAGTATCCACCGATGCGGTGACTGACAGCAAACATTAGAATCATCCGCGCTGAGTCGTCGTGCCGAGGCACAACCTACATAAAGATGATAATTCTGCGAATTACTGCAATTGCAGGTTTTAAACAGAGATGGCGACAAAGAGGTAAAACTTACGGACTGCAGCTTTAATAACACTGTTAAATGTAATCTCTAGCAAATCTCAAAATGAATATCCTTTTTCCAAATACAGTACATTTAGAGTACATTAGATTTTAGTTTTTTATAAAAAAAATGTATTTAAAATAGTATATAATTTAAATATTGTCTATTTATTTGTATCAGCCTGATTTATATCATTAAATATTTTTGACAATAAAGGCCTTAATACAAGACATGACCATCAATTCAGTGTTATGTAAAGCTTTCTCTTTGATCCAGCAGTTCAATGACACTCTTTATTGGCAACATTTCCCTCCTTGTCTTCATTTCCCTCTCATTTTGAATGCTTGACATGGTATATTATATAGATCGGGCCTGTGGATGATGTATAGTAATGCAATTCTTGTAAGCAGGGCTGTGTTTGACATCTTCACGGACAAGGACGATGACCTCTCTATCCCACAAATCTTTATTCTGAGGAATCACTGAATCTCATTGTTATGATGTGAAGTAATGCTTGAGCCAAAGGACAGAATAACCTTCTTGATAAAACAACTTCCAGCTGAATGACTACTGAATTTAAATTCAACACAGTATAGCAGGAAGTACTCGGGTATTGTTAAAGGAATTTTCTGGGGTCAATACAAGTTAAGCTGTATTGACAGCCATCTGTGATATGCTGGTGGTTATCTCAGGAAATAATTTTGACACATCACTAGTATTGCAGAATGATAAACATTAAAATATATAAAGTTTCAAAAGTATATATTTTTGTTAATTGCTCCAGTTATGAAAGCAGTCAGTCGCTGGGTATAAAAGCTAATCTTACCCTCTAGAGTTGCCATAGTAACAAAGATAAATATTAAGTACAATTCAATAAGCCATTCCGCTTTACATGCACATTAATGAATGCACATCATCACTAACTTCGAGTGTGTGTACCTTTTGTGGGTGGCTACCGCAAGTGCAGCGTTTCGAATTGATGGATACCGTATGACCCTTTTGCGAGAGCAGGCTTTGTTGCAACTGAATTACACCCTTAACAATGTCAACCTACACCTCCGTAATTAACACGTTGTGCAGTGATGTTGTCCTAGCGGGATGTTAGCATAGTTACTGGAAAACTAGGTCAATATGATGCGTCATAATTCCAGCCTGTAAGGCAACAAATTGTGAAAAGGGAAATAGGGGGGCGGTTTTATGGTTCTGCATGTGTTCAGTGGTCTGTAGTTGTAGCTAATGGAGCCGGAAGAGACAGGAGGAGAATGTTAACAGCGCTGAGGGGAATGTTAGAGGTCGCCGACTGAGCTAACAGAGAAAAAGGACTTCCTGCATTCTGCTACAATCCGAGGTTTGTTAGAGGAATAGTTTAGAAAAATAGAAAATTCATGTTGTTAGAAATTTGTTTGACGTAAAGTATTGACTACTTTTATGTATATTAAAATAGGGCTGCATGATTAATGAAAAACAAAAAACTAAATTGCGATATGGCTTAGAACGATTATCAAACCACAAATTCTGCAGTTTAATTGCATAAATATATGCGCCACATGTTTTATATTGAGGCTTGGCACTGTGTTTTTGTTGTTGTTGTTGTTGTTGTTTTGTTTTTTTGACACAAAAGCGGCTCAGGATCCAGTGATCCAGTGCTGCTTCATCTCTGCGTTTGCTCTGAGTTTGGGTCATGTATAGCATGCATTTGAGAAGACAACATGCATCAACCATCTTCCCAAACTGTTTTATTATTATTATCATTATTATGAAATCAAAATAATGAACAAAATAAGAAATGTTACTATTTTATAGTCATATTTATTTATAATCAGGAATTTTTTTGGCATAATTGTACAGCCTTACAAAACAAGAACAGCAAACTTGGAAATAAATAAATGTATCGCAATCAGAAAAATCAGAATTAAATTTTTCCCCAAATAGTGCAGCCCTGTTGAAAATGAATGGACTCCAAAATAACAATACATAAAAGTAGTCCGTACTCTTTCACTGTTGTCCAAGTCTTCTGAAGACAATTCAATAGCTTTTTATTTATTTATTTTATTTTATTTTATTTATTTATTTATTTTTTTGACAAATAGATCCAATTTTTGTCACTATCAAGACGCTATTCACTAAAAACTGCACCGTTTCAAATATGGTGCCTTTAGACGTAACACATCAGGTTTGAAATAGAGCACATGTCTTGTATGATCTACTAGTGTTTTTTGTCATGTTGGAGCTCTTTTGGAGAACATTTCTCCATTTGTGCTCCATGGAAGAAAGAAAATCATGGGTTTGGAATGACGCTCAATGTTACTATTTTATAGTCATATTTATTTATAATCAGGAATTTTTTTGGCATAATTGTACATACCTTGGCTTCCTGGTCAGGTCAATGCAACGTGATATATTTTTATTGCAGGGTTTATAGAGTTATATTACTACGTGTAACATATAATGTGTAATTGTTTAATAAAAGAGAAAGCGATCTGGTTGTTATATTTGTGTCATGTGAGTTCAACAATGCTGCAAATGTGTCTTTTTACGACGTGATTTTGCAGCCTTTTTGTATTATATCCAATCACAGGAATTTCTGTTGAAAATAATGACCAATCAGAGGCGTTTAAGTTACCGGTAGTGAGAATCCACTCAGTATCTCTGAGTATCTCTAATGCTGAATGAGTTTAACTCAAGTTTACTACATTCAACACATGCACAAATTCTCTCAATGTAACAAACAAAGCAGAGACACAATGTAAATAAAAGAATCATTGTGCAGTTTAGTCAGATTTATTGATTAATAAAGTAACAGTATGAGTTTTCGCACTCAATGAGTTTGCGCTGAACTGACAGCGCTCTTTACCCGCTTTCTGTGTAATTTCATTCGCAATTTGAAGAAAAGTTTTTGTTTTTCATGAGACGGACTTTTCCTACATCAGTACAAAAAGTGACAAAATATATTTTAAATATTATAATAGTGATTTGATAATGTCTAAAAATAAATTCAAAAGCCAAAAGTGTGAAAGAAACTAGGCTATATTAGTTTTTTAGAGTGGAATAATAATAGAATAATGATAATAGAAATAGCTAATGAGCCAATAAGTGCTCCTCTGCCACCATCTACTTGTTATAATGGTAATTTAATGTATTTTTTTAAATTTTAAAATAAGTGTTTGTTTTTCACAAAGTGTTAGTTTTTCTACATCACAAAACTTTTAGTTTTACAAATGAGGACAATCTTTGGAGGATGAACAAAAAATGTTTTCGGTCATCACATTAAAAATAACTTTTAAATTGGATAATATTCAGAATTGTGAGTTTTGAAGTGATGGAAAAAGTACTTGAAAAGTCCATCATTCTTATAACACTGGTCTATAACTGTCTAATTTGCTGGGTTATGATCAAAGCTATATGTGATTCATCTTTGGACAGACCACACACACACATTTGTCATATTTTAAGGTTAGTGCTGTTATCAACAGTATTTTGGTCATGAATTTCAGGTTCATGCATTTCAATTTGTCAAATGGCTTCAATACCTTGGCTGCCATACCTTGGCTTTTGGTGAATTGACGTCACTGTGTAATAGAATTGTAACTTTTTTTAACCGTCATCACCCATTTCTATTCACATAACATGCATTCAGACATTCACCAGCTCTCCTTCACCCTTTATAATGATAGCTAACAGAGCGTCTACATGACAGAAATGAGAGGCAGCTAGCCACATCTGCATCATTGCATTCATGATTATTTTCAGTCTGTTGACAATCCAAGAGGCCAGTGGGGAAGTCAGGCCCTGTTATTGCAATCTTCATTCTGCTTAAATGCTCCTGGGAGATTATATTTGAGGAATCCTTACTGAGGAATACGAATTAATATTAAAAGACTTCCACAACTCCATAAGACAGGTGCGGGACCATTAGGTGAGGCTGCAAGATGACAATTGCTCTTAGCTTGCTCACACACACCTACACACACATAAAGCGGAGAGAATGAATCACAGGCATGCTGTAGGGGAAAGCTGTGCGTGGTGGAGAATGGCGAGAGCATATGTCATTAATTTGTCTGCCGAGTGACTCGATACGTTATGTTAAAGGTTGAGTTTGGAGGATAGGAAATTCCTCTCTCCCGTGCTGCAGGTCCTCTGTTGTAGTGCATGAATATTGTGTCGCCTGATAAATTGTATTCCTGAATGTGTCTATAACCAGCGACCTACGCCCACTCGGCACGGATACTGTCACATCACACTTCTGTCTCCAGTGTGTAACAAAGACATGACCTCATTGTTTCAGGCCTGAAGGACATGGAACCCACTTTGGTTTCTCCACCCAGAAAAGCTTTTTAAATGACCTAGTGAGAACATAGAAGAACTGCTCAAAGGATTGCTTAAACTCAAGATGTTCAGCTAAAGAGCAGACTTTGAAGTCGCAATAATACAATGCATTGATTGACTTGCATTCATTAACATGTTTAATGGATGCAAACCTTAACATCTGAATGGATGTTCAGATGATAGTCTATTCTACACTGGAGTCAATAGATGATGGAAAAAAAAGCCTTTTTTCATTATTCCATGGGAAATATGTTAAAAGCCAGATGCTGTGTTATGCAAAGCACACATATGAGGCACAAAGAGTAAGATGTGATATTGTAAACAGTTACATTTTTACTTGTAAAAGCAAAATGCTTGTTTTGCTTTGTGTTTTATGCAAGTTGTGCATATACTGTAAGTATACAGTGATACCACTATTCAAAATAATTTTTTGCATTTTTCTAATTTAATATTAGAAATTAAATATATTTATATTATTGTGTGTATATTAATTAAATTTATTTGATTAGTGATCTAAAAATAGTGTAGAATCAGAAATATTTCCTTATATTCTTCTTTTTCAGTTTTACATGTTGGTTGGCTTTAATTTTTTCAAAATCCTTAAACATCTTTTGTTTATTGCCAGGTATAAAACAGATTTGAATTGCACATTTTCAATGTGGTGTCATACTTTGCACTGTATTGCTAATTAATCTTCTTTTTCCTTTTTTTTTTTTTTTTTTGTTTGGATCAGCAATGCCTAAATTCAATCAGCGTTGTAAGCTCATAACACTAATAGTTTTAAGTGACGTGCTGTAGGCTGTCAGCCCTCTTCCTCTTCTTGTTGTTCATCAAATTATGGCTTAAACTACATTTTCTTAATAGAGAGTATTAATCACGAAATTTGTGTGGGTTGAGCACTGAGCCTGATGAATGTATCTCATAATTGATTAGTTTAAAGTTATTAAAACCACAGCATATTCACAACTGATTCACAGATTCATTTCAAATTGTAGTATTTTTTAACCAAAACATTTTAAAATCAATGCAAGATACTACAGGCAAAAACATTGTTTTTTTCATTCACTGGTCAGTGTTGAAATTTTGGGCTATTTGGCTTTGCATGTATGTTGTTTCAGACTAGTGGGAAGAAAACGTCAAAATACACTTTTAAGCGTTTATTTCATTGTGCGTTTTTTTAATTCTGTGAGATTTTTCTCATGCACCGAGCAAAAAATCTCCACTTCAGTCGCACTTACTGTACATACACCAAACTTTACAGTTTTACTCCTATCTATATTCTGAAGGTGTTTACAAGGGGTTTGTTCATATACTGTATAATTTGCTTGATTTCATATAGTATTTTATTCCTAAAAACATGGAGACATTTTTTTTTCTTCCTGTTGACAGTATTTGAGTGATACAAAGAGATATCCAAAACCCCCTCTGTGAAAACCTTTGGCTTTAATAAGTCAACAAAATGAAACAAGAATTTTGAACCTGGCTTTATCCAATGTTTACTAAAATGTTTGCATTTAAAAAATGTTTGCTATTCTTAATGTAATCAATCAGCTGTAGAAGTATGATGATATCTATTACTTAAATTTTTTGCTGTTGACTTGGGGTGTCTTGCCGCAAAATGCATTTTTAAAGGCACAATATGTAATTTTCGCCACTAGAGGTCGCTTAAACAAGGGCAAAGCTTGATTATGCCTTGATTTCGTGGAATCATGGGAGGTGTTGTTTTCACGTCTACAGCCAGTGGAAAAGAATCAGACGGGACTTGGGCAGGAATAATATTCATGGATGAGCTAATGTATTAAATATTTATTAACATTACTGTAGTATGAAGCAGGGTGTGGCTGAAAGCCGTTGGAGTGGAAGGAGGCCGCTGAAGCGATTGCTAATGAGAGACAAGCGCGACACACAACTCGAGAGCAGCCGCAGACGACCGCTTCTGCTTCTTCCAGTCATGCGTATGTGGGGTAAAGCAATGCTGTTTTCTGTCGATGAATGTATCCAAACAGTTGCTCACCTGTCTAATAAAACACATTATATATTAAAGCGTCTTTGGTGTTTCCATGATTTCTACAAAATAAAACGAGGATAAATCGAGGATAACGCAGGTATGATGTCATTGATAGGCGACGCACAGACACGGTCCGTGTCCTGGTTAAAATTGCTTATTTCTCTGGATTTAAACATTCTTGGAAACATTTGGGATAATGTAAGTACACAAGTCAACAAAATATGTAACATTGTTCTAGTGGTTTTTTGATATTTTAATCCAAAAATCGTACATATTGTGCCTTTAACTTGGCACAACATCTTAAAATAGAGGGATCATGGTGCATAAACAAGACAGAGTTAGTAATAATGAAACTGACTGAATAGTGAAATATATTGTTATTCGTAAGTGCATAATTTGCCTATGAATTCCAAAAGAGTAGCTTAGTTCTGTTATGTGGGTGTGGGGTCACCACAATTTTGAAACCTTAAAAATGGCTTGTGGACCAAAAAAAACTTGAAAACCCCTACCCTAACCCTAAGAATGAGCAATAGCACTGTCTGCCTGAAAGAAGGCTGTAATTGTTTTTAAGCATACGCTACTCAGGTCAAGGTTTACTGAGCATACATACACCAACCCACGCTCCCAAACAGACATTTACCTCCAGCAAGCATGCATTCTGCATGGAGATATTGTCTTTACTTTTGGATGTGGATTTTCCCAGTTCAGGGAAGAGGCCAGTATATCACAAAAAGCCACAGGACAAAGGCCGCACACACACACACACACACTCACAGAGGGAAGGGGGCAGGGCCAGCTCACACTGTTCAGCCTGCTTCCGTTGCACACAGCAGCAGTCCAGCCGACACAACGAGAGAGAGGGATCGGCGCAGCCCACATTCTGTCAAAAGATCTGTGGCCCACTTTAAATATGAGTGGGGGGTTTACAGCAGCTCCTCTATGAGAGTGTGACAGTTAAAACAAGGAGGCCAGAGCGAGAGGAGAGAGAGAGAGGTGGGGCCGTGAGATTGTATGTGAGCCGGCTGCATGTGTCCGCTGTTCCCAGTGGCTCCGAGCCGCAACAGAGGTAGCAAAATGGAGCTGTGAGCAGCCTTCCTCATCCTCGTCTTCGTCGCCAGGGGACCGGGGATCTTGACGGCATGCCCGGTGAGTATTCCATACTAGAATCCCTGTGGTTCTGACAGGCACGCTGTAGATCCAGATCTTGGCGGATGGAGTGTGTTACAGGAGCGCTGCATTGTGCTTGAATGGCATCTCATTACAGAGCTTCCATGCTGAAAGAATGAAAGAGGGCGAGAGAGAGACGAGGGACGAGTCACAGCGCTCCCTCAGCTTTTGTCGGCATTATCAGGGCAGTAATCGATGGTAAACAGCACACTGCTGCGGTCAGCGGGGATTGTGGCCAGTAACTGAGGTGTTCAGTCCCTATGAACGGATCATGGGCTTTTAACTCCGCGCAGCTTCCCCGTTCTGTCCTTTGTGTGGGAGCAGATGTACAAAAACACATGCTGGGTGAGGAATACACACCGTGTCCTGCGGTCAGGTGGACTGTAGAGGTGCTTTTGGTAGTGTTTCTTCATTTAGTGGCATTGTCAGGTTGGGTATTGATATAATGAGATCCATTATTCCACCCTGTTACTGGGTGGCGGCGACATGTGCTGTTTGACATCCCAGCATTCTCTGTGTTGGACGGGCAGATATGATGATGCATGTTTGTAGAGATGCTAAGATATTTGCAGTTTATGCTTTAGTCTGTATATTTGATTTAGTGCATCGGTGTGTATTTACGAGAGTGTGTTATTGTGAAACTTCTTGGTGAAGACTGAGAATATGTTATGAATCTGTGTAGTATTTATTATATATAATGAGAGTACTGCTTTATGTTATCGCAGTGATTAATCTAAACATTTATTGGGAAACAAAATGAATTAATTCACTCTATAAACATGTTGTCATTCCATATGCTGCTGGACAAATCATAACATATTTCATGAAACTGTGTTTGTGATCACAAATTAACTAATTTAAAGATGCTTGAAAAGTTAAAAAGCACTGCAACAGTATTTATGGTATATGCATAGTATGTGTATCACACCCTGGAATACTTGATTCTGATTGGTCAATTGCAGCATTTGACTGCATTCTGAAGTCAAATGATTTTGTATAATGACCACTAAACTGTATAACTGACTGTTATTCCAGGCAAAATTTGCTTTATAGCTATGATACTAGCGTCATGTGTCTCATATCACTCCACAGTCTTTCTTTTTTAGTAAAAGAATGATAAATGATAAAAAGTATTTATTAATTTATTAGTATCAGATAAACAGTTGCAAATAATTTAACTTGGTATAGATGTTATCCACTCAGAATCGCCCTTTTACTGCCACATTTGCTGCTCTAAACCAAAAAGAGGCACTATAAATGTAGATTTTGCGCATTAATATAGAATGTGAGCTCATAGGTTTGTCTGCATTTTATAATGGCTCATCCAATTAAGAGTCAAAACTATCGATTTTTACGATTTCCTGTACAATTTCCTATAAATGTAAGATAATGATCAAATTTACAACTTTTTAAAAATAATTTTGGTCCCACTTTATATTAGGTGGCCTTAACTACTATGTACTTACATTTAAATTAATCATTTGATATAATGCACTTTTGTGTATGTACATGTTTTTACATTGTACTTATATTTTAAAATATACCTGCATGTAATTACATCTGTAATTAATTTCTGTAATTACATAATTACACTGTTGACCCATCCCTTACACCTTAACCCATCCTTAAACCTACCCATACCACCAAACCTGTAAATGACCTTACTCGTATCCACCTCAGTAGCAGCAAAAGTGTTTTGCAATACAATATGAACATTTGATGTAAGTATACAGTAGTTAAAGCCACCTAATATAAAGCGGGACCGTAATTTTTGTTGTGTAACCAGATTATTCACTAGAAAAACGTGTTATTCACAATGCTTTTTTCATCAGGCAGGTGCAGTGTGAATGTGCAATGCTGAGGACGAAATGAATATTCATGTTCTACTTTATTTTGTAGGTATCTGTTAATGGCTTCGTTAGGAGCGAGGTTTGGCACTTGCATGAATTCTTGCATCTGACTCATTCTGTCCAAGCCAATCTAAGCCATTATCAGAAATTGTGTGAAGGATTTTTAATGGCCCTCAAAATTCATGACTATTTCAAAAACCTTGTCACATAGCAGATTAATACTTACCAAGGTTAATGCAGAAATATCGTTCCATTTTAATTGCCTCCCTCTACACAACCATTTTAGAGCTTCAGTAATTTCTGCCTGTTCAAAAACCTTGTTGGTTGTGGTTTGGTAAAATTGGGTAGAAATGTAGTAGTTGTCAAGCAGTGACATGTGACAGCAGTGTGACATGCTATATTTCATCCAAAACGATTTAAATTGGTGTAATTATTTTATATTTGTATACATGCATTTTTATGGGCTAAATTCCTGGTGTTGACTTATGTTATTTGGTCAAGTTAAAGGATTAGTTCGCTTCAGAATTCAAATTTCCTGATAATTTACTCACCCCCATGTCATCCAAGATGTTTATGTCTTTCTTTCTTCAGTCGAAAAGAAATGATGGTTTTTAAAAAAAAACATTCCAGGATTTTTCTTCATATAGTGGACTTCAACAATTACCAATGGGTTGAAGGTCCAAATTGCAGCTTCAAAGGGCTCTACATGATCCCTACACAATTCTAAAGAAAAATTAAAATGTATATACTTTTTAACCACAAATGCTCTTGCACTGCTCTGCGATGCGCCACGCATAACATAATCACGTTGGAAAGGTCATGCATGAAGTAGGCGGAAATACCGCGGTACTATATGGAGAAAAATCCTGGAATGTTTTCCTCAAAAACCTTAATTTCTTTTCGACTCAAGAAAGATAGACATAAACATCTTGGGTGACATGGGGGTGAGTAAATTATCAGGAAATCTGGAGTCCACTCCACAGCTAACAATAATGACATAGAGAAACTATATGGTTTAAAATAAACGTCCAGGACATTTGCTTTGTTGATCCCCAACTTTCTCCAAAAAAAACAAAAAACAAAAAAACAACTAATTTGTTTTCCATGCCCCAAGAATCACCCGAATAAGCTTCTTTGAAAAGAGGCTTGTGGGTTTTAGGAGTGACCCCATCAATAGTGCTGAGATTACGTAACTATTCATCTGTGAACACAAAACACAGCTGTTGAAATGCAGTAATAAGCTGTGTACCAGGGTATTATGGGATGCTGAATAATTACATTGTTCACTGAGCTCCCAAATGTTATTCTGATTATAAAATGAAAGGTTTAGTGGGATTTTTTTTTTTACATGAGCTGGCTCATCTAGTTCATGCTAAGGCTATTTTATTACTTTGTTTTAATGTGTAGCTTGTGTACTTATAGTGCCCTAATGGGATATGGATAGTATGAATATTTTGTCATTTTGTTTTCCAATTATGTAGCCAAAAACATATTTGAGTGTAAGTAAAATTTTCCACATTTAATTGGGCTTCAGAACGTAAAACAAATAAATAAATAAAATGCATTTTAGCTTTTGAAATCTTGGTTGGTAAAAAATTCTCATTAATGTAACATTCATAATTTAAGCCTCAAAAATAAGGCAAATAGACACAGCAAATTATATACACACACATACAGTTTCAAAAGTTTGGGACCAGTAAGATTTTTTAATGTGTTTGAAAGAAGTCTCTTATGCTCACCATGGCTGGATTTATTTGATTGAAAATACAGTAAAAACAGTATTTTGAAATAATTTAAAATAAATGTTTTCTATTTTAATATATTTTAAAATGTAATCTATTCCTTTGATAAAACAACTGAATTTTCAGCATCATTACTGCAGTCTTCAGTGTCACATCATTCTTCAGAAATCATTTTAATATGCTGATTTGCTGCTCAAGAAACATTTCTTATTATTAACGTTGAAAACAGCTGTGCTGCTTAATATTTTTGTGGAAACCGTGATACAGGATTTTTTTCAGAATTCTTTGATGAATAGAAAGTTCAAAAGAACAGCATTTATTTGAAACATTATAACATTATAAATGTCTTTACTGTCACTTTTGATCAATTTAATGCATCCTTGCTGAATAAAATTATTATTTTTTTCAAAGAAAAAACCTTACTGACCCCAAATTTTTGAAAAGTAGTGTATTTTATGTGTGTGACAAAATTGTATTCAGTTTAAAAAGTACTCTAGTTAAGCACAACTTCTTCAAAATAATTCTTAAGAACTAATGCAGTACAGTTTCTCAAATACTTTACACCTTTGTAAAACATCACTGTAGTTGTATGTATTTCCCCGTTGCACTACAGGCCAACTTTGAATTTCCATTAAACAGCACTGAATGCCAGGTTCACTGAGCCATTGTCATTCTCCTAAAAATCTTGCTTGTATTGCTGGTTTCCTTGGCAGTCATTTCCTATTTGGAGCAGAGATCTCGAGGGAGGACTGCTTCCTGTTGGGGAGTGTGGGAACCTTCAGAGGCGGAGTACACAGTACGCAGTCAGCCACAGATATAGGACACAATCTAAGACCAGACGGCAGGCTGCACTCCACAACATGAATTTAATTACAGCATGCGAGGTCTGCAGAGTCCACAATCTGCTGCTGTCTATCCTTCCCTCCTTATTATTATCTCATGAAGACGTACTTAAAAAGAAACCTATTTGGAAGTGCTTTTTTTAATAATTGGCTGTTTAGTGTCATCATTTTATAAGGCTTTGTAGTGCAGTGATACAGTGGAGACTTTCAATTGCTGATTGCTTATGGTTTTATATCCTTTAATTATGTAATTCATACGATAATTATGATCCTTTATATCTTTTTAAAGCATAACATTTCATGTAAACCCAACTGCAGAACTGCAGAAACGATCCATAAATCCTTGCTCTGAAAGCAAGAGCAGCATTTTTTAAATAGAAATCCTTGAAAATGGATTTGGGTGTGTTCAAGATGCAACAGATTGTTCCCTAGGGTGCTTGGAGACCAAGGCACTCCCTTTCTCTAAATGCTTTAAGCAGAGCGCTGTACAGTGAACACGGTTTCCAAGCCCTGGCGTCTGATATCTTGCAGAAAAATCAAGGATAATCACTGAACTGGCTCACTTCTCTTGCTGCCTCTGGACTTGTTTTGTTTTGCTCTGGGACCATGCTGAATCAGAATAGTAAAAAGTAAGTTTGAGAAATGTTGCTTCTTCCTGTTTTTCTAATCTTGATGGCTACGGTTCTAGTGAAAAGTCTTGTTACTGACACTGGGTTTGCTAGGATTAATAGATTAGCTGGAATGTTTGACTGTTTTTCGGTAACTGGCAACAGAGTTTGTTGTTTCTGTTTCATGCAGTGCCAAAATGTTTTCTTTATTTTGTAATGGGTACCCGGAACGGAGCTTTATTTGTATGAATACCTTAGCGGCTATTTTGGTTTTTGATCATGATGTAGATGGAAAGATGAATAAGCAATACAATATCAGTTCCAAAAACAGTTCCACATTTAGTGCGGTTCAAAACTGAGGTTCTATATATATGTGTTTGTGTTCTTGTATATATGGTTTATGAGGACACAAATGTGTGTAATGACATGGGTATTACAAAGTAAACCAAATGGCTTAAAAACATAGTAAACTGTGTTTTTTTTTGAAATTCAAAAAATGCCAAAAGTTTTCTGTAAAGGGTAGGTTTAAGGGTAGGGTTAGTGTAAGGGGATAGAATATACAGTTTGTACAGTATAAAACCATTATGCCTATGGAGAGTCCCTGTAAACCACATATATGTGTGTGTGTGCATTTTTGTGATTTATGAGGACACAAATTTATATAATGACATGGGTATTGCACTGATATTACGACATAAACATTAAATATGAGGACATTTCATGAGCCCTCATATTTAAAATAGCTTTAAAAACATACTAAACAATGTTTTATTAAAATGTAAAAATGCAGAATGTTTTCTGTGATTGGTAGGTTTAGGGGTAGGGGTAATGTAGGGGGATAGAATGTACAGTTTGTACAGTATAAAAACCATTACGCCTATGGAATGTCCTCACTTTGATAGCAAAAAAAACCTGTGTGTGTGTGTGTGTGTGTGTGTGTGTGTGTGTGTGTGTGTGTGTGTGTGTGTGTGTGTGTGTGGTTCAGGTATTCCCTACATTGTGAGGGCAAAATATCCCCACAAGGATGGCAATACAAGAAATCTGTAAAAATGCAGAATGTTTTCTGTGAAGGTTGTGTTTAGGAGTAGGGTTAGGGTTAGTTATTTCCTAGTTTAAATTAGTTTTTGAATCCCAGATTTTCATTGTGCAAATACAAACGTCCTTTTGTTTTTTAAAAATAAGTGCAAACAACCCAAGGTGCGAAAAGATAAGAAAACAAAGATTTTTAGTATAATGAAACCATTTCTTTTTCAAACTCGACCTGTGTAAATCACAGCTCCACAGGCCACTTCCCATGAGTCACCACCAGCCTTCTTTGATCTCATGCATGTACAAATAGAACAAGTTTGTGCCCATGCAGCTGTCTACTTGACCTTTGCATTATTTAATGTGTGAATGCCTACTAATAGGAGATTTTCAGCGATTATTGTTTCAGAAAGAATGTTTGGATAACAATTCTACCTTCTTGTTCAGAGCTGTGGCTTAGCAGTTTACACAAGTGCATGCATTGGAGCGTGCTGCTCATGTAGATGATAGATATACTCCTCTGATCTCAAGAGATGCTCTAGCAACTGATGCTAGAGGTTGCAGCCTTTAGCCTCCTTGTTAGAGTGTCCGACTCCCACGCCAGAGACCCAGGTTCGAGGCCCGCCCAGAACGGGGCAAGTAGAACCTGGATAGAGGGTTTACATATATGTAAGCAATAAGGTATGAGAAGCTGTGCTGTATCGTGAATAAGTCACGGCTGAAGGGCGTTGTTAGGCATGACGGGAAGCTGAGTGCATGCAACCCCTTCAGCCGTGAATTCACGATACAGCACTAGCCTCGAGTACCTTATTGCTTTTATAAAACGATTACCACACAATACAAATATTAAAGCCAAAAATATGTATCAATGCAACTTTCATGAAGTAAACTTTCACTAAAAGCCTTCCTTCCGCCAGAAAAAATAGTCCCTGACTGTGAACAGCAACAGAAGTTACATTATTACGCCATTAGATGGGCGTGAGTGTGTCAGTCAGTAGCGAAGACTTTTACATTGAAAAGACTGAATTGTTGTGAACACGGAACAAGACACAACTGACAAATGCTTTGACTAGCGCTGTCAGTCACGGGAAAACCCCTTAACTGTTAAAAGGACAAGATAATACATCGGACATTTAAACAGATTTTTTATTATGAACATAGGACTGACCTGAAGGAAAATGCTAAATCTGAATGCAGGTAATAAACTCGCTCACTCGATCTCTTTCTCACAATACTCTTCTACATAATACAGTAAGCTTCAATGAACAATATCAGTTGAGAACATACAGTTTACGTTGCTAAGAGTGGTTGCTAAGGGTGTTGTGTAGTGATACACAGAACCGTTGGGTGAAGCGGTCATAGCTGTGTTTTATCGTGAATAAAACACAGCTATTGACCAATCAGAATCAAGGACAGGAACTAACCGTTTTATATATATATATATATATATATATATATGTATAAGTGACTATAGCACAGGAAAAAATGGAGGGACGGATTGCTAAATGTTGCATATTTTTACTTGTTCAATTATTTCCTGTGCTATAGTCACTTAAAATAGAAATTTCTCTCATTATGAAACAGATCTTTTTCCAGCCTTGTTGCACTTATCGGTCATTCTGTCAATGCATAAAATAAGTTTCCTTGTCATTTTAGTCAATGTTTGGAGCAAACATATGTTCGCCTCGGGTCATTTGTGGATTTGCTGACACCACTGGCAGAGTCGCTGGAGGGACGTTACATGAGTTTTAATATCAGCCTACAGTCCGCAGTGTGTCATTCATCACACACAGGACCAGAGAAGCACTTGCTTGACTTATCTATTACATGTCAGGAAAAATGAACAGATGAACAGGAAGGTAATCTGGTCATCTTCCTGTGATATTTGACTGAGATGAGTTTTTTTGTTTTTTTTATAGTCCATTCTTCAGAAAGAAATATCTGTATTTCTTGTTATTTTACACCCCATGCTGACTGTAATGGACCAGGATATCTAAATGGGCCTTTTTGGAGATTTTTCCAAGGGAGTTTTTGCTTGTTGCACATTTTCATGACTCATAATTTGATCTGCCATCTTTGTTTTCTGTTAGCAGCAGTGTCTCTGAGGCTGTGTAATTCCATCATCTGCTATCGAAGTACAAACATGGGGGAAAAAAAAAAAATCTATTCGGTTGCACATTTTCCTCCTTTCTGGGCTGTACTGTACCATAATTGGCAGGACTGGCAGGATGAGATTTGTGGTTGTTATAACTTCGTGATGTACAGCACAAACGTGTCTCTATAAAAGATAAAGTTTGCTACCTTTCAGGCCTGCAGGAAAGAGCAGTCCTGGTTTATTTAATACTATTGGTACTATATACTGTGTCAGTTATAAGCCAGTATTGGACTTTTTTTTTTCTCTGTATCATATCAATTAATGTTCATATTTAATATATTTAATATTTCATGCTCATTTTCCTTATTTTACATTTGTATTATCTTTGCCATCATCTAAAGCTTAATCTTTTTTTTTTAATTTATTTATTTTTTTTAAAAAAAAACTAATAATTTAATAACACCCTTAAATGTAATCTTAACAAATCTCAGAATAAATATCCATTTTTCATACTGTACATTTAAAAAGTTGTGATGTCTAAGTTAACTTGGCATTTAAAATAATTTTTAGTGTATATATGCTCAGTTTATTCTTTTTAAGTATTAGTTTTGTCTCTGATGTTTGTCCTAATATTTCTTAGGACAAATAAATAAAAAAAGACACTGACACAAATCAGAGCACAGTCTGAGGCGTTGAGGTAAAGACATATAGACATATTTGAGATTTCTTGGGTCTTTTTCTCAGGACTTCATTTGCTCCATTTGCTCTCTCTCTCTCTCTCCTAATCTCATCATTGTCTAGGAGAAACAAATGAACAACATTTTCTTTCCTAAGAAAACATGGAGTCACACTTCTAGTAAACATTTCCTTTTCACCTTTTGAGTTGTGTATGTGTGTTAGTTCCTTTTTCATTTTGTGACAGTACTAGTCAACTCAACATCCCCTCGGTGGTATCGTTCAAACAGTCCCATCTGAGTAAAGGTCAACCACCTGGAGGGCAAACTTTGTTTTCCACTTCCTATGTGACAGACACCTCACTTCCAATTAAGCATCTCTGCTTTTTGATGGCTCATTACAACTTGTTGAAAATGCCTCATGGCCTCATCATTTCCCAGACTGCGGCCCCTCTGATCTTCGTCAGATACTGTATGCAATGATGAGGCCTGGAAGCTTTGTCTTTTGTGTGCAGTGCAGCAGATCCACTGAGCAGTGAGAAGTCAGCAGCTCGTGCTGTGCTCACTAGTTTCAGTTCACATCGCATAAACTACAAATGCCTGTTTGACTCTATTGGATGCTTGTAAGAAACCTAACCCTGATGCATGTGTTTCGCTCCAGTAGATCCCATCTGATGCCGAGGCTGAAGGAATCGCGGTCTCACGAGTCGTTGCTCAGCCCCAGCAGTGCAGTAGAAGCTCTAGATCTTAGTATGGAGGAGGAAGTACTCATCAAACCTGTGCACAGCAGCATCCTGGGACAGGATTTCTGCTTTGAGGTGAGTCGGCTGAACTCACTGCCCTGTTGAAGCCACAGCTCTGTATTAATTGCAAAAAGGACTTTTAATGTCCGACAAGTCTCAAAATAGCACACGGCAAAGGCCCATTAAAACTTCATCAAGGCCATTAGCTGAGATCAAATAGTTAGCTGAAAATAGCAGCGCTATCTAGCCGTTACGCAGTTAAATCATTGAGGGGCCACGGGTCATGTTACTGGATGATTTTCGCGTGTGCTACAGGGAAGGCTCACTTAAACCAGATGGTTACATAATTACAAGGTCAAAGGGTGCAGACAAAGAAAACTATGATCGGGCGTCTGCATGCAGGTTTCCTTAAAGGAATAGTAACGCACTCCAAAATAAATAAATAAATTAATTGTAATGTTTATTTTTTATATAATATTGCAAATATTTAAAATAAAATAATATTTTTATTTGTATATTTTTTAATTTTATAATATATATTTTTTTATATTAGGCATAGTTAGTTCACCCTCATGCACTTCCAAACCTGCATAGTTTCTTCTGTGGAAAACAAAAGGAGGGATTTTAAAGGATGTTCCTGTTTCTCCATGGGCTTTCAAGCTCCAAAAAGCACAAAAAACACCATCAAAAGCAGTGTTGGGAAACTACTTTGAAACAGCTACTTTGAAACTACAAGCTAATCATAATTTGAAGTAGTTAAACTACAGTCATGCTACTGTAGATTAAAAATAGTGTTTTTGAATAAAAATAATGTAACTATAATTTATTTAAAGCTGTATTTTTGCTGGCACAAAAACAATTTTTTTTAGGGTTTAGGGTTTTTGAACGAATCTCAATTAGGATGTCATGTCGTATAATATGCAGGAGACGCCCCCCTCCCCCTCCCCCTACTTTTAATAAAATGTAAATTCATCCCCCGCGCTTTTTTTCGGGCAAGTGTGTTCATATAGAGGTTTTCATGGGCCAATGTGAATAAGTCTAGATTTATATTCAAAGAGACAAGATTGTCTATGCATGACTTGACGTTGTATTGTTATCCAAAATTAGGCGATGTAAATATTATGGAGCGCTAAACACTCTCATGCAATGTATGTTTTATTCATACTGGAAGCTGGAGGGCGCTCTCTCACAGAAAGTCCAAAACAGACTCATACAAGTAACTTATGACATTCCAGGAAATTCCTTATATGGACAAGGCATCCAGCAATTGCTGTAGCTGAATAAAAAGCAGAAACATTTTGACTGATGAAACCTGAAAACGACACATGATTGCGACAATATATGGTTTATGTGTGTTTTTTGTATTAAAGGGTTTACCCAAAAATGAAAATTCTTCATTAATTACTCACCCTCATGTTGTTCCACACCCGTAAGACCTTCGTTCATCTTCAGAACACAAATTAAGATATTTTTTATAAAATCCGATGGCTCAGTGAGGCCTCCATCGCCAGCAATAACACTCCCTTTTTCAATGCCCAGAAAGCTACTAAAACATATTTAAAACAGTTCATGTGACTACAGTGGTTCAACCTTAATATTATAAAGCGTCTAGAATACTTTTTGTGCGCCAAAAATAACAAAATAACAACTTTATTCAACAATATCTAATGATGGGCGATTTCAAAACACTGCTTCATGAAGCTTCAAAGCTTTACAAATCTTTTGTTTCAAATCAGTGGTTCAGAGCACCAAAATCCCATGATTTCAGTAAACGAGGCTTCATTACGTCATAAGTGTTTTGAAACTTTAATAGTTCACGTGACTCTGGCAGTTTGATACACGCTCCGAACCACTGATTCGAAACAAATGATTCGTAAAGCTTCGAAGCTTCATGAAGCAGAGTTTTGAACATCTCCTCTCATTCTCCCTCTGCTCACTAGAGGTGAGTTTCGAGAGGCCAGTTCACATGGAGTCGATGACTGTTACACTGCACCAGATGCCAGCTGGAAAGAATGAGACACTCACAGTTAGTAGGAGTTCTGCAGGGGTCAGCCAGAGGTCTATTATGGACTATGCTCTGTTTGCTTTATTTATTCCTTAATTTTTCATATAAACTAGAATTATAACAGTCAAAATTATGTATTGAATTGGATTACATTCAAAATGGTACACTTTTATTATGAATTTCCAGGGTGGAATTCACTAAGAATGAGGTAACTTTGTAAAATAAGCCTACTTTACGTAACAGTTTTTTAAAATTTATTTTAGTTAACAATTTAGTTTACAATTACTTATTTACTTAATTTTGCAAATACTTAATTTTATTTTTATTTAATTGTATTACATTTTGCAATTACTTATTTCAAATATAATTTAAATTCAAATTTAAATGTTACTTAATTTCATAATTACTTAATTTGTATGTTTTTATTATTATATTCTATAGTTACTTTTTTATTTCTGGTATAATTTAAATTAACATATTAATTAAATATTACTAATTTAACTATTACTAAATTATTGAATTATTTTTATTTCATATTTATTAATTTTTGTAATTACATATTTTAAATATTTATTTAAAATATAATTTAAATGCATATATTAATACAAAATGATTGGTTTTCAAATTAGAGCCATTTTTGTACTGAAATACAGCATGCAAAAGTATAGCAACTATTTGGTGAATTCACCCCTCTGTACTCAAACATGCACCAGTACTTTTGTTGTCACCTGGATGTGCAACTGTGAACAGATGGACTTTTCAGGATGAATTTTGGATATGAAAAGAATATTTGTAAAAGGCCTCTGCTTGTATCTCTTTTCTCTGATATCGCATGTGATCCTGCTAATACATTTAAGTGCATTCTGTCTGATTAGGCTATTTGAGAGTTTTATTCTTTCTTCAAATGTAATTGTTCTCCACTCTTGGGAAACGCTTCATTGATTGAGTGCTGTAGATCTCTGCTCATGTCCACCATCTCCCTGATCTGCATTACATTCCTTTCTAGCTCCCTTCGTGCACTTATCTGCAAATTTGATAATTGTAATCTGTAATTGCAGGTAACTACTTCAACAGGAAGCAAATGCTTCTCATGTCGGTCGGCGGCCGAAAGAGACAAATGGATGGAGAATCTGAGACGTGCTGTGCATCCCAACAAGGTAAACTGGATGATTCATCTGAATCCTGTGTAATTCTAGACGAGATGAGATTTAAGCCAGTCAGCATGTTACTTTTTCATATATCCTGTCTCACATATTGACCGTTTCTGATCGACTTCTCTGCATTAACCTGGCTTAACTTTTTAAAGTACACATGGGGGTTATCTAATTCCTTTCCGCAGCTTGCAGAGGACACTGTAACATGCAGTGCTTTCTTTTTTATATTCCACAGGATAACACCCGTCGGGTGGAGAACATGCTGAAATGTTGGATTATCGAAGCCAAGGACTTGCCGGCAAAGAAAAAATACTTCTGTGAACTTTGTCTGGATGACACATTATATGCACGGACTACCTGCAAACTCAAAACGGACAATGTTTTCTGGGGCGAACACTTTGAGTTCAACAACCTGCCCTCGGTCAAGAGTATCACCGTGCATCTTTACAAGGAAACAGACAAAAAGAAAAAGAAGGACAAAAATAATTACGTGGGCCTGGTCAATATCCCCATAGCGGCGGTCACCGGGCGGCAGTTGGTCGAAAAATGGTATTCCGTGAGCATGCCGAATCCCAACAAAGGAAAGAGTCCGGGACCCATGGTCCGAATGAAATCCCGATATCAGAGCATGAGCATCCTTCCCATGGAGCTGTACAAGGAGTTTGCAGAGTATATTACCAACAATTATATGTTAATGTGCTCGGTGCTGGAGCCAGCTCTAAGTGTGAAGAACAAGGAAGAGATGGCTTGTGCACTTGTCCATATCTTACAAAGCACAGGCAAGGCCAAGGTAAGATAATTGCGTTGTATGCCCTTATGCCTCTTTAAAGTCAACTTGAAATGAAAATTGACCCCCATTTACTTTATGAATGCACATTCCCACTTTAATTGTGATTCATCATTACAGATTATTTTAAAGAAACCTTGATCCGCCTCTGACACAACTTTTTTTTAACTGAGCAAGTTACTAGTTAAGTGTGTGTGTGTGTGTGTGTGTGTATTTTATATGTACTATCATCCTTTCATTAACCATCTATACACTCGCATCCAGTTTTTGCTAAACCCAAGATCATTTCCAGATGGCTTAAAGGGGACCTATTTTAGATCATTTTTATAGCTTGTTAAAATTGCCACTTTTTGGGGGTGTGCAAAAATGTGCCGTTTTTGTGTGTGTCCCTCTAAATGCAAATGAGCTGGTGCTGCTGGACCCCTTTCAAGAAGAGGGCAAAGCTTCAAGAGCTCATGGTCCGGCATACCGGCAACAACAAAACAGGACAATCTCACGCACTGAAAATGTCAGAAACTGTCAGTAGCGATGATCGGCCTTGTATGTTTCAAAATCAACCTTTGTGAAAATCCATCATAGAAAAGACCCTTGTTTGTGAAGCAGTCTGGTGCAAAATGATTGGCGCAAACTTATAAAACTTTACCAATTTTCTTTGGGACATTTCCTTTGAAAATGAAATTTAACCACAATGTCCTCAGTGACTCTTATGTGCACTGGTACATCCAAGGGCGTAGATTTGGTTTGAACATTGGGGGGGTTAAACGTTGATATGCTGCCTGTTATTTTTTATTTTTTTAATTAAAATAATAATAATAATAATCTATCTATCTGTCTGTCTGTCTATCTATCTATCTATCTATCTATCTATCTATCTATAAGCATTTATGATCTCATAACTTTATGAAATTTATGTATAATCATTCATCAAATTCTAACATAACTGAGAGATTCTAAAAGGAAAGAAATTATGTTAAATATTGAAACCGCCAGTAGGTGGCAGCGATTCGCTGTTTTAATGAGTGAGCCACTTAAATCGTTCATTCAGCCAATTGTTCAAAAGTCAGATTAATTTAGGAAGAAAAACACCGATGTGAATAATTTTGTGATTGATAATTACAGACACTATTGAAAAATGAATTAACATAACAGACGGCTGTTTTGGTAACTTGTTATACTGATAGTTATGACTAAATTGCAATGGATTAGCTAGCTAAAACATATGTGGAGTGTACTTAGCTATTACACAATATTCTCATACCTCCTTCTCAGTACGTTTTATTCTTTTTAACGTCCCTCTTTGACCAGCAGTTTAATATAGTCTGCTGGGCAGCGCTTCTCTTAATTTTTGGTGCTACCCGTGCTCTCCCATTCAAACAGTAGAGCACCACTCGCGTTGTGTTGGTGAAAGTAAGACACGTTGGTTGGGCATTACTAATTTGTTCAATGGAGGGGGAGTATTTTTTGTCTGATTTATTATGACCAACTCATATTTGATTAGGAACAAAATTATTGTTACAAAATAAATGAATTCTACATATTTTTCATTTGATCTACTGTGATTTTCATGTTGAAATGTTGGGGGGGTTGTAACTGATGGATTTGAATATTGGGGGGGTTACCTCCCCCCATCCCCCCCACAAACTGCGCCCCTGGGTACATCCCAAAACACACTTGTAATGCTTTTTTGGCACAGACATTGTACAACTCCAGCTGCTACAGCGAGGATACAGAAATGGCGGACTCTGTGCTTCTCGCTCAGGGCTG
Source organism: Mylopharyngodon piceus (assembly GCA_039654765.1). NCBI lineage: Eukaryota > Metazoa > Chordata > Actinopteri > Cypriniformes > Xenocyprididae > Mylopharyngodon > Mylopharyngodon piceus. The sequence goes on along the minus strand of CM077453.1, from coordinate 6,809,190 downwards.
TGTCTCTGCGGCAGATCGTCACCAGCTATGGGCGGGGCTTCTCCCTACGATGATGTCATCGTGGGGGGAATCTGAATCAGAGCGTTTGAAGAGACTGCTTTTGATTTATGGGAATTATAAAAAAAAATTAGTGAGTGAATTGTTACCATTATAGGCTGGTTGTTCTCGCACACTGCGGACACACATCTGTGTTCAAACCTTATAAAATGAATTTTGCATAATAGGTCCCCTTTAAATCAAGTCGCCACTCGTAAATGCGTCACATACCAAAATTACAATGGGGTGCAAAGGCATTTTCATGTTGACTTCAAAAGTAAATATGTTGCCTCACTCTATTCTATGGAGATTATTTAATTATAGACTCTCAGGGATGCTGTTTGCTGGCAAGCGAACGACAGGGTGACATGACGTAATTGTACATCGTCGAGATAAAAGACTCATCATGCTACTTTGAGTTCAATAGTTGTATGTTATTTTGGATGCTGTCTTAGTATAAAAGAGCTGACTAACAGTGACAGAAGAGTTTTTTTTTCCTAAACTGAAGCATTTGAACAGATGTGAGTGTTACTAAAAAAAAACAGCACAGGATGTTCTATGCTTTACTCTAAACGCCACCAAATGTCCAACTGCGAAAAGCATCATTGATAGAGAAGAATAATAGAGACGTGGCCTGCTTTCCCTCATTTAATCACGGGAGTGCTGAGTGCTATGATTGCCCTCATTAACTTGAGCACGAACAGCTCTGATACTCACCATAAATCAGCTCAGAATCAGATGAAATCACACACAAAAGCCCGCAGTCTGACGCTTTGTCACTCATCTGTCATTATTGATCAAATGCTGTGAGAGAAGAGTTGTTTTGTGATTGCTTTTTTGCTGCAGCACTCTGACGCCATTCCGAGGCATTGTTTCATCATAATGGACCCGCACAACAATGTGCCGCCCATTTCTCTAGAATATGCAATCGCATTATGTTGAGTGCCACTCTGGGCTTATATAGGATTTGAGTCTGTGCAATGCAATTATACAACCCCGAAGCACAATGTGTCTTATGTTTAGACATGCTTGAACGAGGTGCTCTGCTTTTTGGTGTTTATGTTCCAGCTTGTGTTGAATGAAAAATTGATTCTGTCCTTTTCAGCAGCCCTCAGCTGTTACTTTTTCAACATATTGTCATCAAAGCGTACAATTCAAGCTCTTTAGTGCCAGTTTTTGCAGAACACGTATTATGTAATTTTTCAGACAATCAACAAAGTGGCTGGTCTGTCATTACAGCAGAACTGTAAGTCAATAAGGCCACAGTCTTTCATTACGAAGCAGCTAATTGGTCAGGGACTGCATTGTCTCTCATTATACAAGGCCAGAGATGGTCAGCCAGTGCATTGTCTTTCATTAGCTGAAGCCTGGTTACTGTAAATAAAAGTGCATTGACTTACTCCCTGCATTCCACAGCTTCCTGTCTTTGTCTGCAGGTCTGCATGAATTCAATAATGAAAACTAATTAGCTTGATTATGTACTGATAGCAGATGATTGAAATAATATCTGTATGGGGCACCTCATTTTAAAATTGTCTTCAAATTGAATTGTAGAATGATAAGGCATAATGTGTAGTCGCATAATATGACATTTACCTTTACTGATCTAATAAGCAGCCATCAAATTAGTAGTTTTGAAAAGCCGTGCATTTGAGTTTTTTGTTAATCAAACATCTTTTGATGCTCTTAACTGTAAATGGTAAATATTTAAATGTCCATATACAGTATGTATTCAGTATATAATGTATACAGTATAGTGTGTCTGTGTTATATACTGAATATATACTTTATATAGACATTTAAATCATTACCGATATTAATTACATATGTATTTACATAACACCTATTCAGGAGCTTTATCAAAAATATATTTTAATATATTTTTATAATTATATCATTTTGCGTTTTTATATTTTTTTTATCAATTCTATATAAAGCTTCTAAATAGGTGTTATTTACATTTTAGATAGATAGATAGATTGATAGATAGATTGATTGATTGATTGATTGATTTAAAAAATGTACATGTATATACTCCAAAACTAATTAAATCCGAGTTTTGCCTACAGATCCAGTGTATTGGTGCAGGAAGTATTGATCATACTGTGTGAGGTTGTTAGCCAGAGGGGGGAGATTCACGATTCTAACCCCACATAAAGAGCCAAAATGTCTGCTCAGGGTTTGTCCCGAGGGAAATTCCAACTGTCAGGCCTCATGCTAATCAGCTTTTATTAATTCAGCCACTGGTTTAAGGGCCAAACAGGTTCATGTGGTCACACACAGTGAAGAATTGAGCTGTAAAGTGCAAGTCTGAAAGATTATTTATCAGCAGGGCTGTGCACTGGGGAGGCGGGGCCTGTGGGACAGGGGTCATTAGTGGATCGCCCCGAGGATGAACGGACTCTCAAGAGCACATGTTGGCATTTTAACAAGCCACTGCTTACTTATTCATGCCTGCCTCAAACCGCTGTAAGCATGAAGCTTAAACAGAACATTAACAACCCTTCCGCAGGCTATTGGACAGCAGAAAATGTGTGAAACATGGATAAGTATTATAATGACTGTATGGCCTCTGAAACTAATTTGAATACACAGCATTTTAAGATGGCCACAGATTTCATTTTTATTGGTTGTGTATAATGAAAAAAATAAACATGCAACAAAAATGAATAGGTTGTGACAGATTTTACAACAAACTGGGGTTTACATCATTCCATTTTTGATAAGCCGGTTTTTGTTTATTGTTTTGCGCCTACACAAGAGTTTAACAAGTCTCTGTGATATCCCTTAAAGGTGCTGTATGTAAGTTTTTGACTGTACTAAAGCATAAAAATACCATAATATATTTGCAGATATTTAGGAAACATGCTGAGTTCACATACTCGTTTCTCTGAAAACCAATACTACAGCCATTTACTTTGAAATGTGCGTTCCGCGTCGGAATGTCTGTTTTTGTTTTGGTCTGTGCAAGACCGCATGTTGACAATTTACCCAATAGTATTTCGCCACCCCGGGTTGCCAGAAAACACATGCAGCAAATTGCAGCCATGGAAGCCAGCGAACAAACTGGGTCAGAGATCGCAGATTCTATCCAACCTAAAAAGCCTCAGCATCCATCTAAAAATCTCTATGAACGGGAGCATATTAAAACACGATATCAACTCATCATAAATCAATAAATCAACTAATCAACTTAGAGTTTATAAGTCTCCTCGCCTTCCAATGTCAATTGAGTTCGCTCCTGTTGCGTGTCCTCAAACTGGCAACCCGCATGAGCGTGAGTCTTAGGAGGAGGGGGCGGGGCAAACAATATTTTGAATTTGGACTTCAGTACCCATTTCAACCACTAGCTGTCATTCTTACATACTGCACCTTTCAATGATTTTAATGACTTTCAAGGACACATTAAATTGATCAAAAGTGACAGTAAAGACATTAATAATGTTACAAAAATTTATATTTCAAATAAATGCTGTTCTTTTGAACTTTATATTCAAATAATCCTGAAAAAATAGCAGTTTCCACAAAAATATTAAGCAGCACAACTGTTTTCAATATTGATAATAATAAGAAATGTGTCTTGAGCACCAAATTAGCATATTAGAATGATTTCTGAAGGATCATTTCATTTCATTGAAGAAGAAATTCAGCTTTGTCATCACAGGAATAAATTACATTTTAAAATATATTAAACTAACAAACAGTTATTTTAAATCATAATAATATTTCACAATATTGCTATTTTTACTGTATTTATTATCAAATAAATGCAGCCTTGGTGAACATAAGAGACTTCTTTCAAAAACGTTTAAAAATCTTACTAACACCAGACTTTTAAATGGTAGTTTATACTTTGCACAGTATGCAAATGTACATAGAAAAACTGCATGACTTAATATTTTCCTAAACATTCAATACAAAGATAGCGAATCACACTATGTATCCCGCAATGCAGTGTGAAGTATGAACTGGAAGTAATATCAACCACAATTTTTAAATCTCTCTCTCGTCTCATTATTTGATCATGTTGCCAAAAACATTTTTAAACAAAATTGGGCTCCAAATGCCCATATTTCTGACACTTTAACTGGGCACCACTCATGCAACCTAATCAAGACACGTGAAAACAATACTACCTTGAGCATTTATAGCTGCATACTGTTTCACATGCATTATTTGCTTAAAAATAATACGCATTACACAGTATATTCTGCTTAGTATGCAGTAAAACCTGCACTAGTACTCCATATTCCATAGAACCCCATAGTTTTTTTGCAGATCTGTGCTGATCATGGTGCAGGCATGGCATGATGGGATGTGATAGGCGAGCCGGGGAAGATGCACTGCACTCGATGGCGTCTGATTAGTGGTGAGACTATGGATAAGTCTCATCAGTGAGCGGGCGCTGAGTGCTGCTCACTGCGTTAAGCTCTTGTGTCCTAATTGAATACAGAGTGCTGTGACTGCTGCCAAAGATGCAGAGCTTTTTGAGAAACTGGGTCTCATTTGATCCTCTCAGTGTCATAACCACAATGTACCTCTGCCTGACTGGGAAGAGAACAGCTCAGATATGCCCTTATCACCTGATCCCACCGGGGATGGTTTAGAGAGCTTTGTGAGGTACAGAAAATTGTCTTGTTCTTGTTTTATATAAGAATTAATGTGTCAGCAACTGTTTAGATTGTTATGGACACCTGCTTAGGAGACTAAATCCTCAGAAGGGTGCTTGTAGAGACGTGCAGTAATGACTCAGACACTATCTCTCAAAACACACACATGCATCTGCTGCAGATCATTGATCACATGCCAGAGCATCAGCAGAAATCACGGCCAGCTGTAAACACACACGCCCATGTCCTTTACGGAGATTTTTTTGAAAGCAGTAGCACACCACCACCCACATTGATACTTTGTCTCTCTTGCATGACATACTGTAGGATGTCACCAGATTGTGTTTTTGATGCTGGTGGATCGTATGTTCTGCTGGTAAATAGCATGGCTATGCTGGTGCACAAGTCCTAAACCAGCACTAACCAGTGTGGAGTAGCATGGGAACTCATACTGGTGGTCTCTTAAAGGCACAATATGTACATTTTTTGCCGCCAGAGGTTGCCTATTCAAAACAAAGGCGTAGCTTGATGATGCCTTGATTTCATGGGAGGAGTTGTCTTCATGTCTACAGCTGGTGGAAAAGAATCGGAATGGGACTCGGGCAGAAATCATGTTCATTAATGAGATTATTAACGCTAGTATGAAGCAGAGCAAGGCCGAGTGCTGTGCGAGCAGAAACAAGGCCGCTGGAGCGATTGCTAATGAGAGATGAGCGCGACACCTCTCGAGAGCAGTGGAAGCAGCGCAGTTTTATCATATTAGTTACATTTGTGTGTTGAAAGTTGTTATGATGCTACTCTGCGTTCGCTCGGTGGCTACTATGAGACACTTGTTGCACACTGCAGTAAGCTTGATTGATATTAGGCATGGTAAAACACGGTACTCGCTGTAAATCAAGAAAACAAGATTTCGAAGGTATGATGTCATTGATAGGCGACACACAGACACGGTCCGTGTCCAGGTTAAAATTGCTTATTTCTCTGGATTTAAACATTCTTGGAAACATTTGGGATAATGTAAGAACACAAGTCAACAAAATATATAACATTGTTCTAGTGGTTTTTGGATATTTTAATCAAGAAATCTTACATATTGTGCCTTTAAACCATGCTCTTCTGGAGCTTATACAGTTCAGAAGCAACTTGATGCTTCTTTAATAACAAAGTTTAACTAATATCTGATTGCATCAGTTTAATACTACCTTATCATATTTTATAATCATTCATTGGAGACAAAAAGTGAAGAAAAATTCCATTATTAAACATTATGAATATATAATGATATTATAACTGGCTGAATGCTTTAAAAAAATTTAATTTTAGCATGTTTTTAATTTTATTTTCATCATCATTCTGAAATTAATCAAATGCTTTTTTAAATTAGTAAATTTTAGTTGCATTTGAATTGCGGTTGAATTTTGAATTTGAACAGGAACTAGAACTGAAATTCAAATGAATTTAAACTCAAAGAAATTCATAACCCCAATAACTAATTTTAACAAGAAAGGGAAAATTTGTCAAAAATTTGAAAAAAAAAAAAAAATAAAAAAAGTTTTTACAGACAGCCAGCTTTATGGATAATGGTGAAAGAAATGAATTTCCCACAGTGCCATTACATAATGATTTCTTAGAACTGCAATTCAGTAAATTACACTTCCTGTCATTACATTCCAAACGGTTTTTGTTTGTGTGTGTGTGTGTGTGTGTGTGTGTGTGTGGTCCTGGAAATTTAAATGTCCCTACAAAGATGGCAATACCAGTAATTTTTGGACTTTTTTTTTTTTTTTTTGGTCCCCATTAGGAAACAAGCTTATAAATCATACAGAATGATATTTTTTGAAAATCTAAAATAGCAGAAAGTTTTCAGTGATGGGTAGGTTTAGAAGTTAGTGTAGGGGGATAGAATATACAGTTTGCACATTATAAAAACCATTACGACTATGAAATGTCCCCATAAAACCCAATGTGTGTGTGTGTGTGTGTGTGTGTGTGTGCCCAAAAGAAAAATTGCGTCGATGCTGTTGTTATTCGCTTAAGATCTTCCCTTCTGGCATAGCTCTGAAAATATATTTAAACTGGGCAAGCACAAAACACTTGACATGTTTGAAATCATTGATATTAACAGCTACATCAGAGGAGAAGATTTTCAACTAATTAAAATTATTCCAAAATACTGTATGGCTTTATGAGACTTGAAGTGTCATTCAAGAGTCTTCTTAACTGCTTTTATGGTGCTTTTTTGTCATTTTTGGAGCTCCGAGTGTACTCTAAATAAAGCCTATAGAGTGTAAAGGACCTCTCACACAGGGGCCACATGAGGGCAAATCATTAGCATGTTTACTCTAAGCTTCTGAGGTGCTGGATGATCTCAGCTGAAACTGATTACAGAGGCAGTGAAGGCGGAGCTGAGACATGGGATACGCATCATGAGAGAGGAAAAACAGGAAGTTAGGGAAAGAATATTGCGACGAGACCCAGGGTAAATTTCATTGAACTATACAACGTCCATTATCCCAAAATCAATACACTATCACCGAGTATGAGTCATCTCCCCAGCTGGATATCCATAACCGTCTCAATCTGTTACACGTTCTGACTGGAGCTACTGTGTGTCTTCAGTCAATAGTGACGCTCCTAGACTCCAAATAAAAAGCCACTTCGTCTGGCCTATCAGATGCTTTTGCTGTTTTCCAGGTCATCTAGTCAGACACCCGGTTCTGGATGCATCAAAATCAAACGTGGGAGTGATCAAAGATGGGGAAATAAAGGAGGAAAGCAAGCAGCAGACCAGTAGCAGCACAGCAGACACAAAAACAATCTTTTTCTTTCATTGTGTGTATAAAAAGCCTGCGTGATTTGAGTCTTTATCAGTTTTATATACAAAGACAACTATAAATAAGGTTGATAAAGCATCCTGACCAGCCCGATACAGCAAAAAATGCTCAACCAATGAGATTGAGCGGGACTATCTGTTTGTCTGACCAATGTCCAGGAAAATCATTTGCAGCTTAAACCTAAGGTTTCAGTCGGGGTTCATTTTCAAACAGTTTGTCTACAAATGTTGCACATCAATAAAGACATCTTAATGTTTTGTCCCCTCAGGACTTTCTGACAGATCTGATGATGTCTGAGGTGGATCGTTGCGGAGACAACGAGCATCTTATATTCCGCGAGAACACACTGGCCACTAAAGCTATAGAGGAGTACCTGAAACTTGTGGGACAGAAGTACCTTCAGGATGCTTTAGGTAAAAACACTGACTTTGTGTACATGTCTCTGTAAAATGTATATTTAATTGTCCAATGCTTTCTTCACAATTCCTGCAGTGATTTTAGACCATCAAATATGCTTGAGAGAATAAAGAATCAATAATTTACTGCTTTTTTGTGTAGTCTGTGTTTTTGAAGTTCTGCTCAATTATTTAAGATATCACATCTAATATGAGCACAAAATCGAGAAAGCTTTAGGCTCGGTTTCCCTCAAAAGCGCTTGTTTAATGCTGAGAAACTACTTTTAAAAGTTTAGTCTGTGAGAAAGTGTCAAAGCTTACATAAACATAGCATACTGTAGTTTCATTCAGATTACTTGGTTATTTTTTTTTACATTATGAAATTAAACCAAATCATTGTTTGATTCATTTATCTTATTAGAAAATGAGTCAATGATTAATTTTCAGTTTATTCAAGTGATGTAATGTTATTCAAGTACATTATTTTAAATAGTTTTAATAGTACTATTCATTTCTAATGCTAAAGCTTTGTTACTTTAGCATTAACTGTAACGTTTACAGCAGGGCAGTACTGCAGCTGTCTGTGCTAAATGAGGTTTTCCGCATTGTTTACTTTCTTTTTCCCAGGTGAGTTCATCAAAGCTCTGTATGAGTCAGATGAGAACTGTGAGGTGGACCCATCTAAGTGCTCCTCCAGCGACCTGCATGAGCACCAGAGCAACCTCAAGATGTGCTGTGAGCTGGCTTTCTGCAAGATCATCAACTCTTACTGGTAATGCCATCAAATTCTCCTCTCATATCAGCATCTGCACACGGCTCATTACGGGAATTCTTTCTATTGGAAACATCCTTCATTTAATGTTTTAAAATGGGTAATTCCAATATTGGATACTGATTGGTCAATTATGGAGTTGTAATTATGCTTAAATACACAACATAGTTCACCAGCTTCTGTGCTTTATAACACTGCACCATTACGGGGTGGTCATATTACATTTATATGATTGATTCACTTCACTTCCATTCTTATGGATGAGAGAGAGTAATCATTTTATATGTTAATACATTTAAATTTTGTAGTATTAATTTTATATACAAATATGCAGTATCTCACAGAAGTGAGTACACCCCTCACATTTTTGTAAATATTTTATTATATCTTTTCATGTGACAACACTGAAGAAATGACACTTTGCTACAATGTAAAGTAGTGAGTGTACAGCTTGTATAACAGTGTAAATTTGCTGTCCCCTCAAAATAACTCAACACACAGCCATTAATGTCTAAAACGCTGGCCACAAATGTGAGTACACCCCTAAGTAAAAATGTCCAAATTAGGCCCAATTAGCCATTTTCTCTCCCCGGTGTCATGTGACTCGTTAGTGTTACAAGGTCTCAGGTGTGAATGGGGAGCAGGAGCGTTAAATTCGGTGTTATTGCTCTCACGCTCTCATACTGGTCACTGGAAGTTCAACATGGCACCTCATGGCAAAGAACTCTCTGAGGATCTGAAAAAAAGAATTGTTGCTCTACATAAAGATGGCGTAGGCTTACTGAAACCATGTCCTGTGGTCTGATGAGACCAAGATAAACTTATTTGGTTCAGATGGTGTCAAGCGTGTGTGGCGGCAACCAGGTCTCACAAAAGTGAGTACACCCCTCACATTTCAGCAACCATTTTAGTATATCTTCTCAAGCGACAATACTATAGAAATGATAATTGTATATACTTTAGAGTAGTCAATGTGCTGCTTGTATAGTAGTACAGATTTACTGTAAATAACTCAACATACAGCCATTATTGTCTAAATAACTGGCAACAAAAGTGAGTACACCCTAAGTGAACATGTCAAAACTGTTTCCAAAGTGTCAATATTTTGTGTGAGCACCATTGTTATCTAGCACTGCCTTAATCCTCCTGGACATGGAATTCACCAGAGCTGCAAAGGTTGTTGCTGGGATCCTCTTCCACTTCTCCATAATGACATCACAGAGCTGGTGGATGTTAGACACATGGCGCTTCTCCACCTTCCGCTTGAGGATGCCCCACAGGTGCTCAAATAAGGTTTAGGTGTGGAGACATACTTGGCCACTCCATCACCTTCACCTTCAGCTTCCTCAGCAAGGCAGTTGTCATCTTGGCGGTGTGTTTGGAGTCGTTATCATGTTGGAAAACTGCCGTTCGGCCCAGTTTTTGAAGGGATGGCATCATGTTCTGCTTCAGAATGTCACAGTACATGTTGGAATCCATGTTTCCCTCAATGAAGCGCAGTTCCCCAGTCCCAGCAGCACTCATGCAGCCTCAGACTATGATGCTACCACCACCATGCTTCACTGTAGGCAAGACACAATTTTCTTGGTACTCCTCACCATGGCGTCGACACACATGCTGGACACCATCTGAGCCAAACAAGTTTATCTTAGTCTTATCAGACCACAGGACATGGTTCCAGTAATCCATGCTCTTGGACAGGTTGTCTTCAGCAAACTGTTTGCGGGCTTTCTTGTGAGCCAGCTTCAGAAGAGGCTTCTTTCTGGGACGACAGCCATGCAAACCAACTTGCTGCAGTGTGCGGCGTATGGTCTGAGCACTGACAAGCTGACCTTCCGCTTCTGCAACCTCTAAAGCAATGCTGGCAGCACTCATGCGCCTGTTTTTTTGAAGCCAGCTTGTGCACCTGATGCACAGCACGAGGACTCAACTACTTTGATCGACCCTTGCGAGGCCTGTTCCGAGTGGAACCCGTCTTGGAAAACCTCTGTATGACCCTGGCCACTGTACTGTAACTCAGTTTCAGGGTGTTACTGATCTTCTTATAGCCTAGGCCAGGGGTGTCAAACTCATTTTAGGTTGAGGGCCGGATTGGAAAAAAATAACCATGTGCGGGCCGAATTAAAAAAAAAAAAATAAATAAAAAAACCTTAAACCATATAAACAACAAATTAATTTGCAAGGAAACTAGTACACTGCTCTTTAAAACTGCATTTGTTTTTACAGCGAAAAACTAGTTTTTAAAATAATGCTTTATTTAATATTTTTTTATTAGTGATGCACCTATTTTTATTTTTCATGGCCAATTCCAATTTTTTAGAAGCAAATTGGCCGATTCTGATACTGGTTGCAGATTTTTTTTAAAGCAAATTTATTTGTTGTTTATTTGTTCAAAAAATATGTGTAGCTCTTTGATATTAGAGGCAAACACTGCATTTTTGTCACAATCCCAACAAAGATGTTATGCACATGAGCATGAGCAGTTGTTTTTAATTTAAATTATTGTATAATTTCAAGATTAACAGCAAAAACAGCATGGTCTGACTTTAGCTTTGTGAAATTATGCTACATAAGACACCTGCACAAACAAAATCAGTAGACGGGCTGAATGAAAATGCAAATTCACTCTCTGACAGTAGGTGGCGCTTATGGACCAGCAGTGACATAGCGTTTCCATGGTTACCGCTATACACAAAGCAGCACTTTTCGATAAATAGGCTACTACTTTATATGGAGATAAGAGGAAAAGCCATCAAAACTTTTCTGAAGACAGTTCCCTTCAGAGATACATTCATATCAACCCCAGTTTAATATTTATATTATTCTTCCTATTTTTCGCGAACAGTGAGCTTGTGCATGGTACAGTATTTTCTCTGCTGGCGTGTCTCTTCTCCTCGTCCATATTCAGCGTGTGCCTGTGTTAACGTCCTGTTTACAGACTTCGTAAATATTTCCACACAAAGGAAATTTTGGGAAATTAAGCATTTTGTTTGCAAGCCCGGAATAAAGATTAACCAAAATAAAACTAAAAAACGTTTGGATTTATGACCAGTGGACTAGTGCATCTCTATTTTTTTTATTATTATAGTGCAAATCATCCCGCGGGCCGGATTGGACACCTTTGTGGGCCGTATTCGGCCCGCGGGCCGTATGTTTGACACCCCTGGCCTAGGCCATCTTTGTGGAGAGCAACAATTCTAATTCTCAAATCCTCAGAGAGTTCTTTGCCATGAGGTGCCATGTTGAACATCCAGTGGTCAGTATGAGAGGATTGTACTCAAAGCACCAAATTTTAACTGCTCTAATACAAGATACGCAAATTTGTATGGTCCTATCAAGCAGACAAAAACATGAACATGATGAATAGGACATGTGGCTTTGCATGGTTAAAAGATGTAGAGCTGTTATCACTTAGGGTGTACTCACTTTTGTTGCCAGCTATTTAGACAGTAATGGTTGTATGTTGAGTTATTTTCAGAGGACAGTAAATCTGTACTACTATACAAGCAGCACATTGACTACTCTAAAATATATACAAGTTTCATTTCTATAGTATTGTCCCTTGATAAGATATACTATATATATATATATATATATATAGTGATTATAAGAGTCATAGTGATGATATTAACTAATTTAAATGTCAAACTATTACATTAAAATAGTATTTCATATATATAGCCTAAAAAAGCTGTTTTTCTGATTTTTTTTTTTCTTTTTTTTCTGTTTTTTAATACTGCATACAAATTTACTGTATTTTCTGGTTATGTTCTAATAAAGAGACATGAGAATTAATTATATATGTTCATTATATCATTGCTAAAACAACATCTAATGGTGGCCTAAGACTTTTGCACAGTACTGTGTATATATATATATATATATAAAAAATAGTATTATTAATGCATGAACTGCCAATGCATGAACTGATGAAATATATAGACCTTGAATGCAATGTCAGGCACTTTGAATTATAAGCATACCAAATAGATTAATATAAATGCTGAATAAAAACATGCAAGAATTTTAAGACTTATGAAGGTCTTATGAATTTAAGACTTAATTCTAGGCAGATCCTGAATTAGCAATTTTGTCATTTCTCCAAAAAGACCAGGATGTCTGGCATAGTAAGACTAATAAGAAGTGAGAGGTCTCCATCTGTCCTCATAGAGACTGTGCTATTCCTCAATCATCACCTACGTTTCTGCAAAACCATGCTGAGAAATGAAATTAGTCCCTCTTGCATCAGCCCGGTGTAAGATATTCCATCAGGGGAATGTAATTTTCCTGCCTTTGAGGAGTATCTTAGACTGAATCTTGATAAGTTATGTCTAACTGTGCTACAGTTTTGTTGTCCGCCATCTTTTATGTCTCGTTGTCTTAAAAAGAGCAACTTAAACAGCAGATTGTGGTGAGCTAGAGGCCGCAGCAGGGGACGTCCTTACAGCAAGGATGTGAAAATTGAAGGAGGGTGTAACGGTTAAAGGGGGTAGCAGTGAAAGTGTTGTGGGAGAAGATGCCGTCCCGCGTTGTTAACACTTAATTAAATGCACACAGTGACTGTGATGCAATGTGGGAATGCAGAACTGTGTGGGAGTTTTGTTGTTTTTGGGACTGTTTGTTACTAAACAGTTACTCAGCAGTGCTAGACTCATATTTCAACTCACTAGTGCTGGTTTAAAGTCATTTACTCGCCCTCATGTTGTTTCAAACCAGTATGCTGGTATTTTTAGCTGTGAACTGTTGAAGATTCAGCTATATGAACAGTTAATTACAACATTTCCAATTTTGGTGAACTACCCATTTAATGTTTTTTAAACACACTCTTTTATTTTCTAATCAAATCACTTAATTGTCTTTTCACTCCAGCGTGTTTCCTCGGGAGCTGAAAGAAGTGTTTGCATCCTGGAGGCAGGAATGCAGTAGCCGAGGACGGCCAGACATCAGCGAACGCCTGATCAGCGCGTCTCTCTTCCTGCGCTTCCTGTGTCCTGCTATCATGTCGCCCTCACTCTTCAGCCTCATGCAAGAATACCCAGACGACCGCACCGCCCGCACACTCACGCTCATTGCCAAAGTGACGCAAAACCTTGCCAACTTCACCAAGTAAGTGAATGTGTGCTTAAAACTCAAAGATAGAACGTTTTTTACCAAACTGGAGTTTGTGAGGGAACTGTGAGTTGATGAAAAAATAGTAATGAATTAAATCATTAAATCATTAACAAATAAAAAATGAACATAAATTATTTTTAAGATAAAAATAAAATACAGCACTTACTAAAAAAGTTGAAATAATGTATTTACCTGCCTGTCATGTGACCAATAACTGACATCAGTAAAAATCCCATGATGGGAACCCCTTGATCATGAGTTTTAATGCATCATACTCTGAACTATGGTTAAATCAGTATAATAATGTACAATATTATTCCTGTGGTTGCGAACATACTAATAAAGTGTTTTATATGGTACATTTTCAAACTGTATTTACTGTGTTTTTTGTCATAGGTTTGGCAGTAAGGAGGAGTACATGTCCTTCATGAATCAGTTCTTGGAGCATGAATGGACCAACATGCAGCGCTTCCTGCTGGAGATCTCCAACCCAGAGACCATCTCAAACACAGCAGGCTTCGAGGGTTATGTTGACCTGGGCCGTGAACTCTCCACTCTTCATTCTCTTCTGTCAGAAGCTGTCTCACAGCTTGATCAGGTGAACACATATCATTTTTAATGGGAAAATATATATAACGCTGAGTTTTCTCACATACAATCATATAACTCAGTGAAAAAGGATGTTTGACTTTCTTTATCATTGTAATTTGAGATCAAAAATAGTAGAATCTGATGAATTACAAAGAGCTCAGTTTAGTTTATTAGATGATTATCAGAAGTGAATAGATTTTCATTTAAGATAAAATACAGACAGTACTGGCTCTAAAATCTGATTGGATGAGCCACAATCAAAGCTAGTGATCTAAAATGTGAAATAGCAGACATATGCACACCAAAACACACACAAGGTCTGCAAAGTTACAAAGCACAAAGTCCCTCCAAAGAAAGTTATTCTCTTTATCAGTAAGCAGCACTGTTTCTGAACTCCCTGAAATGCCTCGATTGCAGTCTTGAGTTTTCTTATGGGAACGAACACATCACATTATTCCTCATTTAAATAATTCCCACCCAAGGCATACACAAAAAAAGGGTTGTACTGAGGCCTGGTTAAGTTGCGCTAGCAGTGTGTTAAATTTCACTATTACGGTAAGGGGTGTGACATTTCCGAAACACGCCTAATTTTTTGGCTAGACTAATCAAAGCACAAGAGGGGCTTAATAGAGACCGGAACTAAACAGAGTGTTACTGACAGACTGGAAAGTGAGGTGCTGCAACAATGTAAAATATATGAAAAATAATGTTTTTAAACACCTATTCTAGTAGGCTACAAAAACAAAACCATGACTTTGTAAAAAGGGCATAATTTGGCCTCTTTAATATTTAGGCACTATGTTGCTAGAAACCATAAAACAGTTACAGTATTAAAATTCATCTTGCTGTCAGGCTAAATTGAGCACTGGCAATAGAAACATCCAGATTAACACCAGCAATTGACTATTAAGATTCACACTCCACTTGTGTTGAACCTAACAACACCCACTGAACAGTAAAATCACTGTAATGCACAACCTCTCCCGTCTTACTGCTTCAAACTGTGCTGGAATAACATACTAAACTTTGTTTTAAGTTGTTTTTCTGTAGTGATATATTGTCTTTTACCCACCAGAAATAGTTCAGCGCTCCATCAAGTTTGAGTCCAGTCAGTCACAATTCATTCTCCATTGTATTGTAGAGTACTATCACTAAGCTGGGTCCTCTAGCACGGATCCTGCGGGATGTGAATTCAGCCCTGACGAACCCCACCGGAGTCCCTGTGTCGTCTCCCACCGAGCGCGTGGGCTCCCCCAGTCTACCCAGCAGCAGCCTGTCTACCGGTCTGCAGAAGATGGTCATGGACAGTGAGATCACAGGGTAAGTCAAGCCAAAAGTAGTCGCACAGAGCCAGACTTTACAATTTCAGCCTAGTTTAGATTAAGATCTAAAGATCTAGTAAAGATTTTTGTGCAAGCTATCATTTTATTGTGGAATATGGTAAAAATGAAGGTGTAACATTTCCCGAGCAAGGTTCTTATAACACATCTTCTCTTGCTGCTTGACTGATCACACAGTGCTTTCAAAGAAGATTAATTGGATCTGATAATGACTTTAATCATTTGTTTTCAGATCTATTACAAATCTACATATGCATTAATATTCTCAACTGAAAGAGCACAGTACTAGCCATGCCAAGGTCATGGGTTCAGTTTTTTGGGAACACAAATAGTACTGATAAAATGTATAAATGCACAGTCAGTCATTTTGAATAAAACCATCTGCCGAATGCATAAATGTACACTACCATTCAAAGGGTTTTTTTTATATATACTGTATATTTTTGAAAGAAATCTCTTATGCTCACCAAGGCTGCATTAATTTATTTGACAAAATAAAAACAGTAATATTGTGAAATATTACAATTTAAAACTGTTTTCTATTTGAATATATTTTAAATTGTAATTTATTCCTGTGACAGCAAAGCTGAATTTTTCAGCATCGTTACTCCAGTCTTCAGTGTCACATGATCCTTCAGAAATTCATTCTAATATGCTGATTTGGTGCTCAATAATTATTTATTATTGTTGAAAATATTTTTGTGGAAACCGTGATAGATTTTTTTTTCAGGATTTTTTGATGAATAGAAAGTTCAAAATAACAGCATTTATTCGAAATAGAAATCTTTTGTAACATTATAAATGTCTTTACTGTCACTTTTGATTGATTTAATCCTTCCTTGCTAAATATAAGTATTAATTTCTTTAAAAAAAAAAAATCTTACCCTAAACTTTTCAACGTGTAAATGTAGAAAGTGGCAATATAATGTATGCAGTTAACATGGCCAGACTTATTCTGATTTGTTTAGACTGGAGAGAACCAAGCAAGACATCGTTTATACTTTCCTTTTCTTCATGTGCAAAAAAAAAAAAAAAAAAAAAACACTTCAGGGTGGCTTCAGTGTGGTTTATCCTCTTGCACAAAAAGGCATATTTTTTAATGTAGTCTTGAATCAAAGCTATATTTCTGTCATGAGACTTAGTGTGCAGCAATATTTTGCCAAAGTACAGTGTTTGGACTGTGATCTGTCATATCAGCACACACATCCATTAGCCATGCAAATGAGCTAGATTGACAAATAATGAGTTTGATTTGAATTAAAGAACAGCTGTGATCTTCAATTTTGTCCTGTCGCCACTTGGACAGGTTGGTGGATTTCACTCGGCTGCCCTCGCCGACCCCTGAAAACAAGGATCTGTTTTTCGTAACGAGGAATTCTGTGATTCAGCCGTCGCCTGCCCGCAGCTCCAGTTACTCGGAGGCCAACGAGCCAGATGTTCAGATCCCCAACGGCAGCAAGAGCTTGTCAATGGTGGACCTGCAGGACAGCCGCTCTCTTGAGAGCGCTCCCAACACCTCCTTCAGCGACCCCATCAATGACAGCCAGACCTCCGTCGGCCAGGGCACGGGAGTGTGGACTACCCGCACCGCTAAGGGCAACACGCCCAGCGGCCCGACCCTGAGGAGGGCAGCTCAGACCCCCACGACACCAGGCACAGAGACCGCCCCGGGAAGGTCCCAGCTGCTCGCCCCACTCTCGTTCCAGAACCCCGTGTACCAGATGGCTGCCGGATTGGCGGTGTCGCCCCGTGCGGTGGCCGATTCGGGATCTGAATGCCAGAGTTCCATCAGCTCACAGAGTAACGCAGAGGAAGCAGCTACTGCGGGGTCAAAGCACCCATTCCTGAGCCAATCCAGCACGGGAGCCAGTGGTGGAGGGGGCAGCAGCGGAGATGAGTTCCTTCGCCGTTCTGGAGAGTTCACCCGCAGACAGCTTTCCCTCACCGAGACACAGCACCAGACCAACGTACCGCGGCAGAACAGCGCAGGGCCGCAGCGCCGGATAGACCAGCCGCCTCCGACCGTCACAAGAGGCCGCACTCCACCCAACATGCTCAACACCGCACCCTACCCCCGCCCCTCCAGTGGAAGCATGATGTCATCATCTCCTGATTGGCCAAGCAGCGGCACCAGACTGAGGCAGCAGTCGTCATCCTCCAAAGGGGACAGTCCAGAATCCAAGCAGCGGACCCTGCACAAACAAGTGAGTTAATTGTAACTACATTTTTAGTTTTTGTCCTTTTGATGAAAGTATCTTTTAATTTTAGTAAAAAATTTGTCATATCATATAGTTGAATTTTAGAAATCTAATTTTACTCAACAAAAATAACATTTTAGTCAAAATTAAATATTCAGCATGTCGTTTAACGAAAACATGTGCTTGTTGACTAAAACTGATTTTATTAAGCAATTCGTGATTCATTTATTTTATTTGTTTCAGCGCCAATATACCCAAATGTCCTAATAGCTTTTAACAGTTACTTTTGTATGTTTAAAATCAAATGTTGTCAAAAATTTAGATGTAAAACCAGTGGCTGTAATGGGACCAGAGTTGGTCATCGAGATGCTATTATAGTTTTTATTAATATTTTGAATTAATTTTCATGTTATAATTTTAATTTTAGTTGAAGTTTTAGTAATTTTGTTGTGTTTTTGTTTTTTAAAATATGTCTATATAGTTTTTTTAGTAATTTTGTTTTCAGTTTTTGTTATTTTAGTAACATGATAAAGAGAAAAGGTACCTTGAAATGAGAATCTTAAACCTAAAATAAGTTTAGGTTTTTTTTTATATATTTTATTTTATTTCAGTTACAGTAAAGTTTATTTTATTTCAAGTAACGGAAATGTTTTTTTATGGTTTTAGTTTTAGTTAACTGTTATAACCCTGAATGGAATAGTGCTTCTTGTAGGTTCTATTTATCTTTTTGACCACTAGATTTACACTATTTTGAAAAGCTCTTTTTCTTAAAGCATATGTAACCTCTCCTGTTCGAACCGCCCGCTGTAAGCGGGACTTGAACCCGGGTCCTCCGGCATGGGATTCGGGCGCTCTAACAAGGAGGCTAAAGACCACAGTCTCTAGCGTCAGTCGCTAGAGTGCCTCTTGAGATCAGGGGAGTGAGGTTTGCATGCACACCTCTTACCAACGTATTATTGCCACGAATTAAGAATTTGTTACCTCAATTTAGTGGCCTCAATTTAACTAAAACATGGGAAGTAATTAATAAAATGTGGCCACGAATTAATAGATCGTGGGAAAAAATTGGGTCTTTGCCACAATGTCTGTTTTTTCCCACATGTCATGTGTGAGGCTCCATATGCCATCACAAATGTTGCTTTTATTTAAAACAATTGAACTTTTGAATTTTTCTCTGGACAATAAACGTTTTGAAAAAATACAATGGACTTGCACTGAAGATGAGACCCGAGTCATATCTGGAGATCAGAATATCACAGAGAATTGATGGGTTGTGCTAGTGAGTAACCCAACAAAATACACCAGCAACCACATAGCAACATGCTAACAACTAGCATTGTGGCAACAAGTTTTGCAGGGCTAGCGCTACTCATATTTGTTTTCAGAAATGTTATAAACCTAATCATTGTTATTATTGCTACAATCAAGGAAAAGATGTTATACTTTTCAAAGTTCCAAGTTCTCTATAGCATTTTAAAACTGATCACATCTTTTTTGTCTCTTTATGTTGCTACATTCCCATAGCTAATTTAGATACCACTAAATTAGCTCCCACTAGGCTGATATCCTTAAAACAACTTGGCACTCAGATCTCTCGGGGGATAATGAGCCTTTTGGTGCATCGCTACAATCAAACAAGGCTCTTAGGTTGAGATGAACACGCAGCCCTCTCACTGTCAGAGGCGAAAGGAATGGAGCAGACAAGCAGAATTAATTGCTGGAGCGCAGACGCTGCGCTAGTGATTAAATGACTGCTCGCATTGTCCAAACTGTTCCTTTGATGTCTGCTGAATGAATCTTCATTAAAAAATGATCAAGTGTTTTTTTCCAGCGAGCACAAGTGTTGTTGTCACCTTGAAAAGTTTTGAGGCACTTGTTTGTGTGTGTATGTTTGTGTATAATTTGATAGCAGCTGTCTCATTTTGATGTTAGCATGGCCATATTATGATACAATAATGTATTTGTGTGTGTGTGTGTGTGTGTGTGTTTGTTCAAATGAACTTTTATTAGGCTCCATCCCCTGTGAATCCCAATGCGTTGGACCGCACTGCTGCATGGCTGCTGAATATGAATGTGCAATATTTGGAGCAGGAGGGAATTGACCCAGATTCGAAACACCGGGAGGACTTTCCAAACAAGGAGGATCTCACACCAACTGAAAAGGTAATAATGAGACCTCATTCTGCGCTACAGCAGCATAAAAACAGTAGAAATACAGCAAGCTTACTGTTTGTGTGTTCAAAATTAGCCTCCCATGGGCACACAGACAGGAAGTGCTAGCAGACGGTGATGATCTCTTATAAAATACATTAGCTGCTTTCACTATTTATCATCACTGGAACATGATGGACTTTCTGTGACGTCACAACATGTTTATGAATATTATTTAGGCCATGCTGACATTGCTAGGTGACACTGGAACGACCAATAATGTAAACCTAATTAATATTCATTAGTTAAGCAATTGTTTTTTTGTTGTTGTTGTTGAAAACAAAAAAAATTATTATTCAGCAAGGAAATCATTAAATCGGTCAAAAGCGGCACATTAAGCAGCAACTTTTTCAACATTGATAATAAGAAATGTTTCTTGAGATTTCTGAAAGATCATGTGACACTGAAGACTGACGTAATGATGCTGAAAATTCACCGGAATAAATTACATTTTAATATACATTAAAATAGAAAACAGTTATTTTAAATTGTAATAATTTTTCCGTTTTTTACTGTATTTTTTATCAAATAAATGCATCCTTGGTGAGCATAAGAGACGTCTTTCAAAAACAGTAAAAAATCTTACCAACCCCAAACTTTTAACTGTAGTGCAAATTGCTAACATTTTAAACCAGTTTCCTTCTCTAAACTAAAGAGAAACAGAACCATCCAAAGTTTTTTTTTTTTTTTTTTCCTCAAGCGCCAAGACGTGAGGATATTTTAAGCTCAGATCTAGTTGCTTAGTCACTGCATCTTGTCAAAAACTGATATGAGGACGGTGGATGTCAAACTGCAGACAGGTTGCTCGAAGAGTAGAAGTGCAGTTCTAAAGGACTTTAGATAAAGTTGCCTCTTGATCTCTCTAGTGTTGTAATTTAGGCAAACAGGCTCAAATCACGACTCTGCAACAGTAGAGAGCACGCGCCTGGTTCAGGCTCGTCTGCTGTCTCTTTCCCCTGCTCTTTAATGAATAATGAACCCGGCGGAGTGCACAGAGTGTGTACACCCACATACTCAATCCTCTCCCTCAGCAAAACCCCACTGCATCCGTGCTATTTGAAGCTGTTAATATAAGTGATGCTGTGAAGATTGGTTGAATCCTCTAAAGGGAACGGAGCTTATTTCACAATAACATTTTAGTCTAGATGCAAAACAACAAGATGAAAAAACACTCCAAAACCAGGCTTACTATTTCATGTCTTTGCATATTTATAAAACAGTCAGTTTCTGTATCTATAAGCCTTTGACCAAGCAGAATCTCAAGATGGAGACTATCGGCAGTGAATTCTTAAAAACTTTCTCCTTAGAACAACTGCATAAAACATTTCATACCACTCTTTCTCAGTTTCTGAGTAGCCTGAAGCAAAAACACAGCAAAAATAATTAAAAAAAATAAAATAAAAAATATGTAAACATCCCTAAAGCAAGATAAATTTACTTGAAAAGCAAAGTTTGTAATATATTAAGACTAGATTTTGTATGCAAGATTCTTTTTGCCTTTGAGTAAAAATTCTGACATTTCCAGTAAATGCAACTTTATATCTCACATTATGACTATTTCTTCTTTTAAACTTAATATCACAATTACCAGTTTTTGTTTGTTTGTTTTATTTATTTATTGTTTTACTTTTACTTTTTTTTGTTACTTTTTTCCATCAGATTCATCAAACATAAGTTTTTATTATCCCATTGGAAAATATTTTTTTCAAAAGTAAATCAAACATTTTTTGTAAGGTTTATACTATAAACAAGAAAAATAAACTATTTCCCAAAGAAAAATAACCTTATTTCAACATAAAACAAGACTTGTAAAACAAAAATTGAAGTAAAAATGTTAGTAAACTAATGTACATTTGTGCATGTAGCAGACGCTTTTATCCAACGCAACTTAGAATGATTTCAAAGTATAGCTGTTATCATTTCATGCATTCCCTGAGAATTAAACCCATGACCTTGGCTTTGTTAGCACCATGCTTTACTGTTTGAGCTACAGGTTTGCCCCAAACGCATGAAAAAATAATCTTTGAAACATTCAGTAGCAGTAACATTCATACAGCTTTGCTGGATTTCCTAGGCTTAGCAGACAGATACGAGATGATTAGCAGGGCTATATTCATGTAATATGCATTTCAAACCACAGCCGTGCACATCTGAGAACTCCCTCTTTACACAGCTTTTGTTGTTCTATAATCCTGCTATTAGACTTCATTCTCTCTTTCCTTCCTCAGTATCAGCAGGAGATAGCTGTCCTGCAGGAGAAGCTGCGTATTTCTGCTAAAAAGTTGGAAGAGTATGAATCTCGCATGAAAAGCCAGGACGACCAAACCCAGAAGATGCTCCTGGAGTACCAGGCCCGGCTGGAGGACACGGAGGAGCGATTACGCAAGCAGCAAGATGACAAAGAGCTCCAGATGAAGAGCATCATCACCAGGTGAATATCTGCTCTGAAAGCGGGAGAATTTGAATTTGGGGTGGTGTGGCCTTGTGATTAAAGATCCAGTCTAAACTAAAACTTTGTAGTTTCAAACACCATAAAAGGTGAGATATTACTAGGGTCTAAAATTAACTGTTTGAAATTTTAGGAATCCTAGATAATCATCTGATGGTAAATTAAGTATTCTGTGCTCAGTAACTACAGACCAATCTCTAATCTTCCATTTCTTGGTAAAATAATTGAAAAAATCGTGTCCATACAGCTCAATAACTACAGTATTTCAACTTAATGAGACGTTTCAGTCTAGCTTCCGTGCAAACCACAGCACAGAAACAGCCTTGCTTAAGTTATTTGGAACTTTTGGATCTGAGTGCTGCTTTTGACACTGTTGATCATGAGATTCTACCCGACCACATACAGAAATGGGTCGGTCTATCAGGTCCTGTCTTAGACTGGTTCAGATCCAACTTAAGCAGCAGGAAATACTATGTTACACTGGGTACCTATACCTCCAGGCATTGCGTCATATCTTGTGGTGTTCCTCGAGGCTCAATTTTGGGCCCTCTATTATTTAACCTTTACACGCTTCCTTTAGCTGGTGTAATTAATCAGTACAATATTTCCTTTCACCAGTATGTAGATGACACACAACTCTATCTTTCACTTGCACCAGATGCCCATGATTCAATTTTCCTATTTATTTACTTACTTACTATGAGGTATTTTAAGTATTATGCTACAGTTCAGTTAAGCACGCAAGTAGAATATGCAGCTTAAATATGTATGTGGAAATGTTATTTTCCAGGTTGATGTCAGTTGAAGAGGAGCTCAAAAAAGATCACGCAGACATGCAGGCCATCGTAGACTCCAAACAGAAAATCATCGAAGCCCAGGTAAATCCAAAATCACCTTTGTTATGTCTTTATTCATTGTAAAGACAAGTCAAGGATTATTGTAATCAAATAGTTTTTTATGATGTCTTTCAACTGGTTCTTTTGGATCCAGAAACTTGATTTAAGTGAAAAATATTTGGATTGACATACTATACTAATATCTAAAACAGCATTTTTCTCATTTTGGTTTAATGAGCTTTATGGAATATATTTAAGAATGCTAAAAAAAATAACAATCATAAATGTTTCTTGAGCAGCAAATCAGCATATTAGAATGATTTCTGAAGGATCATGATGCTGTAATAATGCTGAAAATTCAGCTTTGCATCACAGAAATAAATTACATTTTGAAATACATTAAAATAGAGAACAGTTATTTTAAATTGTAATAATATTTTTAATGTATTTTAATTAAATAAATTTATCCTTGGTGAGTCCAAAAGTCTTTCATTTAAAACAATTTAAAAAACATTAAAATAAAAAATGACAAAATGATAAAGATTCTGCACAATTTCTTGGTCACTAATCAAATAAACAGATTTGTGGCATTGATTATGCTTGTACAAAAGAATTTTCTTGCTTCCATTGAAGCACAAGATGCTTTTTGGATCATTCTCAAATCAGGCTGTAGAACATGATCATCAGTCCGTGTCAGCTCGAGTGCTGCTGTCATTAAAGCAATAGGGGTGCATACTAAATACTAAAAAATCAATGTTAACTTTTCACTCAAGTTCTTATGCTGATACTATAATTTAATGAATCATTTTCTATTATATAAGAAAAAAAATAAGCATTTTCACTAATGGTCTCGGATGTTTGTATTAATTGCCAGCTACCCATTTGCAGGGTCATAGCGCCCTCTTGTGTTCTGTTTAGATTTCAGCATGATGTGATGAGTTTGTCTCTAAGGTTTAATGTGTTAATGTAGTTGAAAGTTTAATGATAAACGCCCATGTCCTCCGGGAACAATCAGCGTCTCTCGTAAACAGTTTGATGAGCATAAAAACCACCCACTGTGGATTCACTTTAGCACTCATCAAAATCATTAAAGACTTTGTTTACATCATAGATTTATTTTATAAAGACAAGGAGAGATTACTGCTGTCGCCGCATGAATTTTAATTTAAACTCTGTGAATTAATTTTATGGGTTTTTAGACTCTGTAATTAGTCTGTAATGTTCCAGACCAAAGAGTGCCAGTCACCTTGTGTCCGTTGCGGAGTAGAAAGACATTAATTAAACATTAAATATCATGCACTGTTAATCACCTTCTTCTGTCTGACCTCCATGAATGGTCACTCCCCACAGGAGAAGAGAATCGCATCCCTGGATGCCGCAAACGCCCGGCTAATGAGCGCTCTGTCTCAGCTGAAGGATCGGTACAGCATGCAAACGAGGAACGGCATCTCTCCCACCAACCCTACGAAGCTGCAGATCACGGAAAATGGAGAATTCCGGAACAGCAGCAACTGCTAGCGTGGATACAAACACACACAGGCCTATGCGCTGGAAAAGGGCTATGGGTAACTCTCTTACAATACGGAAAAATGGCACTCCAGCAGGTTTAAATTTACTTCACAAAGTCCTAAATACTAGGTCGGAATAACTCCTTTGGGAACAAAATCAGATAGAATGTTTAAGAGTTGCACAATGTCACACAGTAGACTAATGTGTCTTTTTGAATTCTTTTAGATTATTAGCCACACAAAGATGTCTAATGGAATATTCCCATGATGCTTCATTCATAGCCTTTGTCATGAGAGCCACTCGGTCACAGATGTTAGCCGTGACCAAATACTGTATCATCTCTAGATATGAACTGTGCATATACGCCTTTTGATTGGAGTTAGCATGATAATAATAATGATCATGAGTATGTAATTATTTGTTGAAACACTATTTTCTGCTTTCTTTTTGTTGATACATCTGTACATTTCATGTAAACATAAAATTTTTGTTGCTTGTGTCACTCCAGGGCAGCAGTAGCACAAAATGCTCGCTTTTCTTTGTAAGGTTAAAGAGAAACATTGCATTTTTTTTGCATACTTTTTTTCTATGCGCATTGCATTTTAGCCTATATGGAGGCGACGCGCCTCATTAATGTATATAGTTTTTTATGGGCTTTTCAGAGAAAAAGAGATTTTCTTTTTTTTCGTACAGTGTGTATTTCCCGTGCTGAGGTCTGCAGAAGAAGAAATGTAAGCTCCAGTTGTACATTGAGGTGCTGCTTTTAGACAGAGCAAAGATGGCGACACACTTTAACCCCTCTGGAAACGCTCTGTGCTCACAATCACAACCAACGCTGTGGATAGAAATGTCCTCATACTGCTTGCTGTTCACGTGGCCAGTATTAGACTCCGTATCCAACATCATACCTACAGTACAATCAGTGTCTGCCCCCCTACGATGTCTTTCTTCCACTCTATGCACTTTCTATAGCATTAGAATGGACCCTTTAACCAAAACCTGCTTCTGTGGACTTGTTATAAAGGCTATTCAGAGCAGCAAGTACAAAGCATATAGCATTCAGCACTTCTACTGGATGACAGAGGTTTGAGATGATGTGTGAAGGGTACGTGGCTGTTTTTTTTACTTAAAGGTTGTGATGTTTCCTGCTCTTCAAATGCAGTTTGCATCAAACAAGCTGGGATTCGGTGCAGCACGGCAATAGTTGCGTCAACCTTGCAGACCCTGAGAGTTTGCTCCGGTATCAGACGAGCCTGTTTTAGCTTCACTGAACTTTATTCAAATCAGGTTCACAGAGTTGGAGTTTTAAGACTGTCAGTGTTTCTTTATGTATAAATATTCATATCAGTTTGTTTGGGACAATAATTTTGGAAAAACTGCAAGGGCAAACCACTTTGTGTATAAATCTCATATCGAACATCTCCATTTTTTAGATTTCTGAAGTATCACTACATTTTTTTATTTATCATACAGGCTTGAGAGGAACTATGCTCTGTTTAATTGTTGTTTGGAATTGATTTTTAATTTATATTTTAAATTATGTTCAGCTAATTTATTTATTCAACTATATTTGTTGTTATCACCCCAAAATTAAGAGTACTTGTTGAAGTTTCAGGGCTGGATGTGTCCAACGTTAAAAAGCGATGTTAAAGTCGACATGAAATGGAAGTCGCGATTATCTTTTCTTCCCTATTGTGATGTATATCCGAGTGAAACAGCTTCTCGAATGAGAAAAAATGTTGGGCGGGACTTGATTTTGTCCATCGGGAATTGATTGGATCGATTGCTAATTGCTGTGATGTCATGTGAGTGACAGGTCCCGCCCTCACGTTAGTAAACACGTCATCAGAGATGTAGTTGCATCAGGGAGGGAAAGTTATTTTGATTGAAGAATACGAGGGCACACGATTTTAAAAATAATAATTTTTAATAAATACTGCAATATTCCATAAACAAAAAGAACTGACCATTTTGATTTCATGGTGACTTTAAGTTTCTCTGAAGTTGAAGTGTGTAATTTTTTGAATGTTAAAATATTCAACCAATGGCGTGAGGTTGGGGGTGGGATTGTTGGGGGCTGGCTAGTGATGCAGAAATTACGCACATTTAAGGTGAGGTCACATTTTCCGTTGTTCGGCAAATTTTTGAAGGCAAAATTCATTAATTTCAATAGGAATCTATTCGGTCAGGAATTACACGTGTGGGTGAACAATTTCCCCACGCAGGATTCGCAACAATTCAGGTTGGCCATGTGAATTTGCTGCACTGATCAACAGAAATCTACTTGGTTTAAAAGAGACTTCTGTTTGAGCTGTGTTTCATACATCGCTACACTATTGACAATAAACAGTCCACAATTTTTTGCCGGAATTTCGCTAATGTGGCCACACCTTTATAGTAACTTAATTACAGAGAAATTGAAAACAAACTAATAAAACATTTCACATGAACTTTTGAAGGCAATAGTATGGCACATTAAAACACTCTTAAGAAAATGTTTTTCATCCCTTAATATATTATGTGAAAGTCAAAGGGCTGCTGTTTAGTGTCACTTGGTTTAAAGGAAGACAACCTTTAACTTTTTCCTTTTTGGCATTATTATATATATATATATGGAGAAAAAATCTCCACATTGATCATTGATTTCTGCTTTAGCATCTTTTTTATGTGTTTCAGAGCTACGCTGACCATTTTACCACATGTACATACATGAACAGAAGACATACCAATATATGAGAAGTCATTTGTGTTGGAAAAAAATGTTCTGTGCAATTCATGTACAATTGCCTCTAGAATTATTAAAGTTTTATTTAGCTATTTCAAGGTTCTGACTTTGTTAGTTTACTGTACAGTCCAAGAAAAATACTGTTGTTGAGAAAAGATATATTGTTTCACCTGTGTAAAATTAAGTAAATGCTATGGAGAGAATGTATATATCCATGTAGAATGCCATTGTCAAGATGGGTGCACTTCAATGAGTGCCATTCAAAATAAAAGCTAAATATTTGTCCATGAGTGTTATCACTAAGGTCTTGCTTAAAGAAATACTTTCAAGCATTTGATTTGTTTCATTGTTCCTTAGAATAGGTCATTAATCAAATGAAGTGTGTATTATACAACAGCTAGTGTTTACAACAGCTAAAGTTTCACTGTTGATTTGTGTATATATTTTATATATGTATATATTTTAATGAAAAAATACAAAAATTGAATACAGTGACGTCAAAGGCACATCACATACTGTCTAGACAGGGAAAATGGTTAATTTTTACAGTTTATGAGCTGTCAAAAAATTGAGCAATAGTAAAACTTATAAATAATATAATGGAATAAAATGTAATATTTGTGATATATAATTTAAAAGAAAAACATTTTATTTCATCAGAATACACGGATACTTTTGAATGGACGTCAATAGAGAAAGATGTTTTTGCTCCCATAAGGTGTAATTACAGCATCTACCAGCAGGGGCTAACTGGACCGTGCTGACCATACAAACTTTGACCTCTTGGCAAAACCTTGACCTCTTCATATTCGTAAAGTCGATCTTAAATGTAATGTTGAGACCATAGTGCCATCTAGTCGTCTTCAAGTGTAAGTGCACGTATTTTAATGACGTTGATCAGCACATCATGCATTTTCTGAAGGAAATAGCAGTACCTGAAGGTAGCAGATAGTAGTGTTAGGTAAGTTTAGGGTTTAGGCTTTGGTTCTGTATGAATGAAATGCTCCATCAGAGAGACTGCGGTCTTGTTGACTGTACACGAGAATAAGCAGTTACGACCTGCTTTATTTAACTGTATGTGAAATTATCTGAATAAATATACAAGGAAGACGCGGCCAATCACAATTCATTATGCAAGTACATGTAAGAAAGAAGACCAATCGAAAAGCAGTATATGCAATCATTACGATGACGTCGACGCCGTCGGTTACATTTTGAACTGTCGCTGAAGGTTTAATCTTACATTTCTTTAAATATAAATTTCACAACAACCGAAAATAGATAACACACCTAATAAGACAGGTAATACTTAAAGTTTGAATGGTTCGGACTAAATTTAAAGCAGGAATGTTACGTAATACAGTACATATGGGTTGTTTACAACAAACTCATGTTTGATAAATTTCTTTACAGCGATGTACAGCAAATATTTTTGGTCACACTGATGCTTGAGACACGAAACAAAACATGTCTCACAATTTACTGACATTAGTTTTGGAAACGGCAACCCTTTCCACTCTTTATAACAGTTACCAGTCAATTTTTTTCTCTATTTATCAAAAATGTGACATGACATTATCACTCACTCCTCCTTAAAATTGACCAAAATCAGTTTGCAGGCTCTTACTAAATCTGTGAAGTATATCATAACTTTTGCATGTAATTATAAACTATATATTTTGTTTCTGTGGCATGGAAATGGATGAGAACAGACTTTACCAGTATTTATGTTGTTTTTCTTGTCTTTCTAAATGCCCAGTAACTTCAACTAAATTCATTCTCATGATGCCTTATTTCCAGGTCTGTTGCCTGATACTCTATATTGACTGCAAACATGAGTATATACTTAAAGTACATGGCTAATTATAGGCTTGTGTGTTTTAAAGTTGTTGACAATTATGAATTTAGGCAATTTTAAGTATACTGAAAACAGACAAGTAATAAAGGGACAAATGAGGCATACAAACAAACAAAAAAAGATTTATAATCATGCAGCATGAATGTGTGTAAGGAAATGGAAAATATACATTTACTGAAATTATATTGTTTCTAAATAGCATTCAATTCTGGAGAGTCACCACATAAGAACACACCAATATGAATATGACACTAATAAAGGATTACACATTTTTTTTTTTTTATTTCCAGTAGTACAAATGAAATTTCACAGTTTAAATTAAAATCTAATTTCACAGTGAGTTTTGGCTCAGCATTAATTCATGTTAAAAACCCTGTTTTTGGCTGACATCTAAAAAAAAAACAGTACAGGTACAAGATCTCTATTAAACAATACAACATTAGACAATGATAATTACTGCCAGTGATTGATATGATCTGTCTCAGCAGTTTTTCCACATATCTTGAAAATTAAATAATATCTCCAGTAACTTTATGAATGTTTAACAGTGGCATAATGAGCATTTTGAGGTATTTATTTTCCATTCCCCCTCAGTAATCACTGTAAACTCATCAGGGCCCTGCAGTAATGGCTTTCAGACCACTGGTCCTCTTCATGATGTTTGGTACGAACAGCAGTCCGGACGCTCTCTCGATGCTCTCAATGGGGACCAGGAAGCGTTCCAGTGGAATCTTTTCATCAACTGGCATATTGGGCATCACATAGGACCGCAGCTCCACGTCTCCTCTTGGCTTTTCCAGAATCACAATCTTAAAGAAGTGAGTTGGCACGGCTACATGGTTCTTTCCCAAAACCTGATACTTCACATACATTTTCCCGTCAGGTTCCTGTCTGTAGGTGCAGGGGGGGAAATATTAGGTTCAGTTTTCATTGATTAAACATTTTCAAATATCTTAAAACATCTTGCATTTTAGACATGAGGCTAATTTGAAATATATAGAGCAGTGGTTCTTAAGATTTTACATTTGATTTAAAGAAATAGTTCACCCAAAACTTTTCTTTGTTCTGTTGAACACAAAAGAAGATATTTTGAAGAATGTGGGTAACCAAACAGTTGCTGGTCCCCATTGACTCACATGTTGTGAAAAAAAAAAAAATACTATGTAAGTCAATGGGGACCAGAAACTGTTTGGTTAACAACATTTTTCAAAATATCTTCTTTTGTGTTTAACAGAAGAAAGAAACTCATTCAGGTTTGGAACAACTTCCAAAGGGTGAGTGAGTAAATGATAGAATTTTTATTTTTGGGTGAACTATCCCTTAAAGCAGTGAGCCTTGCTATGGCATAGTCTGGTTTGTTTCCTATATAATTATTGGTTAGTATCGGCATATCATACAGGCAGTGCAGATTTCGGAGCATATTGACAGACTTTTACCGGGGCAAGTAGAGTGGTCCAGTGCACACAAAGACATTCTGGTAATGCTTGGTGAGAGAGCGACAATATTTCTCCAAGTTATTCCATGCGTTTTGGTTTAAATGGGGATTCTGTGGGGAAAGATATCCGCAAAATTACTAGCCATAATTACCCATGAAAATAGAAAAAAAGCAAACTCTTTAAAGTCCCCCTGTAGTCAATAATTTTATCCCTTAAAACTCATCTTTAATCACCAAAATTACATATTTTAACTTTTCTTTAACTTAACCTGTGAAAAAAATTCTTTGTGCCTTAAAATAGCTTGAATGTAACTCTACACTCTTGCTTCATTTAGTATACGCAGATTTATGAATATGCTAATTAGCCCCGCCTCCACTCACACACACAAGCTCAGAGATCCACTCGGTCAACTTACTGAGGTAAACGCTGCACAACTGTATCGCTTTTTACAACGTCGGACACATAACGGTAATTTATATGATTAGCCTTTTGCTTGACTACATTATCAAACAGCTAATAATGTGTTGCTAATGTTACACAAACCATGTTCCCGTTCGCCATCTCAGAGTCAGACAGCTGCCTTCTTCAGAGCGGTAATAGTTAATGATATGCTAAAGCCTGCCAGCACGTTGACGTGATTGGTTACAAGGTAGTTTGTGACGTCACAAACACCAGCGATTTCAAACTGCATTTTTGAAACTGTCTTTAGATCACTGCAGTTTTAAAGAGAAAATACTCAGCAATGGTGTTGACTTATGAATTTGTACATGGTTTGTCTTAAATCTTATTAAAAACACCACATAGACATATAAACAACATTAAAAACTTGATTTTCATCACAGGGGGACTCTAAATGACTGGTGGTTTTATGGACTGTGTAAAACAAGGTGCTCCTGTAAAGCTACTGCAGAGTTCAATTCCTACCAACAAAAACACCAGGTTGAAACTGGTGAAAAACTGTGCAAATGTCAGAATTTATGAATCACTTTTGTTTCAATTACAAGTAAGAATATGAATTAAGAATTTTAATTTAATTTAAAGTTCATGTGCCCTTGTAATCTTTAATCAAAATAAGTTCCCCTCCCTCTTGCAACTACATCTCTTCTCCGATGACGTGTTTTTCCGATCAATTCCCGATGGACAAAATCAGGTTCCGTCCTACATTTTTACTTGTTCGAGAAGCTGTTTCACTCGGATATACGTCACAATAGGGAATAAAAGACTATCGCAACTTCTGTTTAAATAATGCTGTTTAAATTGGTCTCACTGGATGTTGAAATTCAAGAGGAATGATAAGTTGAACAATCAGACAATGGAAGATAGTGCAAAACAAGTTATGTTATATTTACATTTTTTCTTAATTGATTACACATTTATGTAAATTCAGTAAAGATCTCATTATTAATAATTAACTAATAACTGATAAATAGATATTAAAAAAATATATTAAATAATATTATGTAATAAATATTATGTATTTTCTGGTATATTTATAAAACATAATTGATTAGACATTATATAAATTCATTAAAAATTTAATTATTAATAAAAAAAACTATTTATTAATAAATACTCAAATATATACCATATATTATTTATTTTCTGATATATCCACTATATTTTTTTTCTTAATTGATTAGACATTTATATAAATTCAGTAAAGGTTTAATAATTAATAATAAACAAATTATTGGTAAGTAAAAATAAAATAAGCAAAATACATTTTTATAGTTGGCATTTTAAACCTTGACTATTAATATAGTCTAAGGATCGAAATTTATTCCATTTTAATTCTACTTCTAGATCTTCATCACCGTTGTTATAAAGAATTTGAGAACCCGTTGAGTTCCAGCTCACCTGTGGCGACACATTGCTCAGGTAGAAGGTGTCATCCATGGCTTTCTGGCTCCACTTGTGATTGGCTGCTGCAGCCAGATGACCCCTGTCAAACCCACTACCCTTGTAATCAGCATTGCTCGATCTGTGGTAAACATGGACCGAGTCGTCCTCTTTAAAATCGCAGAACTTTCTGTCCGATGTCCCGGTTATAGTCTCGACGTTGAGCTGCTCTATAACCCACGCTGCAGTCCTGTTTCTGGGGTCGTATGAGGTTACGTAAGACTCTCTGCTCTTGATGTTGGACAGGGAAGGGAAGCCGTACTTCATCACAGCTGTAGATTTGCTTACAGCGACCTGTCCCGGTTGGTACGTGTTGATCTCTGACGCTGCATCGACGCTCGGTATCGGGATGACCGGCACGCGGTCCAGCAGTCCACCGCTGTGGCTCGTGTCCCGGCTTTTATTAAGGCGATCACTGGCTGCTGTCAAGGTGGCGCCGATGCCTATGCCAGCTGTCAGTGACAGCCCGGATATAACCCACCGCGAGCAGAAAACACGATGCATTGTTTACGTTTAATAGATACAGTTAATTAATTTATCTAAATAAAATGAGCGTGCTGTTATTTTGTCCTCAGTATATACATAACCCATGTGAGTCAGTCGCACCGACTTTGGGCTAAACAAGTGCATAGGACATTTAGTCGCATGTTTATGACGTCTCTCTTATCGCAGTACGCGGTTTTAAAATTAAAGTTACAGTGTCATTCTTACTATATTTTCATATCCCAAACGCTTCTAAATA
Organism: Mylopharyngodon piceus; assembly: GCA_039654765.1. Lineage (NCBI taxonomy): Eukaryota > Metazoa > Chordata > Actinopteri > Cypriniformes > Xenocyprididae > Mylopharyngodon > Mylopharyngodon piceus. The sequence continues at coordinate 6,775,637 of CM077453.1, read as the reverse complement.
TAGTGGATGATATTTGTTTAAATTATTCGGTTTTTTTTTTTTTTTTTTTTTTAAATCACTGTCACAATTGAGTGAACTTTTTTTTAATTAAAGTTTGGTTTGAGCTGATGTTTAACCATGTACCCTCTAACTTCTAAAATGGAAACTTTTTTATTTTTCCATTCTTCTAATTGGTTTCTATCGTAAATATTTAAATAGGTTTAAAATCACTTTCAATCCTGTTAGTGTGCTGTAAACTGTTAATTTAGTATCGTTGAGATACTCTTATAGTTTATTACATTTAGACATTTTTTTAAAATGTTAAGTATTGATTTTAATATTTTCATTTTAGTATATAATAATATATTATATTCAAGTTTAATATAACATATTCAAGTTTTAGTAATTTTGCTGTTTGTAATTTTTATTATTTTATTTTAAATGTCTATATAGTTTTTAATTAATTTTTTATTTCAGTTTTAGTTATTTTAGTACAAGTTAAACTAATATTTTATTTAAGTTATCATTTGTTATATTTCAGATAACCAAAATGTTTTTTTTATTTTTTTTATTCATATTATTTTAGTTTTAGTTAACTATAATAAATATGGATGGTTGATCACAACTCGCATCCTTGTGGTAGAAGTGGTCCTTATAGCAACCTGTTAGAAACTTAAATTAAACACACACACACACACACACACACACACAGCAGTTTCTAAATTCATGTATGAGGTATTACTTCCCAAAAATCTTGAGGGAACCTGTGACCCAAATGCTAATTCTTTTCTGGGTTTTAATTGGTAATCGATCCATTTAACAAAAGCTAGTTACTCCTGTCATCCTGCAGAAAGTGACATCACTGTACGAACACAACAGCTCAAATATCAGTAAAGTTTTAGCAATGTATTTAATAAATCCACCCTGTTATGGTTTATATATATTATCACATTCTGATTGATAATTATATAGAAATATGAACATTACAAAATATGGTTAAAATATTTAAAAAATTATCTTCAAATTGACACCTTCATGTGGTCAAAGTGTCAATCCCTCACACTAGCAGTAGCTAACTTTAGCTTATTATTTTTGTCATATTAATTCTTTGACCATGAATATTTCTGAAAGTCTGTTACTGTATATAGGTATAGAAATGCATCTTTAAATTACAAAGCTATAGAGTAGTGTTGCAAGAAATTGTAAGAAATGGTATTGCATAGCATAAATGAATATACTACCTGTAGTGGAATTTCCAGTGGTAATTGCATAACATATTGTATATAATATGCAGTCTATTTTTGTGAGTAGCTTGTATTTAACTCTTGCTTGGATAGAACCTTATTTATTTGTTTCCAGAAAGCAAAAGTCTCCACCTGGCATAAGCTCTGCTGACTCAAGATGTGTGTTATTAAGGGTTTATAAATTTATTTCAGTGCAGGTGGTTAGAGTAATGCAAACGGCTCAGCACATTTGAATCTGGGTCTGTAGACATACAGTATATACAGCTGATTCACCTTGTGAAAAATTCTAAGGAATAAAAATGGCCTGATATTAATTACAGTTATTAGCTTTGGTGACTGTTGTGTCGGTGTAATGCTGCATCAGGCACTAAATATATGCTGTTAAAGCTCTGATATGAATACAGAAGGACAGAGTCTAAAGAAAGACAATTCACTCATATCACTTTGTGCTTTCTGATTGTCAGGTTTTATTCATTTATAATATTTATTCATAGTATTTTATTTACCCTGGCTCATCATGAATGTAAAGCATTTGTAAATATGAAATACATCAAAAAGCCCATGAGCCACATTTCTTTGAGACTCGCGGAAGGAAAAATAATTATTCGAAAAATAACCTGTTTGCATGATATATGATGTGCTGACTTTCATTATGTATTTTTAATTGTTCATCTGAATGGCCATTCTAATTGCATTGATTGGCGATGCATTTTTTCTGTGCTTCGTAATTATTTTGTGTTTATTTGGGGTTTGTGAGACTTTGTGCTTTAGGAATGTGCTTATATTACTGTATCATCATAGGAGTGTGTTAATAATGGTCATATCTGCACAGATGAATACATGCCAGTATCAAGATGATGTGCGGGTTACGTTGAGCTAAAGCTGTGCATGTAATGAATCGTTTTATGCTTTATTTAAATGTAATGATATGAATGAAGAAATATTCCAAATATATTAGAGATGCACTCTGCTGTATCATCAAATATAGTTTTACCATGGTGTGAATACCATATGCACTGCAATAAAGGCTGCAATGTCTTTACAATGTAACATTTACTCAGAACAAAAATAACCATTTCTACAAAAAATAGTGAAATAATAATCATAATATACAATACTTCATATTTCCTTTCAGATAGATCGATATATATTTGTTCATTGTGACAATTTAAAACTTCTTTCTACATTCCAGAAACGTAATCTCAAACACAAGCTATAGAGACATTCGTTCTTCGTACTAGCAAGACGGCAATTAAACATCTTTTCCATCGGCTTCATCTACTTGTTACAACCTCAATGGCAATAAAATGCAAGAAAAATGCAGCAATGAAAGGAAATGTAAAAACAAGTCTTCAAGAGAAGAAGAATAACTTGGCATAAGTAGGCTTCCGTGATATCGACCGTTTGTTGTTCGTTAAAACAAGCTGGCTAAGTGCAGTGCTTGTATCTCAGTGAGCGTCGAAACTACAGAGAAAGTAGAAATGCAAAGGAAATGAAACCTCATCTATGTATTTCTCCACTTGAGTTTTGTGTAGAGTGACCTGAAACAGAACATAACTTCTTTTTTCTGTTTTTGGTATAAAGTTCAGGCGATCAGTGATGCTAGGAGACAAGCAATAAGCTGCTCTTCTCATGAAGGCGTTTTGACCTCAGCGTAGCCGCCGCCCTTTCCAAAAACGATTCCAGCACCGTGAGGCTGGGTCCGTACGGGTTCAGGCCACTGTCTCTCCATCCACAGGGTTCAGCCCTTTGGCCTGCTTAGACTAGGATCGATATCAGAACTAAGAAGGGTTTCTAGGCGCTGGCTTTAAGCAGGCTGTTGGCTAGAAGGCAGAGCAGCAGCGTCAGAGTGCTGAGGTAGCAGGCCGATGCGCCGTCGCACCCTTTCTCGCCCTGGCAGCGTGGCTGTTCACACAAAACTCCCCTAAAGCTGGGCGGACACACGCACTTCTGGTTCTGGATGCAGGAGCCGCCGTTCTGACACAGGAGGAGCTCGTCATCGCACACGTTTGCTGAAAGTAGAGGAACAGAGGAGATTCTCATTAAACAAGTTACATTATATCTCTTCAACACAATAATTTGTCAAGTGCCTTTACTATTCGCAGATCTGTAGAGAGATCATATTTCAGCCATTTAACAAACACTTTTTTGTGTGTTCACACTGACAGTAATTTGCTGTAGATTCATTTTCAGTGAGCATGATATTTGTAATCTATTTATAATCTATCTCCTCCCTCCCCTTGCCTTCTGCTGAATTGTGTTCACATTATATTATTTGGCTCCGAACCACAGGGTACATTTGCGTCATCAAAGCAGCAGCTGTTTACCTGCGTTACTTGTAACGACAAAGCACAAGAAGGTGGCAAAATGCATGATGTTGCTCACCTTTTATATTTTGGTTTTTGAATTTTTGGTTCTGTCTTCAAAGCATCAGCACATAACAGCACTTGCGTCTATCCGCCGTGAATATACTGCAAATGTCCTAAAGAATGTGGGAGTCAGTATCTGCTGAAGTCGAGCGTCAGTCACGCTGCTTACAGTGCTTACAGTGCGTCAGTCACGCTTGTCAGGAAAGTGAGACGCACAAAAACACACAGTTTTATCGAATCATACGTCACATCATCGTTCAGCGTTCACATCATCCAAAAAAACTGAACTCTGACTTCAATCGAACCCAGGTGTGCACCAAAAGTGCTAGTGTGAAAGCACCCTAATAAACAGTGCTTTTTAGTTAAGACAGTTATATGAATTTCAATTCTATTAATTCTCAGTTCAGTTCTGAATGGACCACAAGCTTATTTCTGTCAGGACCACTATCATCAAAGGTGATTGACAATTAGCATACAGTTTGGATTGGCGGTATGGTCCTGTTCCGGGCAAGAACTCCCTGCCTAGATAAGATAAGAGCAGGGAGAGCAGCGACAAACCCCCTTAGGGTAAACAGAACAGAACCAGCATAAATGTATTGCAGATATCATTAATGTTCAATAATTTAATGTACAACATAATTCAATAAAAATGAGTCTGATTCGAAGAGGAATATCGAAAGGCCAAGTCCTGACTGGATGAGAGGAGGAGCTGGGGATGGAGGAGGGTAATTGGTTCCTGAGCAACACGATAAAGTTGCTGATAATACTGAAGGACCTTATATATACAGGTAGGGATGCTGCAATAGACGTCGTATTCCTATAGGTAGATGTGGATCAGCTGATGTGAGCTTGACTGACGTGACCTGTCAGAACTAACACTACGCCTGATTTGTCACCATGGTTGTTCTGTAAATGTTAAAACCAGTCATTTGTGATTTGAGGGTTTGCGTAACACCTTAATGCAAATCAGGTCTTATAGTGCAGAAATGATAATGTTGACTCGGATCTGTGAATGATCATAATTTGTGTCAAATCCTGGGTTCAGTCTTGATCCAGCAATAATGATAGAAATCTATAGATCTCTAGAAGTCTTGGAGACTGGGTGTTTCAATCTAATACACAGTACACTTTTTTTGGTCATTTTCAGATCAATTTGTATAAAGTGTAAATCTAAAACAGCTGTTTTCCAGGGTGCCTGAACAACCAGAGGGTCTCACAGACAAGTGTATATAATATTTTTAGAAAAAAAAAAAAAAAATTATTGTTAGTGGTGTAGATTTTGGGCTGTTTTCTAGTAGCCCCTTTCACACAGCAGTCCTGGTAAATTACCGTAAAATTACCAGAATGACTTTACCGGTAAATACACCAATATGCTGTTCACACAAGCAACAGCGTTCTGGCTTTTTACCGGTAAGAGACCGGAAAATTCTGCGACGTCAGTCATCTGAAATGATCTTTAAACGCTGTGCTGTTGTCTTCATTCGCCCGCATGAGGAGAAGCACTTTAGTTTCGCTATCTGTTCAATTTGACAACATTTTTGACATCTGAGTGAAAGGCAGGGATGATCAAACAGAACGCGTTTTTGCTCTTATAAACATGAGACGCGCATAATAGCATCCAACTGCAGAGCCGCAGCGCTGATGAATGGAAAAGAAGGCTGGGTCTCACAGAGCAATGGTCAAAGATGATCATCTAGTGCATATTTACATTGAAAAACTATTAAAAAGCTTACTGTAAACAGCGTGGAGTAATCACGTCATCTCCACAAGATTTTATGATTTATGATCGGTCTAAAGCAGACTTCGTATGTGATCATACCGGTAATCTTCATTCTGTGTTTGCAAAGCGCACATTACCAGTAATTTACTGGTAATGTTACAACTTCCCTTACAGGTAAATTGCCAGAACCAATTTACTGGTATTTTTGAAAAGGTCCTGTTCACACATTACTACTTACCAATAGTTTACCAGTAAAGACTGTATGTGTGAAAGGGGCTAGAGTTTCATTATGCTATTTATTATAGGGCTCACAGCCAATTCCCTGCAAGGCTCGAACCAGCAACCTTCTTACCCAATCTCACTGCTTTACCCACAGTGTCACCCCACCCACAAGTATCTAATCTACAACTGCTTTAACAAGCAAGCTGTTATTGGTAGTACAACAGCAAAGACCTCTGTGAGTAACAACAATGTTGCTCATATGTTTGACAGAAATGACACCCATATGTTGTTCGTTCACAACACTTTATTTGTTGTACGAGTGGTATCATCCATCACAGAACGTGTCTTTAATGACTAAGCCTGTTTAATGCCTTTGTGTAGAGACAGTACAAGAAGTGTGACTTACGCACGCAGCCTTGCTTCCAGGTATATCCAGGGAGACAGTCTTCACACTTCTGGCCCGTGGTGCCCTCACGACACTGGCAGAAGCCGGTGTCATTGCAACGGGCATGAAATGAGCCCAGCTGATTACAGTTACACTCTGTGTATAGAAAATATACTCATTATTCACCAATTGTAGATTATTTGTGCTGAAACCCTGAAAAGGAAGGCTATGGTTTAGTTTAAAGGGATTCTTTCTTTTTCAGATTTCATTGAAACATACTCTTTCAGGACTTACAACTCAAAAATGATTTGATTCATACTTATTATCATTTCTGCATATTCTTAAGGTGGATACTTGGAGACTATTTCTAACAATGTTCCTGGTGGGGCAGTAAAATTATATTGTACTCAACAGCAAACCTACAGCTTTTTAAGTAAAAAAAAGTCTAATTTCACATGAAAGAGACTGTTTACATTAAAGTTTTAAAAGTACAGCATCAAAAATGGCCTGTTTAATTCTAAGGGTCACAAAAGTATGTGGTAAATGGTCATAAATAGCTAATTTATTCACATTATTACTGGACCTATGAGAAAAAAATGTCTGGTATGACCCTTTAATATAAAATATTTCTCTATGTGCAGTGTTTCAAAGGTTACAACATTTTGCCTAAAGGAAATATAGCACAGCCTGAAGGCATATATTCATGTGTTTGCAGGAGAAATGTACTTCTATGTTTGCGAGTTGTGATGTCAGTTTTATGTGATCAGTGGTTGTTCATCAGTCATGTAAGCAGGGTTTGCTCTATGTATTCACAAGGGTATAATTTGTCCCTCTGGGCACCTGTCAGTCATAGCACAGTGATTTATGTGGCTGTATTTTTCCAGTAGAGGTCACTGTATGATTATCAGAGTGTTCTGACAGATTGCCTGAGCAGCTCTTGGAGCAGTTTTAATAAAAAAACAAAAAGAAAAAATGATCTTAGGATTTCTGATTGTATTCCTCCTTCCCCCCATTTAAAGTCAACATGAAATTCATCGTATTTACTTTTTAATATACATTCCTTGTCTTATAGTGAATGAAAAACTGTCTTTTCAAAATGCTATAACTTTTTGACGCCCGTGAAATGTATTTACTTCTCATTCGACATCTCAAATAACTCTTTTCAGTTTTACCATGTAACACCCACTTTTCAAAATCCAATCAGTTCCCGTCTTACATTTTTTTTTTCTTGTTAAACATCCAGTTTTACTTGGAAATTTTGCATTACCGAAGTAAAATTGGTTGCAAATGGCATTTCGTGTTGACTTTTAAAACAGATTCTGCACAAAAGCATACCATTTTTTCTTTCTCATAGCATACGTCTACAGTAATTGATATAGATTTAAGCTGAAAGGTTGAAAATGCAAGTTGTTTAGTTTCCTAGATCTTCAGTAAAATTAAGATAGGAGTCTGGGACAAGATTTCTTGTGTCTCTATAGTAAAGGCTGTAAGATGAATGAGAGGGGTGGTCTGCATGATATTACTATATTTAAAGCTATACTTCCGTTGGACTTCAGTAGATCAGAAATTGTCACATGTATGGCAAGGTGGTGGCAGACCAAATGTTGGACCGTATGGACATGAGGAAAGATTTCTCAACCTTTCCATAATATCATTTGGCCAGAAAGGACAATTTCTGTTCAGAGTGGTGTGAGGGCATCAGGGGAAACAGTGAAACGGGTTGGCGTGGAGTGATATCTGACTGACCTATGCAAACATTTTCATCGTCCAGCTCGGCAGAAGCATTCCGGAAGTATCCGAGGCGGCAGTGCTGACAGTTCTGCCCTCTAGTGTTGTGTTTGCAGCTCACACAAGTCACAATGTTGATGAAATCAATGTAACTGCAGCGATTTGAGTGACCATTGCACTCGCAGTCTGATGGAGAAAGAGTAGATAGGTGTTAGTCTGTGGATCAGGGAACGAGGGAGAGGAAAAGACACCAGAAACTCATGGATGAGAGGGCATGGGCATGAGTGATGTGTAGATGCTAAGAAGACTGTAAACTAGGTCTATTCAGCTAGCCACTTATTTAACGCAACCTTAAAAATAATGTTAATTAGATTACAGCTCTATTTACTAGTTGACCCTTCACAAAGCCCTACTTAAAACATTACAGACTAATCCTACCTTAACAACTGCTGCTATATAATCAGAGAAGCTATTGCTCTGATGTAATGTAAGTCTATGGAAGATGTTTTTGGATAGTTGTGTACACAACACAATTTAACTGATATTTACAGAAGTACGGGCTGATTAAACTGTCACTCTAATTCCCAACGGAACATGTATGTTGCATTTGCTTGAAGGTATTTAATTGACATATTGATATACTATAAAAAGTTGACATTTTCAAAGTACATTGTAGAAACGTTAGGAACAGTTGTGTTCACTTATGCTAATCTTATCACTTGTAATCACTCCTAAATAAGTCTTTTCTTGTTTTATTTGACTGTTACAAGCATTTGCCTCAATTCTGATTCACTCTTTTCAGCTTTGACTATGACTATATCACGTTATTGTGTAATTTAACAACTTCTTTAAACAAAACGGCAAATAAAAATGTTTTGCTGTGCCATAATTCATTCCAGCCCACCTAGGAATAATATCCAAGGTTTTTTTTTTTTTTTTTTTTACGCTTTGTGAACTAATTATACTGAAAATTACACTGCTCATGGAAATCTCCAGTTCATTCCTATGAGACGTACTGTAAAGTTTGTCTGAGTCAGCAACAGTAAACCACCAAGGTGGGCGGAGCTTAGCGAAGGGTCAACTGTGGATCAAAAATGGGCAGTACTCATTGTAGCCTAGACTGCTTTCCTTATAGACTCATTTTTATTTTTCCATTTCTGTTTATGCATTGCTATTTACTATACGACTATAATTATTTGTTTATTCTAAACTGTTTTATTTAAATTAATTTATAAGTATTTTAAAATATAGTGTGGCACCTTTCCAATTTCATCATGTAATTTTAAGTTAACCAAGTAGTAAATAGTTCTTCTCTAGGTCTATTAACTGTAATTAGAATCTAGCTTAACCTGTTGGTGAGGCTGAATATTCAGATATTTAGTCAAATCTGAATTTGTTTCTCAGTAGATTCAATTTTAAAGATTTTTGGGGTGTTTTTACATAACACAGTAGTTTAGTATGGAAGCTTGTTTCCGCCACTAAATAAAAAAAATGAAAAAGGTAATTGTGACTTCTTATCTCACAATTCTGACTTTTTTTCTCGGAATTGTGAGATTTGCGAGAATCACAATTGCGAGTTATAAAGTCAGAATTGTGTGATATAAAGTCGCGAATTTTTATCATGCAATTCTGACATTGTAACTCATAATTCTGACTTTTTTCTAAGAATTGCGATATAAACTCACAATTGCGCCTTATAAAGTCAGAATTGCGTGATATTAACTTGCAATTGCATCTTATAAAGTCAGAATTGTGATATAAATTTGCAATTTTGACTTTTTTTCTTGCAATTCTGAGAAAAAAGTCAGAACTGCATGATAAAAACTTACAATTCTGAGAAAAAACATCAGTCTTTTCCCTCACAATTGGACATTTGGAGGGACAATTGGAGTTTATATCTAACAATTCTGAGAAAAAAGTCAGAATTGCGAGTTATAAAGTCAGAATATTCTGACTTTTTTTCTCGCAATTGCAAGTTTATGTCACGAAATTCTGGCTATATAACTCGCAATTCTGACTTTATAACTCGCAATTGTGAGTTTATATCTCACAATTCTGAGAAAAAAAGTCAGAATTGCAAGTTATAAAGTCAGATTTTTTCTCGCAATAGCAAGTTTATATCACGCAATTCTGACTATACTGTATAACTCGCAATTCTGACTTAATAATTCGCAATTGTGAGTTTATCACACAATTCTGACTTTATAACTCGTCGTTGTGAGTTTATATCTCGCAATTCTGAGAAAAAAGTCAGAATTGTGAGATATAAACTCAAAACTGTGAAAAAAAAAGTCAGAATTGTGAGATAAAAAGTCGCAATTACCTTTTTTAATTTTTATTTCATGGCGGAAACAAGCTTCCATAGTTTAGACATCCACACCGACTGACTAAATAGTAGGAAGTTATAGTTATTAGTCTGAGTAAATAAATCCACCTGTTTAAGTGGACATTGATAAACACTGACAATGAGCTGCAGTTACAGTTGCGTTTGAGAAGCTGTTCTTTTTCGATTCTTTGCTGTTTAAACACTTGGGTCTTTGAATATTTTATATGATGTTTTAAAGATGCTGGCGACGTGGGGTCCTGCTGTCTCACAGTCAGCTAAGCAGTGGGATGGGGGGCAAGAGCAGCTAATTAAATATAAATGCTCAATTACTCCCCAGATTGGTGAAGGGATGGAGCGATGTTTCACAAACGATCTTGCATCTTCAGCAGACAGCTGTCTAACACTCGAAGAGTGAAAATGCAAAGTAGCTAGTTTCTAGAAGAGGACGCTTTTGATTATACAGCCTGGGGGAGATCCTTCTGTTTTCTAGCAAACACAATACATCATGAGCGGCTTACCTTATGAGACAAAGCAAAAAACAAAACATGTGAGCACAAAGAAAGGAGAGAGACAAGAAAGAGCGACATGGAAGAGAGGAAATGAATAACATTTAGGCAGCAATTTTTCCACAGTTTCCATATTAGTGTCTGTCCACATTCTGGAATACAGAAATCAAAACTGAATCATCCTTTGATAAGCATTGCCTACAGGAGTGCTAATGCATATAAATACATCATTCACGTAAAATGTCATTGAAACCCTGAAAATAACGTCTTTTTTCTGTCTTGATTTAAAGCATTGCCTTACCTTGAAATCTGATGTACGCTATCCTTGACAACTGCGTTTTTGGCCCCCCGGGGATTAAAATCCTTGCAACAACTTTGGAATAAAAGCAACATTAAGCTTTTTGTTGGATATTTGTTGGCTAATACTGTTGCACTATTGGCACAAATCACTCAACAATGTGGAAAGGTTCACCGTAAGGGCCGAAAATATGAAACCAGATACACTGAAATGATGCTACTGTTATTTAAGAAAACTGATAATGTAAACAAAACAGCCTAAAACTAGAGAGAACTAGGGTTTAGAGTTTCTTTCTGTGGATCTAATGGCTGCTAAAACAATCAATACACTACAAGCTGTAAATGTTCTTCACTAACAGATACTCCATCTCATCCACAGCAGCATTACTGGAAGGTACCATGCAGTCAAGCAGAAATGCATTTTCAGACCGCAGTCATAGTTACATTTTGTGTCAGATGAGTGCAATATCTGTTTGTTTCATTTCTATAGTCAAGCTACACACAATACACACACTCAACTACAAATGCTGTATACCTTTTTTCTCATAGTCTTTCTTTTCATAATCTTTTTCTTTCTTTTTTTCCTTCTCTTTCTTTTCCTCTTTGGCTTCCCTGCTCTTTTCGGTTTTCCCAGCCTCCTTGTTCCTCTTAATGTCTGCAGAGACTGTTTACACCAGAGAAATCATGAGTATTTGAAGAAGAAGAGTCGTCACGTGTCATTATTTTCCAGTTCATTTTATTAATTGTTTAAATCTGATAACCGTACATGATTTGTTTTATGCAGACATAGTGTTTGAATATTTAAAGTAGATTTTGATTTTGTTTCAGACTAAAGGTTGTGAGGTGTCTTTAAAAGTACATTCAAAAGTTTGGGGTCAGTAAGATCTTTTTTCTTTTTTTTTAAAGTTAATACTTTTATTCAGCAGGTACGCATTAAATTGAAAAGTGACAGTAAACACTTTCTATGTCAAATATGCTGTTTTTTCAAACATTTTATTCATCAAAGAATCCTGAAAAAAATATCATGTTTTTTCACAAAAATATTAAGTAATCCATCATTTAAAATATTAAAAAAATATTAATATTTTGCCATCACAGGAATAAAATAAATTTTAAAATATAGTAAAATATAAAACAGTTATTTTAAATTGTAATAATATTTCACAATATTACTGTTATTTCTGTGTTTTTGTAATAAACAGCCTTGGTGAGCTTTAGAACAAAAAGCTTTTTTTAAAAAAAAAAATTCTTACTGACCCCAAACTTTTGAATGGTGGTGTATGCTAAACTGTTCAAACATTTCAGAAACCAAAAGTTTAAAACAAGTTTGACAGAGCGCATACTTGACGCCAAAAAGAGAAGTTGAATTACCATGGCAACAATAGCCTGCCTGAGCGCTTTCTGTCAGGATCAGTATCAACAAAACCAATACTGTCATTATTTATTACTCTAGATATATAAAACTTTAGTGTTTTGTTTAAAAAGTCTGTTGAGGGATACAGTAGTTCACCCGAAATGACAATTCTATCATTATTTACTCATCCTCTTGTCATTCCGAACTCATATGACTTCGTTTCTTCTCAGCAAAAGGAATTTTTTTTAGATATATATATATATATATATATATATATATAGAATATTCCAAAATAAAAAATCTTTTCTTTTTTTTTTCATATAATGAAAGAGAATGGTGAGTGAGGCTGTCATTTTGCCAAACATCACCTTTTGTGCTCCACAGAAGTTTTGAACAACATGAAGGTGTGTAAATGATGACAGAATTTTCATTTATTATTCTTTTAAGAGAGTTAGGCCTTTGGCTTACTGTTCTGAAGGCAATTTGGGAAGGCAATCACAGACTTCAACAGACTGCGCCTCAAAAATTACCTTTTGAAGCTCATTTAAAAGTGTATCATTGTGTAATTTGCACTTTAGCATGAAATATACTTCAGATTCAGTGGGTACCTTCTGCATCTTTATCTTTCTTCTCTAGGTTTGTTGCTGTTTTCTCCTCCTTGTTCTCAGCAAGAGGAACCTCACTGTTTTCTCTTACTTCAGATGGAGGTTTACTGTCAGGAGCATCTTTATCTTTCTTCTCCAAATTTGTTGCTGTTGTTTCCTCCTTGGTCTCGCTAAGAGGAACCTCACTGTTTTCTCTTACTTCAGATGGAGGTTTACTGTCAGGAGTATCTTTATCTTTCTTCTCCAAGTTTGTTTCTGTTTTTTCCTCCTTGTTCTTAATGAGAGGAACCTCACTGTTTTCTCTTACTTCAGATGGAGGTTTACTGTCAGGGGCATCTTTATCTTTCTTCTCTAAATTTGTTTCTGTTTTTTCCTCCTTGGTCTTACTAAGAGCAACCTCACTGTTTTCTCCTACTTTGGATGGTGGTTTACTTTCAGGAGCATCTTTATCTTTCTTCCCAAGGTTTGTTGCTGTTTTTTCCTCATTGGTCTCAATGAGAGGATCTTCACTGTTCTTTGCATCTTTGGATGGAGGTTTACTGTCAGTCTCAGCATCAGGTTGAGGAGGATCATCAGGGACTAAAGCTTGCAAAGGGTCACTTGTCAGAAGAGGTTTGGCAGTTGTAGGTAGGACTTTGCTGGTAGTGACTGTTTCTGCAACTTCAATACCATCACCTGGACCTTCAGGAGCTGGTTTGATTTCATCTGACACATCGGTAGGTTCTGCAACCTTATCAGATGCAGGAGCCACCGCAACAGTCGCAGGAGCGTCTTTGTCAGTTGCAGGGCCAATGGAACCAGTCTCTGGTTCAACCATAACTATTGATGGAGCATCCATATCAGGAGATGAAGCAATAACATCAGTGGCAGGAGCATCAACATCTGATGCAGGAGTTGCTGGGACGATCAAATCAATGCCTGGAGGGAGTGCATCAACTGTCTTCATTGCTGCATCTGTTGAGGACACAACGGCACTTTTATCCAAGGTATTTGCTGTAACCACTTCACTCGTTTCCACTGAAGATACATCAGAAACTGGTGCAAGAGAGGTTGGCAGTTGAATGGTGCTAGCTGATGCTGAAGATGTTGTTTCAAAAGTTGCCATGGTTGCAGAAGGTGTTGTTGCCATGGTTGCAGAAGATTTTGCTTGGGTGACCATATAAAGTGTTGTTGCAATGCCATCAGAGGACGAGGCAAATGCATCAGTAACCTCAGGAAGAACAGTAACAAAGCCAGTTGTTGCAGTGACGGTGTCGGTTGCTGTGGCCACATCGGGTATCACATCTGGTGCTGCGGAAACTGTAATTGTGTACAGAGCATAAAGAGTCAGATATCTAAACTATGCTGTCAAAAGCAGTAAAGATGCCTACGGATGCCATTGCTGCCCTTTGGGCTTACATACTGTACATAATAGATGTTATTGCAGCGATTCAACCTTTTGCCATTTCCAGTTTAGCAGAAACGAGATACACCAGCCCTGATAGAATCACTTCCCCCTGCTCGTGCCCCCGTCCAACTCTTCAAGGACAGGACTCGTTGCGCTTTCCTGTTATGGTTTCATGTATCTATCTCTCTCTCCATAAGTTCAATAAATTGGCCCCTTTTTGGTCTTCCTTACCATGACCTGGTCTCTTTTCTCTTATGAAATATTTAGCAGCTGTTCATTCAATCGCTATTCAAAAATAGATCTGAAAGAATTGAGCTCCGGCCTTCAGCTGAGCCTCGACCGCCACACCATGTGCTCTCGAAAGTGATTGTGTTTCACAATAACAGAGTATTTAATGATTTATCTCCTGAGGCTGGGCTTGCCATTTTCATAGTTACAGCTTCAGCGCCATTAGGTTGGAAAGGCGGACGCTACACACACCTGGTGCGAGAGGCAGAAATGGTGGGATAGGTGAGGTGATGGCATTTTGTTTTGATTACACAAAGAAAGCAAAAAAAAAAAATGTCACAAATTTTTCGCAGTCAACAAAACTGAACACCTGCTGTTTAGCACATCTGATTGGAAAATCAACCTGCTTGGTAAGCATAGCTTACTGCTTTAAATGCAATAAATAAGCATATACACATTGCAATAAATATATTAGTTATATAAAATAATTGTTAATAAATAAGGTCACACTTTATTTTAAGGTGACACGCTACTACATGTATTTACTATAGTAATAACAGTAAATTATGCATAATTACAAGTAACTAACCCTAAACCAAATCCTAACCCTAACCATAACTCTATAGTAAGTACATGTTGTTAATTAATATTACTCAGTACTTATTTGAGTAAGTACAATGTAACTACGTCAACTTAAGATAAAGTGTTACTTTATTTTAAGGTGTCCGTGTTACAGTGTAATTACACATTTAAGTACTGTGTAATAATAATTAACTACATATACTTATATAAGGGTTAGGGTTAGGATTGTGGTTTGCTTTAGGGTTAGTTGGATGTAATTATGCATAATTTATAGTTATTACTACAGTTACTACATGTAACATGTGTAACAAGGACACAGATAAAGTGTTACAAATAAAGTGTAACCAAAAATAAACTTTTTTTAAAGAAATATGAGGCTTATATAAAGTACAAAATCGTCCTTTTTAGGTATTGAGTATTCTGGCTTTTAAAATTATGTATTTTAATATGTATTTCTTTGTATTGTAGGTGGTTGTAAATTGTGTAAAGGAAAAAGAAAATAATGGAAAAAGTCTAAACAACTTTCAGTGGTAACTGACATTATGCCACATATGCTGACAGTTAGATTTATTTGTATTAAAGCTGCAGTCTGGAAGTTTTGCCTCTTTGTCGCCATCTCTGTTTGAAACCTGCGATTGCAGTTATCCGCGGAATTATTATCGTTACGTGTGTTGTGCATCGGCACGACTCCGTGCGGATTAATCTTTGGTGTCAGTCACCACATCGGTGTGGATACTGTACTTCGGAAACACAGATTCTACGTCTTGGAAGTATGACCAAAATAAGAGAAAATGTCATCTGAACAAGAAAGTAACGTCTGCCACTTTTGTTCTGACCAAACTGAGGAAAAAAGCATTAGGCCTACAATAAATCGCACTGCCAATGGTGATTAAATCTAACGACCACTTAGCTCGGATCATGCCAAACCGTGCAAATTATTATTATTACTGTTATACTTTGTTCTCAAATTGTTAATGTTAACGACATTAGCATTGTGTGACTATGTGTATTTAGTGTGTATTAGCGTTACCTGTAGATTTCAATTTCTGTAGCCACTCCGCAGCCCGACGTCTTTTGCTTTTGACTACGGGTGAATCTCCAGTTGTCACTGATGATTGTCATTTGGATCTTTCTGGATTACAATCCGCCATCAAAATGCTAAGTTTAATTATTCCAGCTGCTGTGAGAAAAGGCTATAAATGATCCACTACAAGCAGCATCCTCACATGATATAGCTACTAGCTGGGACTCCTTCCTTTCTGTTTACAGACGTGACGTAATGACGCAAAGACGAACAGCTGCATGCTCGAATTTCCTGCGAAAACCCACCAGTACCACCCGAATTATAAAACAATATTACAAGCTTACCGTTGTGAATCGAGCTAAGGTAAGGAGATAATTTTGAACACTGGTTGGTTATGTACTTGCTCAAAAATTGATTACGGACTGCAGCTTTAAATCCTGAACATTTTTTTAAGGCTGTAAGATTTCATTGTCAGTTGTTGCTTTTTTTTTTACAGCTGAAAGCCAGTTTAAATTGGCAACAGCTTGTAAGCTACAAGTAAGCAAGCCTCCACCTGCCCTGCTGACTTCAACGCTCGATTTGAGAAGACGCATAGCCACCACATGGTATGTTACATGGCACCTTTGCCCATATATATTAATGAATGATTTAGTAATCACAGTAGTAATCACATTTAATCTCCACGCTCTGCTACCTCAGATCAGAATATAGTGCACCATTACAGCCGTCAGTCAGACTGAAATTACATTGGAGTGCTCCCTGCATGCACTGCTTTCCTCAAGGTCCCCTGTGAGGTAAGGGAGAGCCACACAAACTGTGGGGAATTAACTAAGAATGAAGGTCACTTGCTATTGGCATTGTTTATTTGCCTACACGGTCTGTGTTGTTTTAGTACCCCTTTTAGTAGTTAAAAGTTTTTACAGTGCAATTCTCCTTAAAGATGCTGCACTATTTTTCTGTTGCTTATAGTGATGATATGCAAGTTTAGAGCTGAAACTGTTTAGTGAATTGTTTTAGATCTCAAATCTTAGATTACATTTTGACTCATATAAACTACTAAAGGTGTTTCAGACACCACACTAGTATTGCTGGGTCAAGAATTTAGAGAAATGATCTAAAATGCTTTGTGTTTTTGTTGTTGTTTGTTTGTTTTACCAGGTGCCAGATTTTAATCATCCTACCCATACCTATAGCATAAAATGATGTCACACAATTTTAAATGTTATAGGCTCTTTAAAAGCGTGTAAAGATTCAAAGCGCCTTCTAATAGAATAACTGTAATGTATGCATTCTCACAACCAGGAGGGCAAAAGAACAAAACTGAAAGTATGACTTTAAACATGCTCCCTGTTGAATATTTCACCTCTAAATTATTAACACAAGTGAGACAGAATAAATGAAGAATGTCTAACCTAAATAGATAGACACATGCTTGCATATATTATAGCTCATTTCAAGGTTAAAATGTCTTTGAGAACACAGTTCTAATGGATTTACTCTTTAAAAATCAAAACTTGAATACTGGAAGACATTTAGAGAAAAAAAGTTTCTTTATGTATTATTGTCTTGTGCAAACTTGTCAACAAATTGTGATTGTGACACGATGTTCTCTTACCTGGCTGGTCAGGTGCCGTGGGTACGACTGTGAGTGTTGGACTAGACGGAGATGGCATCGTAGTTAAAGACGAGGTGTCTGTCTGGCTCGAGATGGTAGCAGCTGGCATTGTGGGCAGAAAGCTTGTCACAAGTAGCACTTGGGACAGTAAAATTACTGTGTTGAGTTGAGAGCCGAGAGAGTAAGTGAAGAGGGCCAGATACCTCCTACTGTTAACACCTCTATTTTTAATTTTAGCTTCGGAAAACATACTTGTACTTATGCAAAAGAATACAAAGCCTATAAAAAATACAAGTGGGTGATGTAGTGTACATCTAGCTACATTTGGTTGTATAATTTTAAAGTTTTTGTCAGTCAGTTTTTGTTTTATTGTATTAGAATAAACGTTTGATGATCACAATGATTATTGTTTTTAGATGCTTTTACTGATTTTATTATCATACATTATTATATATTTTTCAATAACTAGTATAAATTCAACCACAATGCTAAATCTATCTAAGGGTGTGTTCACACTTGGCAGGTTTGGTTCTATTAAAATGAACTCGGGTGAGTTTGCTCTGTTAGTGTGCTTCATTAGAATAAGTGTGAACGCTACAGGCATCAGAACCACCGCCTCCTTGCGGTAGATCTTCATTTGCATGTGACGGAGGAATTCCTGCCGCTATTTTGACTCCTTTGCACATTTTATAAGCTCTTCACAAGTTCTCATATATACGCACATACAATTAACGCATTTAGCCCAGCACACAACATTGTTTTGGATGTTGGGTAAATTCTGTCACAAAATATACATCATAAAAGCTGTTTTTGTTTTGTATCTTTAGGTTAGGTCTTAAAAATGACAGTGTGAACACTACTAGGACTAAATGTATCATTTTCAGTGTTGGGGAAAGTTACTTTTACAATATTGATACAATATTGCATTACTCCCTAATAACTAATTGTGTTACTTAGTTACTTTTTATGAAAAATAATGCATTTCATTACTTTTGCGTTACCTTTTCTCACCTGGGCTGGGCTTGCTTGTTATTAAAGAAGAATAGGATACAGGAGAAGGAAGTTCAACACTCTTATTTCTAAATATAATCTAAAGTAATTTTTGCTTATTAGTATGGTTGAATTAGATCATTGAAAGTCAGCAGCAAAGACATTGGTTAATAAAGTGAGATTAAATACATGAAGTATATTTGTGTAATTGAATATAGTTAACTAGTACAGGTTTATTCATTTTGAGGAATATTCGATGTTTTCTTGCAAGTGAGAGTAAATGCTCATATTTAGTCTAGAACTACAATAACCATCATGTTTACACAGCGCACACAACACTTCTGCACTTTATTTCTCTCAACATGGCAACAGGAGAGCTGTCATTCAATGTGAAAAAGTAACTTGCGTTACTTATCTGAAAAAGTAACTTAGATATTTTGTTGTAAATTGAAAAAGTAATGCGTTACTTTACTAGTTACTTCAAAAAGTAATCTGATTACGTAACTTAAGTTACTTGTAATGTGTTACCCCCAACTCTGGTCATTTTCTTTTTTGTTCCGGACCAATAGAACCAAGACAACCGAATTACAAGTGTGAACACACCATAAAACACCACAGCCAAGCAATGCTTGATCTTAAAGACAAACTACGGTCCATCTTCTACTAAACAGCAACGAAAAGGAACTTTAAAGTCAACATGAAATGAAAATCAACCCTATTTACTTTCCCAATACAAGATACAGATCTTATTGTAAGTAATTCAAACATTTGTCTGGTCCACTTTTCACAATCCAAATAATTCCAGACCAAGCTTCATCCTACATTTTCTCCTGCATTTAAATATCCTGTTTCCATGAGAATCGCATCATATTGTGAACTAAAATAGGTTACGAATGGCATTTCATGTTGACTTTCATGCAAAACAGGGAGCTAAGAGCACGTCCATTAACCGAGACAGTATCTATACACCAGCAGAACTGCTTAAAGATGCTAATGTAATCTCTGCATGTGTCACCTGGTGTATTGGTGAGGGATTCAGGGATCACTGAGCCGCCTGTTGGGGCAGGAGGAGAAGTCGATGTGTCACTGGAGGTGGCCGTGTCTAGTCAGCAGACAGAAGGATGAGCTCGCCAGTGCAGGGATCAAATACCACGACAGTATTGCCCATCAGAGCCTAAATCAGCCTGATCTCAGCTATTCTCTGACCACAAATAAAGGGCACTGCTAAAGGCACTTTACTGCAGCCCCCTAAAAGGGACAAGCACTAGAGAGTGACTTGCATGCTTTTGATGATGTATGGATTTACCCATGACATCAGTCGATCATGTCCATATACTGCAATGATAATGTATCATAATACAATGACAGTTTCAGATGCATATACCATGGTACTGTTTGATTGCCATTTTATATACCATAGTATTTTATGGTACTTCAAAGTACTTTCAACAATACTGAGGTATCTCCATCATGTTCAGTGTACACATACATTTTTATACACTAATTTATTGTCTGTCAATATTGGATATTTGATTGTGCATTCTCATTTGCACATGACCTTTTCATAATTCTTCCTTTATCATAAAGTTTCAGTTTCAATCGTTTCATTCTTTAAATGTAAAAAAAAATAATTTTAATAACACTTAAATATAATAAAGTTTTTAGAATGTTATATAGTGATATATCACTATAAATTCTATATTGGTAACACTTTACAATAAGGTTCATTAGTTAACTACATTAGTTAACATGAACTAATAATGAACTGCACTTCTACAGCATTTAATAGTCTTTGTTAATGTTAATTTCAACATTTACTAATATATTATTAAAATCTTGTTAACATTAGTTAATGCACTGTGAACTAACATGAACAAACAATGAACAACTATACTTATATTTTCATTAACTAACATTAACAAAGAGTTGCTCGTGGTTAGTTCATGTTAGTTAATACATTAACTAATGTTTAACTAATGAACCTTATTGTAAAGTGTTACCTCTTTATTTGATTAATATAGGCAATTACATTAATGTAACAGTTTTTAATTAAGGTTCACAAACACAGTACATTAAAAGATTGTTAATAATAAATGTGTGTGTGTGTATATATATATATATATATACTTTATTTGTTTTAATTACTGGTCTATGTTAAATGCAAAAAATAAATGAGCCTTACCCTTAATTAATCTCATTTATTATTAAAAATCTACAAAAATCTATGAATTTGATGCACTGTGAGTATTCACAACATTTCCAGAGTTGTTCATATGTATAATGATTTAATTTACATTTCAGATGCTGTTAATATGACATTGTATGTTTCACTATCTATCCAGACATAAAAAATGTACGTGTTAAAATCAGACATTAGGTTTGAAAACTTATGAGATCACGTTGTCATGGTAGAGTCCAAACATCACTGTTTTACCATAGTACTGTTGAATATGTGCACATACTGTACTTTAGCATGAACTCATGTGAAAGTTTTTGGTTGAAACTTACTTAAAGTCACACGCGCTCCTCAATGCCAGCACAATGCTAATCATCTCTGTCTATGCCAGTATTCACAGTACTGTACGTCAAATATGGAACGTGGCATTCGGCATCTCATGCATGTTAGCTTGTTTGCTGTCGTCTGTCTGTCTCAATAGGAGCAGGTGTCTTCCCTCTGGAAGAGGAATGACCATGTCAGCTCACACTGTGCCGGTACTGATGGGAGTTTTGGGATTCAGCGTGGGCAGCCCACAGCGAGCACCGCAGCAGGCCGATACTTCCTGCTCTCAGGCATGCTGATGTTTTATTAAGGTTGCGTCCCTCCCTAGTGTTTCATAATTAAAGCATGGCTGAAGACACTGTTCCCTAATTCCATGGGTTTATTGTATTTATATGGTTTGCTAATGAAAAATGGTCCGTATTACTGATAGATGTTTTATTTAGTGTTGTGTCTGAGTGGTGTGGATGAAAATAATTTATGTCTCAATAATTCAGTGAGAGATTCACACAGAGTTTCGTGTTCTGTGAGATAGGTGTTGCATTTTTGCAATTATACAAACTGTTTTATATAAACTGTTAAAGGGAACATATTATGGAAAATAGGATTTTTTGTACTCTATAATACTCTCAATATGTAATGCAAAACTTCTTTCTATTAGGATAATTATGGAAAGTTATGGTGTTGACATCAGAACCAGCGAGCAAGTCACACAGTCATACAGGTTTGAAACTTCCTGATGGTGAGTAAATGATGACAGAATTTTTATTTTTGGGTGAACTATCCCTTTAACATGCCTGTATGACCGACCACATATGTCCTTGCTTATTTATTATGTCGCAACAGTTTTTACTTATTTTCAGTTTTCATTTACATTCAATTCATTTCACAAACAAAGAGGTAGGAAAATCATAACAGAAGCAATTTACAGTACATACACTATACTGTTCAAAAGATTGGGGTCGGTAAAATAAAAAAATTAAAAAATCTTGATCAAAAATACAGTAAAAACTCTAATATTGTGAAATATTATTACAATATAAAATAACAGTTTTCTATTTTAATATATTTTAAAATGTAATTTATTCCTGTGGTGGCAAAGCTGAATTTTCAGCATCATTACTCCAGGCTTCAGTGTCACATGATCCTTCAGAAATCATTCTAATATGCTGATTTGTTGCTCAAGAAACATTTATTATTAATGTTGAAAACAGTTGTGCTGCTTAATATTTTTCTGGAAACTGTCACATTTTTTGAGGAATCTTTGATTAACAGAAAGTTCAAAAGTAAAGAATTTATTTAAAATGGTATATATATATATTTTTTTACATTATAAATTTTTTTTTTACATTATAAATTATATTTTTACATTTTTTTTTAACATTTTACTTCACACCACTAACATTTAAAGTGGCAGATGACAAAACTGCAGCACATATTTATAAGAAACATAATTTTATTGTCTGTTGCCGTGGACGCTAGTTAACATTACGCTAGTTAACATTATAGTTGTCTTTTTAGTTATAGTTCTTGGTGTGAACCCTTTTAATCAATTTAATGCATCCTTGCTGAATAATTTTGAACAGTAGTGAATAGGGGTCTACAACTGTTTCTGGATAAAAAGTAAAAAAGTAACAGAGCTGTCAATCAAATTAACTGTATGATATCAAATGTTTCGCAATGAATCTCATACACCAGTATTTGCTGAGAAAAGCCCCAAAATGAAGAAAATTTAGACATTTAATTATTGTGGCAAATGTCTATACATGTTCTTGTGCTCCATCTGTACTATTTTTTTATTGGTGCACTCTATTGAATATGCGCTAGATTGACTGTTTATTCAGCGTCTTTTACGATGACAGCTTTAAGATGCCGTGTCACGCATGTCCATTCACACAAAATGATCAGTAGAGGCATCCAGAAAGGTATTATCATCCAGTGCCTTTTAACAGGCTACTAATCGAATTAGCCTCTCGCAGTACAGTCATGCTTTCTGGACAAAGAGTGCATGTGTGCCTGTGTGTGAGAGAGCGAGCAGCTCTGAGCAGAGAACGACGGGTAACAGGAGGGCAGGCATATGGCCACGGGGGGTTAACGTGAGAGCTGGAGCACGATTTCTCGCGTTCACCCCCCCCACACACGCCATCTGCCACCGAACCGGACCAGAACCAAAAAAGCAGGCATAGAGTGGCCAGATCTACTTCAGACCACTCTCCTTCTCTGACCACATTAGAACGAGAGAGAGAGACAAAGAAATAGTGTTTGTTTGAGAGAGATAAAAAAAAAAAAAAGACAAGACAGACTTGCAATCTTGTGAATTAATGGCTCTCTTCCAAAATCTAGTAAGCTGACTATTTAAGGCAGCATGCGTGCGCTCCTGCTGTTCCAAAAGGTAAGCAGCATGACTGTGCTGCCTTCTAAGAAAACTCTTTTGGCCAGATTCTAAGGCAGTATGTCAAAGGAAGCAATGCCAAAATGCATTGTGACAGTTTATCAAAGATGGTGTACAAAGTGTGAGAAATGTTGATTATAAATATAATTTATTTAATGCAAAAAAGTATGGCTAAAAAGTTAATTTAATAAAAAAAATGTTGGTAACACTTTAGTTTAGGGTCCAATTCTCACTATTAACTGGTTGCTTATTAGCATGCTTATTACTAAGAAATTGGCTGTTTATTAGTAGTCATAAAGCACATATTAATGCCTTGTTCTGCATGACCATATTTTACATCCCTAATCCTACCCAATACCTAAACTAAACAACTACCTTACTAACTATTAATAAGCAGTAATTAGGAGTTTATTGAGGCAAAGGTCGTAGTTAATAGTTAGTTAACAGTGAGAATTGGACCCTAATCTAAAGTGTGACCAAAATGTTTATTTACCTATTACTCAATAGTAAAATATGCTACGTATTTTTATGCTTATTAGAGTTTCACAAAGTCCCTTTACCAAAAGTCAGTTCACTCTTTAGTACCGTCCTCTGGCAACTATTTTCTAGTTAACAGGCGTATAAATCCAACTCTTATCAACTTGAAACCGAAATCTCCAAAAATGTTTGCCAAGATTAAATTTCAATATGAGCATTTTAGTGTAGTGAAATGTAATGTATCACTCTTGTCAGAATATATTGCTGATTTGAAATATGCTATTAAAGTGTAGAACACACACATATTGGGTAAATTAATTTTTAATTAGATTAATTAGATTATTTTTAGCTATACTTTTTTGTATTTAATAATAGTATTTTGTATTTAATAATGGTATTTTATATTTTATAGTTTTTTTATATTTTACAAGTTATTCTTATATTTTATATTATTTATTATTATATAATTTAATATATTTTTATTTTATAAGTATCCTTAAAGTACTTAAATTATGCAGAAAAAAAATGTTAAAGGCCCACTGAAGTGCCTTGGAATGCACAGCATTATTCAATGTGTTGACGTAATTTTAACTGAAACAGGAAGACAGGGTGGGACATATCAAACAGCTCCTCCCCTTTTTTAAAATAGCCAATAGCATTTCATTTATATCACAGCTCAGCCAGAGCTGTTGAGCTTGATAAAGCCTCAGTTTCCTTCTAATCTCTAACCGTTTCTACTCCTAATCTCCTCCATATCGCTTTAAAATACAGCATTCTGTGCATAATTCAAATGGGTTCTCTGTGTTTTCTCTGTGTGCTATCGTGTCTCTGGACTGGAGCAGACTGTGTGCGCTGCGGTTCGCATGACACTAACGTGAAACCAGACTTCATTCGCCTTAATGGAAAGCATATTTACACTGTCTGAATCGTTCCCTATCCCCTATATAGTGCACTATATGCCATTCACCATGTAGAAATTAGTAAATGTGTGAGCAAGTGACCGATTTCAGCTGCAGCTTCAATATCTGTTTATAATGTAGGGAGCGGGACGCTTTACAGAAGATCTGATGAGAAGCTGAAGTCCGCGGTGATGTCATGAAAATCCGTGATCCATTTTTAATGGAAGTGAGAGACTGCAGGTTTTGAATGTTTATATCTTCTAAATGCGAATTTTGTCATTGTTTTGGACACACCAGCTTATTCATAACCTTAAGGCCAACATATTCATACTAAAGGGGGGACTTTAATGTGCATGCACATTCTAGAGCAAACTATCAAAAAAGTGATTGGCTCTTTCATATGAAAGGTGGGTCTTCCATTCTTTCATGCACCATTACGATTTCTCCCATTCATTTTTCTGAGAATTGTCTGTATCTTGTATTGTGCTTGAGTATGTGTGCTTGACTAATGGAATGCTGTTTGTATATGACCCATTAAGTTGCAGCCTATTTAGATCACTTAAGAGCTTCCATTTCAGTTAACATGCTGTCTTAGAAGACAGGCGCCTATGTAGACTGTAGACAGAAAGGAAGTTCACTTGGTTTTGGAACAGGGCCAGTTCCTTGCAGTAATTATGAATAATTTCAGCTTTATTACGTAGAGTTGCTCACTAAATCTTCGAGATGCTTCTCCCCGTGCACTGCCTCAGACACTTGGGCATGAAGATGTGCAATAACATTGCCCTTGCTGGATAAATGCATGAGGGTTATTTTTAGTGTGATGGGAGGCCCACAAGATTAATAAACATTCATCATCCATTTCCTCCAAATTCCTGCTCTCTGTCTTTCTCTATTGCATTCTCTCTCTCTCTCTTGCACTCTGTTTTCCGCTCTGTCTTCTCCTTTAGGACAGTGAGAGCTTTCTATCACAGTTTCCAAACACTCTATCCAGGAAAGAGGAATGGAATAAACGGTGCTTCCATATTTTATTCCTCATCCTCTCACACAGTAAAATTGAATAAAAATAAAATAAAAAATGACACTGGATAGCAGCAGGGTTCAATCCCAGGACTGTTTGGAGATCATTTAGGTAATGATGTCTTGATTTGCCCCTGAAGCACATATGCTGATAACCTTCCCATTTCAGCATGACTAGTGCAGAGGTCACTGCTGCTGCAGTCCTACATGAGCAACTAGATTGGAACTAAGATTTGCTTCCACATTGTAACTTATTCTGGCCAATATCTGCCGACTTAGGCTAGAATGCCATCTGATCATCTTGTAAAGTGACAAACCCATTTCGTTTTTTTAATATTGATGTTTATGGGTGGGTAAATCTGAAATCAATGATACATGCCACAATAATAGACTGGCGTGCATTAAAGTGTAAAGTAATACATACTGATTATTTCACAGACATACAAAGTGGATTATACAGTTAGATATTTGGTATCTTGTTTATATGCAACGAACAAAGTTCTTTTCCATGAATTTTCCAATTAATTATTTAGTATTTACTAGATACAAATTTTAAACAATTATTTAAGAGATTGCACTAACAAAAATTCTAGATGGATAATTATGTTAAAGCTAAATACATATTGAAAGTGCACGTACTGTAAACCAACTTTTGAAAGTGCAACCAACTTTTGAGATATTATACATGCCCATAAATCACTATTTTGAATGCCTGAGATATAACATGTGCATGGAAGCCAAGTAATAATTGCCTCAAACAGTGTCTTTCAAAGATTTTATGTTATGTACGGAGCCCCTAAAAGGACATGGTGATGAAAAAATGGTGGAAAAATTATGTCAATGCTTTTGCGTTCTCTTGCAAATGTTTTGCATTCCCCAGAGAAACTCTCCATTCCCTCTCAAAACTTTTGCGTTCCCCCAAAAAACTTTTGCATGTTCTCGCAAAACTTTCTTGGGGGAACGCAAAACATTTGCGAGAGAACGCAAACGCATTGACAAATTTTTTCTCCCATTTCATATTTTTTTTCCCTCTCCATGTCCCTTTAGGGGCTCTGTAGTTATGTTATGTAGGTATGTAGATTGTCTATAGATGTGTTTGAGGCTGGGACTAACGCTAATCTAGATGTCTTGCATGCAAAAGAAAGATCTTACTCAAGTTTCATAATCTGACTATTCAGATTTCTGCAATGTCCTGCAAGAGTCCTTGGCGAGTGTCAGAGTGTTCCATTATTCAGTAGAATGAATGAACAACGGAAGTGACACATCACTGTTCAATTGGTTATGGATGATAAAATGAAATTCTTTCCAGGCTCTAAAAATATTAGAAGTGACCATAAAACCTTTAGTACAGAACAAATTCGTCCTTTAACAGCAAACACATCCCTATGTCTATTTTAGAAGGGGCATCACACGTAAATCTCGGGAGAAAATCCTCTCTCACACATCATTAAACGTACATAAAACATTACTTTTAGCGGACAAATGTTGACAGACCTTGCAAAATATGCATTGCATGCTGTGGAAGATTATTTCACCACATTCCAAACAATCCCAGTTCTCCCAGGTTATTAAATATTTTCAGCTTGGCAATTATTAAAAAAAATGACATCACAAACTCCAAAATCAGGCCATTCTGACAGGCCCTAATAATATTGAATTATGGAGATATTTCAACATATTACTTTGAGTGAAATAATGTATTAATGTGTCTTCTGCATGTGTGTTTGATGGCAGGCAGCGGGACCCTGAGGGAGTGAGAGAGTCCACAGCCCGACACACACTGAGATAAATTGCTCTCACTCCAGTGAGTGTTATTCATTGGTCAGAGGTTGGGAAGAAAAGCTTCTCAGGACACAAAAGCACTGTGATTGTACCACGGTACAGGTATGGTTTCAAATGGTAATAATACCACATGCCAGTACTTTTGGTATATGGGCAGTTTACATGGCATGTAATCTCTCTTATATTTTCATTTCATTTGGTTGGACACGAAACAGATTTTATCCATAAAAATGTAATTTATTCAAAAACATTTTTCTATTTTAATTTTTTTTTTTTTTAAATGCTGGCAAAGCTGAATTTTCAGCATCATTAATCCAGTCTTCAGTGTCACATGATCCTTCAGAAATCATTCTAAAATGATGATTTGGTGCTCAAGAAACAATGTTGAAAACAGTTGTGCTGCTTAATATTTTTGTAAAAATGTTTTTTAAGGATTATTTCACCAATGGAAAGTTCAAAAGAACAGCATTTATTGGAAATAGAAATCTTTTGTAACATTATAAATGTATTTACTCTCACTTTTGATCAGTTTAATGCATCCTTACTGAATAAAACTACTTTTTCTTTAAAAAAACTATTCTTACTAATTCCAAACTTCTGAACGGTTGTGTAAATTATGTTCATATCCATGTTCATTTGACAACTACCCATATACATGTACAGTTGAGCTCAAAAGTTTACATACCCCTTGCAGAATCTGCAAAAATGTTAATCATTTTAACAAAATAAGAAGGATCATGAAAATTGCATGTTATATAGTACTGTCCTTAATAAACTATTTCACATAACAGTTGTTTACATAAAGTCCACAAGACAAAAAAATAGCAGAATTTATAAAAATGACCCCGCATTTAGAAGTTTATATACCCTTGATTCTTAATACTGTGTGTCATTACCTGGATGATCCACGACTGTTTGTTTGTTTTGTGATGGTTGTTCATGAGTCCCTTGTTTGTTCTGAGCAGTTAAACTGAGCTCTGTTCTTCAGAAAAATCCTCCAGGTCCTGCAGATTCTTCAGTTTTCCAGCATCTTCTGCATATTTGAACCCTTTTCAGCAGTGACTGTATGATTCTGAGATCCATCTTTTCACACTGAGGACAACTGAGGGACTCAAACACAAGTATTAAACAAGGTTCAAACATTCACTGATGCTCCAGAAGGAAACATTACGCATTAAGAGTTGGGGATGTAAACTTTTTGAATTGGATGAACAGAATAAATTGTACTTTTTTTGTCTTCTGGGAAACATGTAAGTATCTTTTGTAGCTTCCAAAGGGCAGAACTAAATGAAAAAATATGTTCTTTAAACAAAATAAAAAAAACTTGCACATCAACTTCTTGTTCAAAAGTTTTCACCCCTGACTCTTAACGCATTGTGTTTCCTTCTGGAGCATCAGTGAATGTCTGCAGCTTTTGTAATAGTTTTGTCTGAGTCCCTCAGTTGTCTTCAGTGTGAAAAGATGGATCTCAAAATCATATAGTCACTGCTGGAAAGGGTTCAAATATGCAGAAGATGCTGGAAAACTGAAGAATCTGCAGGACCTGGAGGATTTTTCTGAAGAACAGAGCTCAGTTTAACTGCTCAGAACAAACAAGGGACTCATGAACAACCATCACAAAACAAACAAACACTTGAAACACAAGTCGTGGATCATCCAGGTAACCACACACAGTATTAAGAATCAAGGGTATGTAAACTTTTGAATGGGGTAATTTTTATAAATTCTGCTATTTTTTTTGTCTTGTGGACTTTATGTAAACAACTGTTATGTGAAATAGTTTATTAAGGACAGTACTAAATAAAAAATAACATGCAATTTTCATGATCCTTCTTATTTTGTTAAAATGATTAACATTTTTGCAGATTCTGCAAGGGTTATGTAAACTTTTGAGCTCAACTGTACCATGGTACTGAATGATTATACCATACTGTATCCCAAATACTATTATGATTATACCATACCGTATCCCAAATACCAAATAATATCATAGTACCGTATCCATGTGCATGTCCTAAAATGCATAATAATACCATGGTACTTTGTGGTACTTTTATGCAGTTCTGTTATCTTGTAAATAATCATCTTCTAGTTTTCCTAAAAGGCTCGTCTACTAAACTCTGCTCTACTACTACAAGACTAACCTATGTTAATCTACAGAGCAACACAAGAGTACTACTCTACTGACGTTAAAAAAGCTCGAACCTGTAAACGTGTCTACAGACGTTGATGGAGCCGGAGTCTGGCGTACTGTGATTGGTTGGACTGACTCTGTGCTGGTTGGTGTTGGTGTTATGGATGTAGTTATAGACATTGGTACAGTGGCTGGGTCAAGCGTAACTGCTAGTGTTTGCACTGAGGACAAAAAAAAACATTACAGCCTGTTGAGACCAAATTCAAATGTAAGTCTTCTGGCAAATGGCTAGAGATGCACTAAGTAATGGTCTGGACATCAACTGGCAATGCTGAAGTATTGAGTAAAAGCGTAGTTTTTGGTTTTCGACAACATTGGCATATACCCTATTTACCCAACATTGTTATTAAAGGGTTAGTTCACCCAAAAATAAAAATTCTGTCATTAATTACTCACCCTCATGTCGTTCCACACCCGTAAGACCTTCGTTCATCTTTGGAACACAAATTAAGATATTTTTGTTAAAATCCGATGGCTCAGTGAGGCCTGCATTGCCAGCAAGATAATTTACACTTTCAGATGCCCAGAAAGGTACTAAAGACATATTTAAAACAGTTAATGTGACTACAGTGGTTCAACCTTAATGTTATGAAGCGACGAAAATACTTTTTGTGCGCCAAAAAAACAAAGTAACGACTTTATTCAACAATATCTAGTGATTCAAAACACAATTTCAAAACACTGCTTCATGAAGCTTCGAAGCTTTACGAATCTTTTGTTTCGAATCAGTGGTTCGGAGCTTGTATCAAACTGCCAAAGTCACGTGATTTCAGTAAACGAGGCTTCGTTACGTCATAAGTGTTTCGAAATTTCAGTGGTTCACCACTGGGGGGCGTGACTTTGGCAGCTTGATACACACTCCGAACCACTGATTCGAAACAAAAGATTCGTAAAGCTTCGAAGCTTCATGAAGCGGTGTTTTGAAATCACCCATCACTAGATATTGTTGAATAAAGTCGTTATTTTGTTTTTTGGGCGCACAAAAAGTATTCTTGTTGCTTCATAACATTAAGGTTGAACCATTGTACTCACATGAACTGTTTTAAATATGTCTTTAGTAGCTTTCTGGGCATTGAAAGTGTTAATTGTCTTGCTGGCAATGGAGGCCTCACTGAGCCATCGGATTTTATCAAAAATATCTTAATTTGTGTTCCGAAGATGAACGAACGTCTTACAGGTGTGGATCGACATGAGGGTGAGTAATTAATGACAGAATTCTCATTTTTGGATGAACTAACCCTTTAAATAATTCCACAACCGAAAGTGTCAGAAAATAGGTTTACAGAGATGAAGTAAGTAGTATTCAGTTAGTCATGTGATCTCATTATGGTAATAAAACAGCTTTCATGCAGCTGATATGAGTAAATTGTCTCCTGCGAGTCTAAATCATTTGAAACATTTTCAAAATTACCATTCTTTAGATGCAAAACTTAGTAATATCTGCGTCACTAGCATCGCTAAAAACGTAAAACACTTCACCTTTAAACTGAAAAAAAAATACAGAGTGCACCTTTAAGAAGAATCTTGAGGAAAAAGACTCTGCATTCCTCATGAGATCAGTCTTCGCCTCAGATTTCCAACAAAACAGCATTAAACCACCACAAATGGGCAGAACTGCACTGAAATCTCCCATAACCTTGAGCACACCCTCATACATCACAAGCCAGCATTAGAATGCTTTGCATCTTAGATCACATGAAACATTTATGAAGTAGAAAACTGTGGAAAAATGCATCACGCCATCAGAGTTCACAGTGACAGTTAAGGGACGGATCATAACCGACGTCTTGTTAACGACATGAAATAAAGAGGCCAAAAAGAGTGATGGCAGCAGGAGCGAAAACATGAAAACAACAGTCAGCGTATTCCGTTAGCATGCCACTTACTGCCAGACGTTCCCGACGCCTCACCTGCAAACAGAAAGAGAGGAAGATAAAACAAATGAGAGAGTATTACTCATTTATTTTCGAAAACACTCTTGTGGGTTTATTTTATTATTTCTCTACCACTCTGGAGCACATCTAAGATTAAAAAATACAGAAGCCTGCCTCTCTATCTCAGGCAGTGAGCGTACAGTAGCGATGAACTGTACATTTCTACTATTCAGTATGCTTATCTTCTTTTTATTGCAAAGTTGCCTTTGTGCTATTCTACTTTCCTTAGCAAGTGAAGATGCTCCAGTTTTCTACACTGTACGTAAATCATAGCTTCTTCTCAGGTGTGTGCGCGTGTCTAAATACAGCAGGTGCATAATTCTTACAAATGTTCGGGGAGCCGTTCGGTGTGGGCAGGTAGGAGCCGGGCTTCCAGGACTTGGCTTTGAAACCTCTCTCGCAGGCCGAACAGTCTTGTCCAGTGGTGTTGTGCTCGCAGTCGCACTGAAGGGTCCCGTCACGGAGGGAGCACTGACCGGCGTGGAGGTTACACTTGCACCTGTGAAAACAGGAAACAGCGGACAATTAGCACGCTTGTTACATCGCAGCCACAGGCAAGGGCGAAAGGATGATTCCCACCTTTTATTTGTTAGGGTCACCCGAGGTAGCTCATTAGCTCACCTACTTGGCTCAAGAAATCAGCTAGACTAATTAGTGGAGCCAGACACCATAGTGCATGGCTAAAAAAAGTACCTGTAGGGAATATTGTGGATTCTACAGATCTTTACATCATGGTTGATGTGTATATAGTTATATAGAGAGGAGTTTTGGGCCAATGAGATTTCACTTTGGAATTCTATTCTACTTACGGAAAAAATGTAACTGGCGCTGCGTTCGTTCCGCAAGTTGAATAGGGAAGGCGTAGGACATACAGCGTAAGCTTTTTGAAGAATACGAAAGTACGGTTTTGGCGGAAGCACTTGGAAGGCGATCATTTGTTTATATAAAGCATATACATTTACGTTTTTTTTCGAAAATGACCGATCGTTTCGCTAGATAAGACCCTTATTCCTCGTCTGGTATCATTTAAAGCCCTTTGAAGCTGCACTGAAACTATAATTTTGACCTTCAACCATTTGGAGGCCATTGAAGTCCATTTATAAGGAGAATAATCCTGGAATGTTTTCATCAAAAACCTTAATTTCTTTTCGACTGAAGAAAGAAAGACATGAACATCTTGGATGACATGGGGGTGAGTAAATTATCAGGAAAATTTTATATGAAAGTGAACTAATCCTTTAACATTCTTAAATCAATATACATTTACTTGAGAAGCAAAATGACATAAGATAACAATTCATAAGATAAGTTTTCTGAAAAAAAAATGTATCAAAATAAAGTGACTTTACTCTAAAAACAAGAAAAAAATGTCTGCCAGTGGGGTAAGAAATATAAACTATAAATTTAAATTTTTATTTTTCTTACCCCATTGGCAATTTTTTTAAGCATAAGGTTTAATTTTAGTTTAATTTTGATCAATTTTCAGAAAAGAAGACTTAATATCTAAACTGTAAAACTATTTTTTACATTAATTCAAATAAAGCTGAAATAAAATAAAATATAAATATTAGATGAAAAATGTAAAATTTCTTTTATTTCAGTTCATTTATTTTTTAAGTGCAAGTACTAAAATTACTAAAACTAAAACTTAAATAAAAAATAAATTAAAGCTAAATAGAAATATTAAAAAAAAACTAATTATTAAAATTAAAATGAAAACTATTTAAAAAATTAAAAATTTTAATAGTATATACATAATACTAAAATAACACTGGTGCAGTAAGATAAGATACAATCTATGAAAACAAGACTTATTGTTGCTTTTTAAGGATTTTTAGATAACATGACTGGAAAACAAGTGAAAAAGAGAAAGATTAAAAACTCATAAAGATTTTTTATGGTGTGTGTGGTCCTGAAAACTTCTGTCCACCTCTCTAGATATTAGTGTGATATTAAAGTCTTTTTTTTGTTCTTTTGCTAGATGTTTCTAATCTTTCATCATTATCAACTCTTCCCATGCCCCCTGTTTGTAAGCACTATAGAGGCTGTTTGTGTTTGTTAGATGCGGGCAAGTTTGATTCTCTTTGTCTCTGATGTTGGAGATAAAACTCTGGGATCTGTGGGGACAGTAAACAGCATCCGTCTGCTCTACTCCAAATATAGCAGCCGTCTACTGGGGGGAAGGGAATACCTCGAGAAAGATGGAACGAACAAAAGAGAGAGAGAGAGTGAGTAATGATTATCGCTAGTAATGAGAATAAATGGGGGATATTGAGATGGCCTTGCCTTGTCTCTCCTTATCGGTGGCTTTATAAGAAAAATCTGCAGTGCTCCACAAAATGTCGCTTCCCTCCTTTGAGTTCATGAGGAATGCTCTGGCTATCTGACAGCCGAGTTTAAGGATAGTTGAGATTAAAGGTCTTGGGAGGAAAGCAGGTTAGTATGGAAATGATGACTTTTGCAATTACAATCTCTCTAATCAAATGAGTGTGTAAATCCCAATGCTTCAGATTTTTTTTCATCCTCACTAGAGCGAACAGCAATCCATTTGCATGAAATATTTATGAAGCTGACCTATATATTTCCATGCGGACACCCCATAACCAAACCTTGTATTGCTGTATAATGAGGTCATACCTCGCCCTCTGAAGTTTCCCATGAAAAAAAAAGTGATTCAACATACAAAACTCTGGAATAAAATGCTGTCTTGTGCCCTGCTAGATTGCTGTAAAGCTATTTCTTGTTTGCATGTTATAACTTTTTTTTTTTGTCCATTTAAGCATGACAAATTTTAAATGTAAAATCCTCAAAACTTGATATGTAATCTTAATTAAACACAGTGCACTGCATCTTATT
Source organism: Mylopharyngodon piceus (assembly GCA_039654765.1). Classification (NCBI taxonomy): domain Eukaryota; kingdom Metazoa; phylum Chordata; class Actinopteri; order Cypriniformes; family Xenocyprididae; genus Mylopharyngodon; species Mylopharyngodon piceus. The sequence continues at coordinate 6,741,028 of CM077453.1, read as the reverse complement.
GCAGTTATCAAATGATACATTTTTCAACATAGAAATGAAAGATACACAAGCTTTTGGGTTTGGGGAATGGTGATCATATTTTTATTTTTAATTTAAATTATGGCATTTTGCTTCTTAATATAATAATATTATTTCTGTATTATTTCAGACTCTTATAAAACTCATATAATGTTAGTAAAATGTTTTGCACAATGCATAATTAATTAATTTATATACAGTCAAACCAAAATTTATTTACTTTAACATTTCATTCATTATTACAGTTTATTCGCTATAGTTTAAAAAAATGGTAATAAAATATGACAAGATCTCAGAGTTAAACTGTGTCAGAAAAAAATTATCTTAATTATGTCAGATAACACTTACGCAAAACATGGTCAGGTCAAAGTGTCTGAATAATTTTTGGTCCCAAATTTTTATCAATTTTACTGGTAGTCTGCTGTATGAAGAATTTTTTGGTATAATATGTCACAGTTTACTTTATTTTGCTATCCTCACTTACATAAATGAACTATAGTGTCCTGCACCCACTAGTAAAAAAATATAAAAAATGATATCTAGTGTCTGAATAATTTTTGGTTTGACTGTATATATTATTTTATATAGGGCAGACAAGAACGTGAACAAGAACAAGATCATAACGCTGGCCAGGCTTAAACCCGCATCCCCATGTGCAACAGGTATTGTGCACAGTGTCACACCTCCATCATGTTTTTTTTTTCTTTTGTCTGTTTCCACACCCTCTCATTTACTACACTTCAAACAAACATGAGTGATAGTGGAGAGTGTGATTTTACTCAATTTAATTTACTTTAATTAGGTCTTCCTTCAAAAGCCTGAGGAAACAGTTAGACTTCTACCACCCTCTTGAGGCCTTTAAGCCTTAATTAAAACCCAGAGTCAATCACAGTAAATTCATTTATTTGGCTGTTTCTCCAAGACCAAGTGCCGATCAAGCTCCTATCACGACAAATTAATCAGCGGCGGACCACTTCATTTTGGAGATCCTCGCCTTAAGGGAGACCTCTACTTTTGAGAGACAGCGCGGGATCTCAGACGCACGTTAATCAATTAAAGCAAGGCACGGTCTCATTTCAATTTCTGACCAAATTCAGGCTTTACAATCCTCTTATGTACAGATTGAAATTAGGACCCACCCTGTGAGGAGCGATGAGAAACGGATGAGAACGAGTCTTTGTGTAATGGAGAGCACCGTGAGCAGATATAGATGTGTTCTGAAGAGCATCTTGCTCCATGTGTTTATTTTGCTTGGGTTGCATATTTGGGTGTTTCATCTATGGGCACTTTTATGTTGAGGTTTTTTTTTGTTTGTTTTTTTTTTTACTAAAAACTTTTTCTTTTTGTTATATGAAAGTCACATTTAAACTGCTTTGGAAACCTTTTACTGTCATTATCATGTACACTGCTGTTCAAAAGTGTGGGGTCAGTAAGATCTTTTGTTTTTTTTTAAAGAAATTAATACTTTTATTCAACATGGATGCATTAAATGATGAAAAGTGGCAGTAAAGAGAGAGTAAATATATAAAGAAAACATTTCTATTTCAAATAAATGCTGTTCTTTTGACCTTTCTTTTCATCAAAGATAAAAAAAGGTATCACGGTTTCCACAAAAATATTAAGCAACACAACATTGATAATAATAATAATAAATATTTCTTGAGCAGCAAATCAGCATATTAGAATGATTTCTGAAGGATCATGTGACACTGAAGACTGGAGTAATGATGCTGAAAATTCAGCTTTGCATCACAGGAATAAATTACATTTTGAAACATATTAAAATAGAAAATAGTTATTTTTAAAATAAATATTTCACTATATTACTGTTTTATTGTATTTTTGATCAAATAAATGCAGCCTTGGTGAGAGTAAGAGGCTTCTTTCAAAAATATTTAAAAATCATATCGCATACCCCAAACTTTGAACACTTTTCACTTTTCAGATTCCTTTTATGTCTGCTATAGATTTAGTTTTACTCTTGCCAGACCCAGAAAGTCCATCATAAAAATATTATTGCATTTTAAAAATTAAGATAATCTAAAACTGATACAATCATAAAACATTTCACTACTGAAAATTATTTAAGTATTTTTTTTACAATAATTACAACCCTCAGCTGTTACATAATTTCCACCACAACTAACTAATTTGCAATAATTATTTTATTTTCGCTTCAGAAAAGTGTGATCAAGATTTTTATCAAGAAAAGTCAAGAAAAGTAAATATAACTATTTATTATTGTAACATTACTTTTATAATATTATATCACTTCCAATCAAGTTTTAATTTTGTCAAATTATGCAAAAGTGTGAAAATATTGTATAATTTTGTTTTTTCATATATGCATTTTTGTTTACATAAAATGCTAGTGATAAAATTAACATTAGCAAAACAAAGGAGTCAGACATTTAAAAATGTATTTCCACCACAGAAATGTGATGGAAAGGACACTGTAGTGAAAATGTTCATGATGTTTTAGAAAAATTGCAAAAATGATGGAAGTGATGATCAATATATATACACACTGTCAGACATTGTCTGACTAATATAAAGTTTATGAAAAGTGTGTTTTAAGAGAGTTAACAGGAATGAAAGTATTCCTAGTCAAAGCAACACCCAATGAAGGTGCATTCAGCACACTTAAACATAGTGTTGCATCTTAAAGTTGCCAGATAAAAGCAGCACAGTCGCACCAGCGACTAATGCAGGGCAGCTGCAGGAATCTAACATCCCGCAAAAAAAAAAAAAAAACAGCACTTGAAGTGATTCAAGCCCTTGGCAAAAACAACACTAAAAAGAAATCTGTCTGGTTTGACAGCTGAATAAATGCCTGCTGGCGTTTTGTAAATGTGCATGGATAGTGAGTGTGAAAACTGCAAGCGATACGGGCAGTAGCTTGCAGATTGGTATGCATTCCTCATCATCATGAATATTCTAAATTATTGACACCTCACCAAAAAAAAAGTGCAAAGTAGACAGTAAAGTCTTGTGATTAAAAACCAAGGACAGAAGAAATAATTTGTGACACTGTAAAGGACAGAGAGGGCAAGGGCATTTTGCTCTTATTAAAACGCTGGCATTATAGGGTGGATGAACCAGCCCGTGTGCATTTTTAGCGCAGAATGCACCAAATCAGGCAACCTCGCTGCAGATTGCAGGGGAACAGCAGGAGGCTTCCTGGGCCTCGGTAGGGAGGCGAAGTAGCAGCATCTTTTTCTGGGGTGTGAGGTGAGGTTTCTCTGCCCCCCACTCTCAGAATCTGTGTCGATCCAGGGCAGCTATATCCAGACACCGCAGGGCTGGGACCCCACTGCTCGGGACAGGAACAGATCTCATGGGCACGTTTGCTGCCAGGCTCTGCTGTTGGGATAGGATCAAACCCCTATCTGGCCATCTGTGACTGGAGAATCAGGAGTGTGTGATAAACATATGGCCCTTAATGTTCCGGCAAAACAGAGGAGCTAAAAGGAAAGCGCCAGTACTAACTAGTCAGCTGTTGTGGATTCTTCTCAAAGCTTCAGAATGTGAGCTACAAGTTGCATTTTTAAGGCCTGGGAAAATGTAGTCTTCCTCTGGTCACAGGCACGATGTGTGTGTGAACATGAAATAATTAGGGAATTTCAGTTGCAGTTCTGGGATAACTGCTGATCTAGGTTCAGTTTCTCACCCCAATCTAAACCTTAATTGGAAAGAAGGGAATAGCTGACTCGTAGTTTGCTGTTTGTATGCACATAAACATATATATATATATTTCTTTTTAAATTATACTATACCCATTCGCATTTAAATCAATATGCAGTCAAACTCAAAACTGGCCTGCTCTGGGATCTACCGAACATATCCCTTGAACTGGTGAAGGCCGGACTTTCCACTGTATCTTTATTCTAACTTAAAGTTTTTCAGGTTGGCACCAACATTGGATTTTGCTGCATTAGTCACTTAATTATCATATTGACTTGAATCTCTCTCTTTATTCCTTATACGACCTTCTAAGTCATAGGGCTGGAGCCTATCCCAGTTTTCTAGGCCAGAGGCAGGGGAAAGCACTCTGGACAGATGGCCAGTCCATCACTGGGCTCTGGCTTGAATACATCTTTGTAAATAACAATAATGACAAAAATATTTGCCTAGGGTGTTTTGTGAACAGTGTATAAATAACATATGCAACTTTAAAAACTTTTGCACAGAATATGGCAGGAAATCATTTTGAATTGATTTTACAGAAAATGAGATAGAAGGGGACACATTCACCTACAGTAGACTTCATAACTTTACTTTAGTTGGTTCACCATTCCCCTATGAAACTGCTGTAAGTGTGATTTCTGCACAACTTGTGGTGACAAAGGGAATTGCAAAAATAGTGATTGTTTCCAAAGAGGTTTCCCAAAGATTTACTGTCAACCAGATCTTAACCTTCAGACTTCTCACGTGTGAGTTACAAATTCTTCCCTCACGGGTCAAAATGACCCGAAGCATTAAAATTACACTAGCTATATAATTTCATTCTGATAATATTTTTTGTTCGGCATTGTAAATGTGTTCAATTGTGTATATTTCAATTTCAAGTGAGACGTAACTGACAAGGTCTTGTACAACTCTGATGAACACTCAATTTTTAAAAATTAAAAGAAAATGAATTTCAGGTCAAAATGACCCGAGGAGAGCCAGATAATTTGATTACAATTTTTAATCGAGATCAGTTAATTAATCTTACATTCCGGCTGCATTTTTTATTAGTTTTTTATTTTTTTGTCTTTCTATGTACACATGTAGAAAAGTGTCTCTGAAGCAGTCACATCACTTTTTTTTTCTTGGCTTACACAATAAGCATCGCTTTTTTAAGAATCGGTGTCAAATTAAAAATAGTTTGCACATTTTTTTAATTGATCAAACTAAATTAACACATTCAGGGCCAGATTTACTAACAGCTTGCTCCAGCGCAAACCCTGTTTTGGTGTTGAAATACTACTGTCAGGATTTACTAAAGACGCAGTGAAAAATTAGCGCTGAAAAGGCATAGACAGTTATTTTTGCAGCTGACCTTATTGCATATGCATTTGTAGGAGTTTCCCTTTCAGACGCAAAATGTATGGGAGGAGAGTATTTAAATGAATCATGCAAGGTGATTTACTAAGGTTTGTGCTAGTCAATTTACTGGTATTTGCGCCTTTATTTACCGCCCCAAAAAAAGCATGTCTTAAACCAGACGCAAATTTGTGCTGCTCTTGGTAGATTGCGTTGGTCATTATGGAAATGATCCAGCTGTGTCTTTGTTCTTTAAAAGGGACCTATTATACCCCTTTTCACAAGATGTAATATAAGTCTCTGGTGTCCCCAGTTGGTGTCTGTGAAGTTTCAGCTCAAAATACCCCACAGATCATTTATTATAGCTTGTCAAATTTGCCCCTATTTGGTTGTGAGCAAAAACACAGTTTTTGTGTGTTTCCCTTTAAATGCAAATGAGCTGATGCTCCCAGCCCCCTTTCCAGAAGAGGGCGGAGCTTTAACAGCTTGCGCTTCAGTTGCTCAAAAACAACAAAGCTGGAGAATCTCACGCAGCCAAAATGAGGATTGTCAGTAACGGTGTTCAGCCTTATGTTGTTCAAACCGGAGTCGGACACTGATGGAGAGACTCAGGAAGAAGTTACAACTTTTAGAATGTATCTGGACGTTTCTGAATGGTTAGTGGTAAAATTTATGTAGTTGCTGTGGAGTTGATTCAACTCATCGACTAGCATGTGCCGTCATGTTAATCTTTTGTGCAAATCCAGTGGAATTGACCCTCGTTTGTGAAGCAGTCCGGTGTAAAATGACAGCATGGCAACAACACTCTACACTACTACAACAACTCTTCCTCTTCTCTAAAGCAGCCCAACATGGCCTCACACCCTTTGTTGCATGTTCCCGGGGGCAGGGTTTATGTAAATTTTGGGGTTTGTGATGTCACCACGCCGGGAAGAAGCTCACTGTAGTCCCTGTTTGTTGTTGTCCTTAAAAAGCGATTTCTGGAAATGAAAATATCTCCCTTTGCAGATGTTGTTTATGCTCAAATAGCAACATTACACACTAACTAAAGTTAAAAAAGTGAAATCATAATCAAGGACCCCTTTAATTTGCACGTCGTCAGTAGATCACACGCAGAACTTTTAATCTGCGCTTTTTTGGAATTGTGCTTTCACGCTAATTTGCCCTGTTTCATAAATCTGGCCCATAATTGAGAGCTCTAGTTTAAAAAGTGGCAAAATCTTTAAAAAATAATATCACATGAACATGTTTAGAGTTCTCTACTAAACTTAATTCTCTGCCTGGAGCCCTGCTTTTGACGTGAGTTTAAACCTGCCATTGCTTAGGTAATGAGGTTTTGGATAAATCTGCACAACTAAAGACAAGTGTGACGTAATTCTCCCCAGGGTGTCGTTGAGGAACATTTATAGAATATCATTATGAGCATTTATGCCTTTATGGGATGCGGCGGCTAGATTTCTTTCAAGATTTGTTTAAAGCGGCAAAGTCTGGTGCAAATAACGGGAGCACGTAGCTCTGATGAATAAATAGCAGTGGCACTAAACAAACACAGATAGACAGATAAAAGGCTGCCGCTGGAGTCCGTTGCTCAGAAGCAGCTGGAAGCTGCTGTTAATGGGAGCTTGATTTATTTTTCCCACAGTCTTCTCTCACGAGACACCCTGACTATTTATTCTCATTTGCACAGAAGCACTGCCAGGCTCATCATGAGGCACTTACGCAAACAAAAACGGATGGAGGAAAGACGAGGACAATCGGTGCCCGGAGAGTCACCTCGGGCCGGCCTAGATTGGTCATTATCACCAGTACCCGACTGACTTATTACCTCCATTTTGAGGAGGACTGAGGAACAACACTGGAAGAGAATTTGGAGAAAGAGCGGCCATTAGTGAACAGTAATGTGTGAACGTCTCCAAATGGGCTGTACGGCCCATGAACTTGGGCTGTTTGAGAAAATGACCTGCTTTGTTAACAAGCTCAACATCTTGCGCTTCATACACCTTATATTAACAATGTTTTTTTTCCCATCCATTAAGGATGAGAGGTACAAATTGAACATGACAGCTCTCCAAAAATAAGATTCAATTCAGTTTACACGGTGTTCAGACAGCAGATATTGATTTATAAGAATCGCTCACTAAGACCGATGTGGGTAATTGGCTTCAAATGCTCTTTTCTCTTCCTCAGTCTAATCCTTCCACAGGACCCTGAAAGCTCTGACCTCCGCTAACGATGCCCGATTCAGACTCCTCCGGTGGTGCGCCTCTCACAGAACTGCCTCGCCTCGCAAGACGCCTGTTTTCATATTCCTTATTATCGGCTTTGCAGCCCCTTCCCACATTTTTTGAAGTATAGCAGCTGAAAAAAAGGTCAGCCCCACAATAGCGGATCTGTGTGTTAAAAGGCAGTCACAGGGAGTTCGTTTCTGAATGTCGTCTTTTATTTTTCCCTGCCTTTTTATTTTTTTACTAGCTTGTGCCAGGGGAGCGGCTAATGAAAAATGCCCCGCTGTTTCCTCCCAATGCCTGAGAGAGCTGCCCATACAATAGTATTGCTGAAGGGAGGTGGCAGACCAGAGACCTTGCCTGTACAACCCCGTTCCCCATCCTCCTCGTGGAGGATTTGCAGTTAAAAGGTTGGAGAGACATGGGAGAGAGAGAGCGCTCCCCATGAGGCGAAAGGCCCTTCCTGTACCACAGCTACTGAATCGCAGACGACCTTGAAAGCTTTGGCACCGGCAGCTCCTGTAAATTATTCACACAGGATGCAGAAATGGGCTTCTTTTGCACTCCCGCCCGAAAGGGCGGAAGCCAAAAGCAAGCACCGCTGCCTCTCACGTGGAAGACGTGGATTAACGGCACGGAGACTGTGAAGAAAGGAGACGTGTGCGCAAACGGAGAGAGAGACAGAGAGTGGTCTTGCCGTTGCCTGTGCACATCAAAAAAAGTTGAAGGAGAGAAAGAATAAGGGAGGTCCCTCCATAATTAATTTCTCCCCCCCACGGAAACATCGCGATGGGGCCAATTATTGCCAGAATGTGACTCCATCGCCTGCTGCGTCACTGTCCACAGAGCTCTATCCTTTAGACATTCACATGATGCTGAATACAGTGAGATGGGCACACACTTATCTTCAGAGCACAAATCACGCTGCTTGATATTTCAAAACTAATTTCAAACTAATTCTGTGCAATCGCTCCGTTCATAAGATTGCATTTCTGTGGAGATTAACCAATACTTAAACTATCAAAACAGCAACACCTAATCAGTCAATTAAATAATTTAAATTAATAATTTAATTGACATTTTATACACAGAAGGTGTAAAGTGTGCATTTCAGCTCTGGATTTTAGACCTTTTAGAAACATCTTTTTACTATGGATGTGTGAATCTTAAAATCAGAGTCATCAGAAATCGCCCTTCTGCAGGTCATGGTGTTTATGATGTTATGTGTGGGCAAAGAAAAGCATTTAATGAACCACATGTTCTAGTGCAGGAGGGATTGGCCCAGTCGACTGAACAGGAACATCCCGCTGTGATGGCGTTGCACTAGATACAGTCCCCATACAGAATGGCCGGATGAAATTTTGATGAGTGATGGCGTTCTGATGAAAAATTCTGTTTGCCTTCCTGGGACACCCTCTTTTATTCTGCGCCCCTAGGGTGGGGATCTGGGCAGCGGAGATATTTACGCCTGCGGTGCTTGCTTTCAGGGAGGCCGAACGACCCTAATAGAATTTCAAAGATCCCCTTGCGAATGAAAAACTGAGGGAGGACAGTTTTCTGTTTTTCCCTCTTTCCCTTCGCTTGTGCTTTCTGCTTCCCTGATAACCTTTTAAAAACGTTTCAGCAAACATAGTATCTTACACTGAAAAGAAATCCTGTCAAATTTACAGTAAAAATGTGTAAGAAATTCAATGTACAAAATATTTATGGTAACATTTAAAGCATTATGGGAATTTTAATTCCTGTATATTTACCTGAACATATCATTGCCTGATATAATGTTAACGTACCAACATACTTGACTACTAAAATCTGTTTTACTTTAAAATATACTGATAACCAAGGTGGCTAGAATTGGAGTGTGAGTTTTGGAGGCGGAGCAATGAAGAGAGAGGTGTGTTTGTTTGGGTTGATTTCAAATATCAACTATGTCCAACAGCGTAGTTCAAATACCACTTACTGCACCTTTAAACAAACAAATAATAAAAATAAATTTAAATACATGTATATTTTAGTCTAGCATAATTTTATCATTGTTACTGTAAAAGTGCATGTCTTGCTGAATAATTTAATATTTAATAATATTTAATAATATTTCCACCCATAAATTATATACAGTATCTCACAGAAGTGAGTACACCCCTCACATTTTTGTAAATATTTTATTATATCTTTTCATGTGACAACACTGAAGAAATGACACTTTGCTACAATGTAAAGTAGTGAGTGTACAGCTTGTATAACAGTGTAAATTTGCTGTCCCCTCAAAATAACTCAACACACAGCCATTAATGTCTAAACCGCTGGCCACAAAAGTGAGTACACCCCTAAGTGAAAATGTCCAAATTGGGCCCAATTAGCCATTTTCTCTCCCCGGTGTCATGTGACTCATTAGTGTTACAAGTGTGTCTTGCCTACAGTCAAGCATGGTGGTGGGAGTGTCATGGTCTGGGGCTGCATGAGTGCTGCCGGCACTGGGGAGCTACAGTTCACTGAGGGAACCATGAATGCCAACATGTACTGTGACATACTGAAGCAGAGCATGATCCCCTCCCTTCGGAGACTGGGCCGCAGGGCAGTATTCCAACATGATAAGAAGCTGAGGGTAAAGGTGATGGACTGGCCAAGCATGTCTCCAGACCTAAACCCTATTGAGCATCTGTGGGGCATCCTCAAACAGAAGGTGGAAGAGCGCAAGGTCTCTAACATCCACCAGCTCTCTGATGTCGTCATGGAGGAGTGGAAGAGAACTCCAGTGGCAACCTGTGAAGCTCTGGTGATCTCCATGCCCAAGAGGGTTAAGGCAGTGCTGGTGGCCACACAAAATATTGACACTTTGGGCCCAATTTGGACATTTTTACTTAGGGGTGTACTCACTTTTGTGGCCAGCGGTTTAGACATTAATGGCTGTGTGTTGAGTTATTTTGAGGGGACAGCAAATTTACACTGTTATACAAGCTGTACACTCACTACTTTACATTGTAGCAAAGTGTCATTTCTTCAGTGTTGTCACATGAAAAGATATAATAAAATATTTACAAAAATGTGAGGGGTGTACTCACTTCTGTGAGATACTTATAGTTATCATTCTTGGTGTGAACAGGCCTTTAATCTGTACATTTTCCCCAAGAAATATACTTGTGCAAATTTTTACTGTGTACACCATCAAGTATAACTTTATTGCCACTTGCTCATCCTGCCGTAATTGTTACTGAAGTGTAGCACTTGAAAGATAAAAATGAAAAATGATTAAAATAAAAAACATCTTTCAATGTAAGGTCAGAGTCATTCTTTGTTTTGTATCCCCCCCCCCCCCCTTTACAGACACAACAATCTGTCGTTTGAAGACACTGTTTCATCTTTTGTCTTAATGAGGTAAATACCTGAGCATTACACTATGAACCCTTTGTCAAAGAGACACTCGCAGCACACTTTTTCATGTCATGTTCGTGCTTGTGCTAACAAGATATACGGCATAATTAGACAAGCTGATTGTTACATTGTTTCTGAATGTGTAGTATGATGTATTTCAGAATAAACATGAATGCATTAGTTAGGGCTGTCAAAGTTAACATGTTAAATGAATTACTGCCATTACTGCATGTTTGACCTTTATAACTGTTTCTTTCTTTTCTTTGAAATTACAAAAAAAATGAATCAAAACCTTTGGAACTGGTCAGAACATGCTTGAAGCATCAACTACGAGTGAAACACCAGTGGAGGACTGCAGACCACTGGCAAAAACAACTTTACACATATAAGTCCAAATGTGAGAAAGGTTGTGTATTATTCAGTCTTTGCACATTTGCATTGAGTTTCATGTTTGCATTTCCCAGTTGTTTAGATGTAGTTTGAGAAATATCCTTTTTGTGCGATTGAGATGAGCAGAGATTACTTTTGTACATACTTTTAATTGCCAAAACCAAACCAAAGTTTAAGCCTATTATTTCATGTTATTAATAAAAAAAAAAAAGTATTAAATTGTGATTACATTGATTTTAATTGACTGACATTCCTAATTGCAGATTTTTTTTCTTGTGGAGTAAAATTTGAGGGATATTTATGCAGGAAATGTCAGAAAAAAAAAAAGCTCAAAAAGTGTAGTTTTGTTCTGGCTCTGTTAATAGCTAATTGTATTAGACGTATCTGAATGTCGTGGGGTGGGGTGGGGGGGCTTCTGAGGGGTTTTTCGATTTTCATCCATCATAAAAAGTGATGGCTGGGCTCAGGGTAAAAGGCATGGGTTAATTTAATCATACACAGCCATGAGAGTGCATCATTAGTCATATAATACCCACTTCTGAGCGCAGAGATAGATGAAAACAGACTCTGGTGGATGGGTTAGCCAGATCAATGCATATGTAAACAGACAAGTATTCGGCCGCAAACTAGAATGAAAAGTATGGTTGGGTTTTTGGTTGGCTCTGGCTTGATTCAGCTCTCATATTCAGTACATTTGGACGCTGGCTTTGAAGGTGCCTTTTGATTGTCAGATGTAGAAGATGTCAATAGCTTCAAATATCAAACTTTTCAAAGCTTTCTTATATAGCTTTGATGCAAAATGCATCAACATATTGTATTTTCATTTCACAAGTCTTGCCTTAGCTATGAAATTGCACTTTGTACTTTTATCAAATTTCAAACTTCTCACCACCTGGGATTGTTGAAATCTCAGTAACATTCATTTTAGGATTCAGAATTGTTTCAAGGTGGAGTGAGTAATTGCTGCGGTGCTGGCATCAATGAACAGAATAGAGAAAATATCAAAAATTCACAAAATATTTGCAGGACTTTAGTGCAGAATTTAATTCCCTAACCACTCACAATCAAGTTTAACAGGTTTTAAATGCGATAATATATATAGAAATTAAGTAATTGTCATTGTTTTAGGTGCAAACACACCACAATTCTATGTAAATTAGGCTCATTACAAACTGCGGCTTTCTGCAATTAAAGTCGGCAGTCATGCTGTTGGAAATTTCCTACTTCCTACTTCTGAAGTCCTCATTACAAGCTTGTTGCGTTCAAGTGCTTTGTTGTCGTAAAAAACAGAAATCATGGAGGAAATCAGGTTTATTCTTGCCTATTTGTTGGGGAAATCTTATTAAAGCCAAAATGTATTGTAGATATTTAATTTTGAATAAATTTTGAATCCCATTCCTTGACAACCATATAAACATCACTGCTCTATCTGGTATATATGCTTCAAATGGTTATTCATATATGTAAATATGCACTACATTAAGGAAAAGACAAAGCGATGTAGCTGTTATGAAAAAAACTAATAAAGTCACAGCAGCAATCGTTCTGTTTATGGTGCGCCCAACTCGGGTATCAAAATTATTCCCAGTTTCCCAGTAGTAAATACAACTTGAGAGGGCATTCGTGTCCAATTTCCCACTAGAAAACTTTACGATAATTCCGATAGCATGTGAAGGCAGCGTCAATCTATTTTCTAAATGCATGTTATTGATTCTGAATGATTCATGCATTCAAGTTACATTTTTTTTTCTTTTTTGACCTCATAAATTTGAATTAAAACATCATAACTCATGAAACGACAGACTTTTCTCTGGTTATGTGTGCAGAACTTCTCCAATCATTTAGTCTGTTTAAACCCCGCCCCTTTCTTACAATCGTCTGCAAGCTCGCATTCAGGTCCGCCTTCATCCAATCGACAACCAATAGATAATAGTCCCCGTCCTACATTTTTGTCTTTTTTGATAATCCATTTCACTTGGATGTACGTCACATTATGGAAAAAAGGATCTGTTGCTATTTCTGTTACGTTGCAAATTTAACATTGTGCTAATTTATTTTAAAAGACATTTGTGTACATTTAGTTACTTATGTAGCCCCGCCTCTTTATGTAGCCCTGAACATCCCATTGGCTAGACAACCAAAACTCCCACTCCAAACTCACTCAAGTGGATGAACCTTCCTGTATCAATGTGTATGGATGCTCAAGCAGACAGAGCGTTGTCAGTGTTGAAGTAAAATAGACAACTCTGTAAGTAACTTGCAATTTTATGTTTCAACCACAGGTGGCAATAGAGAGGCCAAAGTTCTGTAGTGCAGCTGGTACAGGAGAAAGAATTACACACTTCAGTTTTAGAGGTAATTCAGTGTAATACTCAACTGCTGTTTCTTTACATCTGTTTTTTTTTTTTCCTTACAAAGAGTAACTGTGTGTTTAAGATGCCTAAACGAGTGTGAGTGCAGCTAACAAAGACAAAAAAGACTGCAGGGGCTTTGGAGACCACGCCATCTGAATTTCACACTGCCAATAACCCACAGTATTTTTTTTTTCACTCATATTCGGTGTGTTTAATAATATATCTTCGCATATGTTACAGCAGTGTGCATGCAGGAAGAGAGGAAGCAAGCCTGAGTTTGCGCCTCTGGCCGCTTTGCTAATGTAACCTTAGCAGAGGAGTAACTCAGGCCAAGGACTGATCTTTGATGGTCAGCGCTGATGGTGTTCGGCTTTTTAGAAGCAAACTCGTGGAGCTCCTGTGGGAATACTGTAAGAGCAGCTCTGCCAAGACCTGAGCATTTATAATACATTCTCCGCTCTGCTTCTAACTGTACCGACGTATCGCAAGCATAATCTTCACCTAAAAGTAGGGCAAGTATTACATCACACGGAAGCAACTGCAGACAAAAGCAAAAATCGCAGATCACACATGCGCCCACGCAACGCAGTATGGTGGAAATCATGGTCAAATACACCAATGATGTCTAAATGGAACTGAAGACATAAATAGTGGGCTTTTGTAATCTGCCTATGAAATGATTCCTTTCTCTTGAGCTGAATGAATTCACTGTTCTTGACTGCTGTCAGGGTTTAGGAATTTGAACAAACTCCTAGCGCTAAATATTGTAAACTTGTATGTAACTGTACACTATAAAAAAATGGAAAAAAAAAAAAAAAAAAGTTAATTAACTAATATAATGTTAATATAACAATGTTAAAGTGCAAAATCTGGTTTGTACCTTAATAATACAGTGACAACCACCAAAAAACACAGGTGGTAATGAGAAAGGCACATGTAGAATCAAAGCTCATCACAAGTAGCTTTTCCACAAGCTGAATTAAATACTAAAATATAGAAGGTGTAGTGTCATACACACAAATACAAAACACCATCATAGTAACACACATGACACTAAAATAATGCAGTAAACATTAATTTAACAACATAAGATATAACATAAAACCCTAATTTACAAAAACCTATAAGAAAATACAAAATGAAATGGGTGTCAATTTACATTTTTCACTGTAAATTATAAGATGACTTGTTCTTTTTTACTTCCAACACTTGTAAATTTAACAATATTTCACTGTAAATTTATATGAAATGTCCCCTTAGATTGGTTAATGGAAAGCACACTATTTACAGGAAAAACTGTAATCAATTAACAGGTTGTACCGTACCATTTTGACACTCTTTTACTATTAATATACTGATTTTTTTTTTCGTTGAGGTGTGCAATAGCTTTTCTAAGTGATCAGATTTATCATTTTCGCTTATCAGATGATAAAACTAGCTTAAAATTCGCCCTAGCTAACCGCCTAGCTACAGCTCAGAATGCGTTGCGATGTGATGCGACGAAAGCAGATAGAACCCATTATAATCAGTGATGCTGTCTACACTGGATCCGGCGCAATGCGACACGACAAATTCTCCAACAGTAAACTGATGCCTCGTTCTATTTTTGACGTACTTCAAGCACTTGCGCTACTTCTGACACAAAGAACAAATACATTTGCAACAGTCGCTTTGTAGTCTCAAGCTTCTGCGTCCGGTGTAAACACGGTGTAACCGCATATTATACCTTTAGCAACCACCCAGAACACTCTAGCAGAAAGTGTAAAAAATTTGTTTAATAAATGTAATTTTAGAGAAGGAACCCAAAGATTGCATATTCTCTCTATACTTCAAACCTTGCAGAAAACTTTAAACTTTTTCTCTGCTGTGGGACTGATTGGCTCAGTATGGTAAGAGATGCACACTAAACAAGATGAAAAAAGAGAATGTGAGATTAAACCAAGCGTGCACTAAAATGCAGCACTATAGGTTCAGTTCAAACGCAGCACACGCTGAAGCATGGAGCTCGCTCAAGGCTCTGTCCAAAGGAAACTTAGCTCGTGCTCGGCTCTTCAGATGTGTCCGACTGCCTTTGAGAGGGGGGCTTCATTGATCTGTTGACACGGCTCTGTTGCCCCAAAAAACTACTTGCATGACTGCCCTCAGAGATCTTCAAGCAGTGTTCATTTTTTACAGCTTTTGTGTTGTTTTAGTTTTTGTCTTTTGACAAAAATGTTCTTGAAATGTAGTGAATATTTTGTCATGTCATATTTATTTTAGTCCAGTTTCCTCTGAATAAAATGGCATATATTTTAAGTCAACATAACATTTTATCCGGCTAAAATGTGCAAAAACATGTTAATCTAAGTCCAAACTTTAATCAAACATTTAATTTAAATGTGTCAAACATACAGTACAGTTCAAAAGTTTGGGGTCAGTAAGATTTATTATTTTTAAATTGAATAGTTTTATTCAGCAAGGACCCATTAAATTGATTAAAAGTGTCAGTAAAGACATTTATATTATAATGTTACAAAAGCTTTGTATTTTATATAAATGCTGTTTTTTTTTTTTAACTTTATATTTATCAAAGAATCCTGAAAAAAAAAGTATCAAGGCTCCCACAAAAATATTACGTAGCACAGCTGATTTCAATAATAACAAGAAATGTTTCTTGAGCACCAAATCAGCATATTAGAATAATTTTTGAAGGATCATGTGACACTGAAGACTGGAGTATTCAGCCATCAAAGAAATAAATTGCATTTTAACATGTATTTAATGCAAATAAATGCTACCTTGGTGAGCAAGAGAGACTTTTTTCAAAAACGTTCAAAAATATTACCGACCCCACATTTTTGAACGGTAGTGTAATAGTATTATCAGCAAAACACAATTTGAAATCTGTCCTTGTTTGCAAAACTTAAGCTTCTCAAATAACATATGAGTAGCATATAGTAGATGAGTATACTTGTGTACTAGAACTTACTGTGTTGTGCTATTAATCACATACAATATTCAAATATTGCATTATGTGTGCAAAATTTGTAATAGATATATTTCTCTAAATTTTCTTGTCATCTGGCAGGACTCTCAATTTTTTGCTGAAGTGCAGGCTGTTGGACAGTGTTAACCAATAATCAAATAGCTATTTAGCAAATAGCAAATAGCTATTTATCAAATCCTATTTTGCATTTTCACTTAAAAATGTTACATTACAGAAGTAAAATTGTTTGAGAATGACTATTCAAGTTGATTTTAAGAAGCTAAATGGGAATATCCGCACACCGGCATCCAGAACACAACATGTTCTGGTGTTTTCAGCAGGGATGGCGGCACACGATGGCCTGTCAGGTTATTCACGGCACAGTGCACTGTACACACTAAGCAACTGTCAACATGTCTGAATATTGACAGATCCCAGATGAACAAAGTAACATATCAAATAAAGCTATGCTGATAATATAGGCATGTGTCTGTCTGTGAGATTTATGGATTCTGACCACCGTAAAGGGATGTGGGGATGTTTCTGTAGGGTGTACAGTAGAGAAAAACTCTCATTCAGACTATACTAACCCTGCAAAGTGTCTACTTTGCTAGTGTTGTGAGCTTAGCATCATCAGCCTTTGGGTTTTTCATACTGGTTTGTTTTTCCAAAGAACCAAAGCGACCACAATGCGTTTGAGCCTCAGTTAGAGCAGCCTGCAGTGAATCATTCATAGAATCACGTCACGTACGCGCTCAGAGATGTTCCTCGATTCTTACATAACGGGATTGGCTTTGTGTGAAGGAGCAGAGGGAAATTCCCCCACAAGTTATTATCTAAGGGTTTATGATGAAAAGATGTCCTAAAACAAATCCAGCATAAAATTAAAATCCGAAAAATGTAAAAAAGCAAATTTGGCTTTTTCTGCCTCCCCTGCTGAAAAGACAAAAACCAACTAGGTGTTGCTGGTAAACAGCATGGCTACACTTACAAAAATGTACTGTCCCATAGTAAAGTTATGATGATACATGGTAATATGATGTTACTTTCAAATATCACACTGTACTGAAATCAGTTTACCATGCTATGAACATGGTACTCCAGTTGAAGGTACCTCCAAAAATGTACTACATTTACTACTAAAGTGAATATTAAATATGGCATTTACCATAGTATTACCATAGCATCCCTTATGAAAATTAAACCATGATTTTACTACAAATAAAATGAAAAAACATGGTTATTATAGTTAAACCATGGTAACCACAAATTAACCATGGTTTTGCTACACTAACCATAATTTACCCATGGTGTTTGTGGTAAAACTGTGGTTATACAAATGGTAATCAATCCGCAAAAAAAAACAAAACATGGTTACTACACTTTAACTATAATAAAACAATGGTTACCATGATCACCATGGTACTTGTTTGCTGGTACCAATGCAAAACCAGCACTAACTAGCATAACTCAGTCTGGACTAATATAGAAATTCATCAGGGTCAGAGGGTATTTCAGTGTTGTTCACTGTTTTTATATGATCTCACAATACATTTTGACTTTAGAAACAAATGTTTCAGTGAAAAGAAAGACGGGCCTGACAGCACCTGACTGGTGTCATCTGATCTTCCCAAACTGTCCCGCTCCAAATTGCCAAAGTTCTCTTTTGACAAGACCTGCCAATGTCTCTCACACCCTCTCTGCCAGTCTTAAACCTTACATTCAGGGCTCAGGTGCCTCTCAAAGAGCACAAAAATTGCATCGAGAAGCAAGAGACGCCATCTGATGTCCAGAGTTTTCACTTCCTCTGGAGGACACCTTTCTGACAGACTGACATTTTCCTAATGGGACCGATGAAGGAGGTGAATGAGGGTCAGATTGAATAAATGATCCTGCCCAGATCTCAGACACATCTTGCCAATCTGTCTGTCCATGATCATGAGGCCAAAGCTGACTTTACCCATCAGACCCCTGCCACAGGACCTTGACTGCTAAATATCAACCAACACAGATGAACATTGCATATCACACCCTGAAGCATCAGTGCTAAGGCTACGTTTGGATTAGCATACTACCATACTACATACCAGTATGCAAATGTGTGTACAGTTTCATATACTATTCATATACTGTTTTTATACCATTCAAAAGTTTAGGGTTAGAAAATATGTTTTTGATGCTTTTGAAAGAAGTCTCTTATTGTCGAAAAAGCTGCAAAAATACAGTAAAACTGTAATATTGTGAAATATTATTACAATTTAAAATAACTGTGTGTCTATTTTAATATACTTTAAAGTTTAATTTATTCATGTGATGGCAAAGCTGAATTTTCAGCATCATTACTTCAATCTTCAGTGTCACATGATCCTTCAGAAATCATTCTAATATGCTGATTTGCTGCTCAAGAAACATTTCTTATTATTATCAATGTTGAAAACCGTTTTTTGTGGAAATCTTGATTTTAAAAAAAATTCAGGATCTTTTTGATGAATAGAAAGTTCAAAAGAACAGCATTTATTTGAAATAGAAATATTTTGTTACAGTGTAAAAGTCTTCACTGTCACTTTTAATGCAAACTTGCTGGAAAAAAATATTAATTTCTTAAAAAAAAATCTTACTGACCCCAAACATCTCAAAAGTAGTGTATATATGTTGGGGGTATAACGGTTCACAGTAGTCACGGTTCGGTACATATCTCGGTTTTGGGGTCACGGTTTGGCACACTGTAAAAAATTGTTGGTTTAACTTAAAAAAAGCAAGTTACCTGGTTGCCTTAAAATTTTGAATTCACTGAAATTAAAAATTTGAGTTAATGCAATTGGTTTATTGGTTTAATAAATAGAAACTCAAAATATTGTTATCTGAACCACAATAATTATCTAAGTTGATTTGACAAAAGAAAAAAGTTGTGATAACAAATCATGAAAATAATTTTTACAGTGTACGATTTCAGTACAATAGGGAAAATGGTCTCCTATAGTATATTAAGCACTAAGCAGTAAACACAAAACACTTTTGCATAGGCTAGGTCATAATTTTTTGCATGGCTGATAAAAAAACAAAAAGTATTTGGTCACAATCAGCTACAAAACTGAAAAGCATCTCATGTTATAAAAGTACAAAATAAATAGAATAATAAAAAATAAAACTTGTGCATTAGGAGTGTTGCAGTTTGCTCCACTTAAACTATATTTAAACATTCAAAGCTTAAGCCCAACCCTCCTATACTTCATTTTCTGCGTTTGCTCCATTTCGTGCACAGTTGAGTGCGCAAGCCTTTCAAAGTATTCTCCTTTGTCCATGAGTGCAGAAAGAGGCATTTATCTAGTGGACTTTGTTTTCAAGCACTCAAGTCATTCTTCTTCTGCTATTTTTCCCTGTTGTGGCGGTTAGCAAATAGCGTTGTATTACCGCACGCGCCCCCTTCTGGATTGGAGTGTGGATTGCCCGTGATTGACTGTATCCGTTGTATGATTGCATGCACCAAACCGTGACGTCCTTACCGTACGGTTTGGGACAAATACCATTACACTCCTAACTCTGCATTCACACGGGCCGTCGGCATCAGCGTTTGACAGAGGGCATGACTGAAGCTTGGTGCTGACGCGACCGTCATAGTGACATCAGCTAATCACATTACTTTCTGGTGTTGCGTAATTGGCTAGCGACTGCTCTAATGTATTTGCATAAGGCGATCTGATTGGCTGACGCCTGCGTCGGCGCTTGAAAAGTTGAGAAACTCGCGTTGCCGCAAGCAATGTGAGTGAAGCGACGCGACGGAACCCACAATTCAATTCGGCAATGCGTGACATCACCCTTTCAAAGTAAATGAGAAGCATTAACGCCGACGCCCTGTGTGAATGCATCAAACACACTCACCTAAACTGTCTATTTTTTTGCTCTTTTAACAATTCACTTTAGTGAATTGATTTATTCAGATTGTTCACGAAAATGAACGGGTCCAAAAACAATTCACTGAAATAATTTGAGTTGCTGCACAAACATACACACACATATGGTGGTCCTTTTATGTACAGTGTGTGAGTGTGTATGTATTGCGCCCTTAAATACCTTAAATGCTACTCTTTATAGGTTGGGAAGCTGAAGTGTCAAAGTATCATCCCCAACACTGCTAAAAACACAGAACAAGT
Source organism: Mylopharyngodon piceus (assembly GCA_039654765.1). Lineage (NCBI taxonomy): Eukaryota > Metazoa > Chordata > Actinopteri > Cypriniformes > Xenocyprididae > Mylopharyngodon > Mylopharyngodon piceus. The sequence goes on along the minus strand of CM077453.1, from coordinate 6,720,525 downwards.
AGGTGTGCACAAACTTTTGACGGGTATGTACTTTTCAACTTCTTTCTGTGCATATATCACTTTGTCTTGGTGTTGTCTGGCCTGGTGATTAAATGATTACAATCACAAGCACTTACAAGAGCACAACGGCACAATCCAAGTGTGGGTGTGAATCAATCTCTGAGTGATTCTAGATTCTCTACAAAACACCTCTTCATGGTGGTCCTTTCATGATAGAGTTTCTGCCCACACATGGGTGATAAAGACGGAATGATCCTGATGTTGTCCTCGTGGCACCTCTGGAGCTTCCTCCATCTCACCTTCCCTCCATAGCCTCTGTCTCTTTGCCAACGTAGGCCCAAGGACATCTCTGAGACGTGAGTTCTGATAGGCTTACACCGACCCGTTTTATTTCCGTTCGACCTTGATCTTTCGTAATGGCCTATCAGGTTCTCTGTATATTAATAAAAGAGCATTATTTCTCAAAAATCCCTCTCGCCAAATTCACCAGCCATCTTTGGCTTCTTTGATATGCAGGCTGCAGTATCTTGGTACATTTGATTTTCAGAAGGGTTTTACGGGAGGATTCAGGAGGAAAGGGAAGGGGGAATGGGAACAGGAGATGCATCCGATCAACTCAAGTCTTTGCATAAATTAACATGAACCCTGGGAATTGTGCTTATTTATTTATTTCCTCCCTTACCAGGTTTAATTAAGGTTCAGGCAATGTCTTTGGGATATTTGTCTGATGGAACACGAGCCCACCCTCCTGCTCTCCAACCGTTTCCAAATCCGGTCCATCTACTGGGACGCCTGTTTGTGAACTCTTTCTGCTGTCTTGTATCTCACGTCAGATTGCAGCAAACCGGAGCGGGGAGGAGAAGGTGAGGATAAAACGCAAGTCTTATCTTTTTACATATTAGCATTGGGCAAAAAAATGAATCTCACAAGATGAGCTTCACAGGGAGAATGGTTGTGTCTTATTATGTTCACCGACACGTGGCGTGCTGTACAGCACGATGCCTCCTAAACATTTCTTTTTAGCGGGAAAGGGGCTGATCAAGAAGATTTTTCACGAATGTCATCAAAGCAGCAGGAAAAAAACAACTGAGGAATATGTTTTCATTGTTCAGTCAGGCTATTTTTAGATGCGTTCTGCAGAAATATGAGTTAGTAGTATCGCTGGCACTTCGGATGAAAAGGCAAACATCATTATCAGAGCGCACATAACATCTCCTGGCAAACAAGCCACAAAATAACGAGGTAAATAGGGAAATTAACAGCGTATTTAATTGCTTTAAACAAGTAACACTTCATCTTCCTCAATTAAGGATTCTTGGCCCATGTTATTATAGGCTATTTAGTGTAATCAGCACTGATTATTAGCGCATGCTTGATGATGGGGGAAATGGGCCGTGATAGAGGAAGTGTAACTGGCCGTAGAGTCTGATCTGATTATCGTGCCCAACACCCACCAACCCCGTGGACTCCATTTAGACGAATACTCACAGGGCAGGCCATCAGGGAGGCCTTGCCATTTTTATTATTCAAATTCTGCTGAAACGCATCCCAATATTGTGGAATGAATAAAATATCCCAGGACGATTTTCCGCTGGGTATTAGCTTAACATTTCCACTCCGGCGGTCCTCTCATTATGAAACACTGAAACATCAGTCAGCCCTCTGATAGGCTGCTTTCTGCATGTCCATTTGTCTACTTAAGCCATCCCATTCCCTGTCGCCGTTAAAACAATTTCCTCTCTGACATACCAGAATAAGTATTGATTGAGGGTTTGCATTACCGGAGGTTTGGGCCCTGCATTGATCCCCCTTTGCTGCTGGACATTTTTATCAGAGCTGATCACTTCAACATATAGAACAACTAGTTTGAAATATGCCAAGATGTTTCTAGACATTTTTAAAGACGCTCACTCTTTTAGGCTGCATAACTGAATTTTTAAGTTTACTTATGTAGATTTATATGGTGCATAGAATTATGTCATCATGTCTCTCCCAATTTTTGTGCAATAATCATTTTATTTTAAGAGATCTGTTCTGTATGTCCACAGTGCAGGAAAATGTACAAGCGGCCACAAAAATGACAGAAGCATCTTGCATTGGTGGTCATCTGACTGAACAAATGTGACCTTGGACCACAAAACCAGTCATAAGATTTATACAATTCCAGATTTATCTGGAAGCTGAATAAATAAGCTTTCCATTGATATATGGTTGTATGACAATATTTGGCTGAGATACAACTATTTGAATATCTGGAATCTGAGGGTGCAAAAAAATCAAAATATTGAAAAAAATTGCCTTTAAAGTTGTCCAAATGAAGTCCTTTTAGCAATGCATATCCACTCACAAAAGTACATTTTTGATATATTTATGGTAGGAAATTTACGAAATATCTTCATGGAACATGATCTTTACTTAATATCCTAATGATTTTTGACATGAAAGAAAAATCGATAATTTTGACCCATACAATTTATTGTTGGCTATTGCTACAAATATACCGTGCGACTTATGACTGGTTTTGTGGTCCAGGGTCACAAATACGTAAGTAAGCAGTCCTAATTATTTGTGGCTATTGGTTGAACATTATTTCACCTAATTAATATTCATGAGCCAGGTTGATAAAGTTCAGAATATATAAGATATTTATGATATAATATAATATGCCCCTGACTCAGATCATTGCAAACCCTCTATCTGGTATAAATTATACTATGCTATAACTTTTACCAAGAGTTTTTTGCACAAATCTGATCCATACATTAGTTGACCTACAAATTCCAGGACCAGCAGCAGTGAAGTAAACATGATCAATACTTCTCTATGTGCATTAAGATATGCATGCAATATTTATAAAAAAAGATAAAAAAATGATATCTGATGAACTCAAAGCATTGCCAAGTCTCAATGCCAAGTCAGCGTGGTAGAGCTTCAAGGCCTTACAACTCAGTATCTTCATGAGACCCAAATGTATGACTCATACCAAGATGAAGGTTTGGTGCATTCATATTTATAAGAATATGTGAAACGACCATCCTGGAAGGTTGTGCTCATTCTACAATTCCAGTGATTTTGGTTTAGAAGAGCAGAACGCTGTAGGCATGGTTAGAGCATGTGCTGGACGCAAAGATGACAGAAAAGTGTTGGAAACGCAATAAAACTCATCAGTTTTGCTCATGAATATTAAAGAGGCCATATTATGACCATATTATAATTTTTATCACATTATCAGTGTATTAAAATAGGTTTTCATACTTGAATGTTCAAAAAACACATTATTTTTCATATATTTTACATTGTTGCAGCACCTCTCTTCCCAGTCTGTCAGTAACGCTCTATTTAGTTCCTGTTTCTATGAAGCCGCTTTTACCGAAAAGCGCAATGTGCTCTGACTGGTCGACTGGACCAGTGTGTTGTGATTGGTCAACTGCTTTGAGCGTGTTTTGTAAATGTCATGCCCCTTACTATATTTATGAGTTTCAGCATTCTTTTTACGCAACTCAACCAAGCCTCGCCCCTTTTTTTGCGTATGCTTTGGGCAGGAATTATTTAAATGAGGAATATTGTGACGTACGTTCCTGGAAGAAAACTCAAGGCTACAATCGAGGCGTTTCAGGGAGCTCAGAAACAGTGCTTACTGATATAGAGAATAACTCCCTTTGGAGTGACTTTGTGCTTTGTAACTTTGCAGACCTTTTTCTTGCAACATTACACACTAATGAAAGTTGAAAATGTAAAAAAGTATAATAGGTCCTGTTTAATTATATGTCCAATGTATTTCTTTGAACTATGGTAAAACAACATTAAACTTTTAAAATATTATTTTCTCCTGTGTTGTGTTCTGATACCATTCTCTCCCTCTTCTCTCATAATTTCCTGTCATATCTCCACTTTCTCGCAATAAAAGAACAAAAAAAACTGAAAAATGAGCAACAAAACGATTATCAACTATCCATGAGTAGGACAAACACAGTGTTGTGCATCATTACCTTGCTGGTATGTCGATATTGGAGATGGCGTAAAAGTATTTGAGCAGGTTGTCTTTTTGTACGTATGTTCCTCCAAGTGCCGGTCTCAGCAGCCGAAGCCGCAGGTTGGTGAAGGTGAAAAAGTCTCGGAGGCCTTTCATACTCTCCATCCGTGTGTATAAGTTGTCCATGTTTTGTAATTTTTTCCCAGCAAATATGGCAAAGCGTTCCCGGACCTCAAACCGCACGCTCTTCTCATTCTTGGAACCGACCCAACGGGAGTATTGCTCGGTACATATGACTCTGGTCACGTTAGTTGCCGACAGATCCTGCACTCTCTTTGGCAACATATCGAAGGCTTCCAGGCAGTCATCAGCGTAGTACTGGTAAGGCTGCCAGGTTCGCCCATAATTCAGGGACTTGTCCAGCACCATTTTTGTGGGCCGCCCGTACTCAAAGGTTATCTGGATGTCATCTGTTAACTCAAGGCTTTTGTTCCAGGATAAGGATATGTTGGCCTCAAGAGGCTCAGGATGTCGACTCCATGTTACAGTCTGCCAGTACGTGATGGGTCCAGTTCGCTCGCGATCTTGCATCAGCTCTGGAGGATGGGCGAGTTCTTTGGTGGAGGCATCGCATTCGTCACTACACAGGTATGGGTTTTCCTACAGACAAAGAAGATGAAAAATAGAATAAATAAGGAGTGGTACAAAATTAAGTAAGGATAACTAAAGTATAGGAGTGTGACGAGACATGAGCTCACGAGACAAGACAAGATTGGGTTCACGAGAAAGAGACAAGATTTTTGCACAGTATTTTTAAGAAATGTTTTAACTAATCAAATAGTAATGAATGTCATTTCAGTTCTACTTTCTTAGTATGAATTATCATATGCATTGAAAGACAATAATATACAATCACTGTAAAAGGTTTTGCTACAAACTTGACTGGCTTCTCTCCTATATGATTTCGCATGAGTCTCTTCAGACCTTCCTGTACATAATTTATGAGCTTCCAGAACTTCTTATTGAGGCTGTGTGTGACCTCCTAATTGAACTCCTTTCCACAAATTGAAATAAATACAGTATAAACAGTTTTTTTCTTAGTCTTATTAAGTGCAAACAATAAGTGCAGCCATAATCAAAGTACTCTCAATATTCAAAGTGCAAACAGAGACTAAAACAGAGACCAGAGTTAAGAGGTGGTTGCAACTACACCGCCCAGCCTAAGATAGGTTTGATATTGGGAGACAGGCTGTTGTATGTAGCCTAATATGCGCGCATCAGGGAGCTCGCGTTTTACTTTTGCTTTCGAATTCGTGATCGCACGTACTCTGTGTTTAGGGATCGGCGGTGCTGAGCGCGCATTCTACAAGATAAGACATTTATCAGACGCTTAGGCTCTGTTGTGCAACAAATCCTCCGCCATGGTCTTGTCAGTCATCTCGCCTTATTCTCGTCACGTAATCAGTGAACTGTGATTCTTGCTGCACTATGTGCGACTCTGCAGCTCATGCTGGATGAGCAGAGAAGACGTTTACAATTGAAGCGACCATTATCCAGCTGAATTAAATGGTTTTTATTTTTATTAAAAAAGCAAAAAGACAGTGGAGGCGGTGTGCACCATAATGTAATGTAAACATAGCGGTGGCATATTCTATGCTAATTTCACCCTCACGGTCTGTCATGGCAATATCGCAAGACAGCTTTTCACGCAACGAGAAATCTCATCACATTTTAATATCGCAAGATCTTGTGGCACGAGATCTTGTCACACCCCTATTAAATAATAATAAAAAATAAATTAATATTAAATATTAAAATATACAACATTATATATATGGTTTGTTGCATGTCGTTATAGCTATACACTAACACCCAAAAGTTGAGTTTTTGTTTTTACTTTAAAGAAAATTATTTTTAAAAAAAAATGGTTTCTACATAAATATTAAGCAGCACAACTGTTTTCAACAATAATAATAATAAGAAAGGATTCTTGAGCAGCAAATCAGCATATTAGAATAATTTCTGAAGGACACTGAAGACTAGAGTAATGGCTGCTAAAAATTCAGCTTTGCCATCACAAGAATAAATTGCATTTTAAACTATATCGAAATAGAAAATAGTTATTTTAAATTGTAATGATACTTCACAATATTATTGTTTTTTAATAATTGCAGCTTTGGTAAACATGAGAGACTTCTTTCAAAAAAAAAAAAAAAAAATCTTATTGACCAAAACAGTAGTGTATATAAATACAGTATATATTATTTATGCACTAAATAAAAAATAAATATATTAAAATATGTATCATCTAACCAAGGGTTATTGCATGTTTTATAGCTATATATATATATATATATATATATATACTGCCCTCCAAAAGTTTGGAAACACCCCTGGCAAAGTGTGGTTTTGGACGATATCAGCATAAATCCTTATCATTTTTTGGTGAAAATACATTAAAGTAAGTTGACATTATCATTGAAGACCAGCAATAATAATTTTTATTTTGATCACATAATAATGGCGATATATACATGTCAAAGTCAGACATGCCCCTTTGCCAGCTGTGATGCCTGGTTACTGGTTTAAACTTGGCCCAGGTTTGTAAAAGATTTTTGGGTCAGCACACCTTAATAGCTTCAACAATTGATTGCCAATTAAGTTTAGAATACAATGAACCAATTAGAACCCAGTTTAGGTTAGATAGCTGCTAATGGTGGATATTTTGATGAATCGAAAATTTAAGTTTTTTTTATGTATAAACTGTTTATGTAATAAAATATGTTTTCGTAGTTTGTGTTGTCCCTTATCAGTGCAAAATTATCACAAATTAAAAAGGATTCATGCCAATATTGTCCAAAAACCCACTTTTCTAGGGCGTTTCCAAACTTTTGGAGGGCAGTGTGTATATATATATATATATATATATATGAATTGTAAATGAAAATTATGTATATAAGATCAACGTCTCTGTATTTACACAACCCCTTTCCAAGTTCCCAGATGAAATGAACTATTTTAATAATTGATGATCTTTACAACGGAACTGAAGCAACACTGAACTGACTTCAGCTGAACAATGACACTATTTTCTTTTAGAGCTGCTGTACAGCCGAAATGAACTAATCATATTCGCATCAGTGAATCATTTTCCTGTTGTCACTGTAAAGCTGCTTTGAAACAGTCTGTATTGTATAAAGCGCTATATAAATAAAGGTGACTTGACTTGACTTCCCATCGCTACTGTAATTTCAAGGTTTGAACCTTTGCCCTAGTGACACAACAGGTGTACGGATTAAACTACAGATTGCCATCTGGTCATGCTTGAACTCCTTGTAATTCCCTTGTAAGTAAGCAACAACCATCCCACACAAACATTTGAGGAGTTAAAAGTCTCAGCACACACTGCAACCTCTAAAACTGACAGATCGATGTCCAGGGATAGTTATTGTTTTACAGCCGGCACACTTGAACGTTTCTCGAGCCAAGTGTCTTCATGGACCATTAGCTTCCATTAAGAAATAATTTAGACTACCTGTCCCAACCATCTGGAGTACCTTAGCACTTTGATCCATAACCAGGAAGCACCTTAGCCTAACTCACCCCGCTGACTCAATCCTGCCGTCTTTCTCTGTATCATACAAATCCAGTCCAACTGCTGCGGCAGGTGGTTCTTAGACTAAACCTCCAGCTATCCTCGCAGGAATCACGTCACGTCTAAAGAGCAGCGCGGCTCAAAGAGGAATGTTTGCCCACTGCTTGGCAGCAGCAAGAACCTGTGTCAGTAAACAGACAATGCGATCGTTTGGCCTCCTTCCGGTGGTCTCAATCAAACTCTTGTGTGGTTGTGTTGGCACTGATTTCACTGAAGAATGTACAGAAGAACTTGGAGGCAATGACTAATAAGTACTGTGATTATTTAAAGTGAACTGAGTCATTTCTGTATCATCAGAACAATTACACAATTTAATAAGAAAAAGAAGATGCTACAATTGTCACAGAATCTGATAACATTAGTCTTAACTTTAGCTGAGTGCGACCTTCTCATTAGCATCACACACCTTGCAATGGGAAACCCTGACCTGTCTGTATGAGTCCAGTTGTATTACACGTTTAATATATGGTTCAGCATCACCTAGGAGAACCCACATTGCACTGAGGATCTGTTATAGGGGTTGACCGAGAAAGAAAGATGGATGTGTGTTCTTAAAATAAACAGGATGAATCAGGAGATTTTTTAACAAAAATGGGGCTTGAATAGAAAATGTTACAATGTTTCATAAGAGCACTCATTTTGTGGTAGTATGAAATGTTAACAAGCTGTGAAGAGCAGATACTACGCTCGTGGAGACTGGACCGTTAGTCTTGTACCTGGAGAGATGGCCCTCTTTTTTTCTGCGGCGTGAGTTAATTACAATGAAGGCAGCTCCCTCCGGACATCCAGTCATAGAACAGCTGGCGCTGAACAGCTTCAGAGGGATACAGTCGCCTAATTATACCAGCCAGAAAGTGACTTGCACAAGAGTTTCAACTGTCCCAGAGAGTGCCAGAACAGGGCTTTAATATGCAAATATATTATCAAACCATTTTTAGCTTATTTAGTCAACTTAGTAATGTTTCTGAAGTTTAATGGATTTGGAGTGCCTCTCAAATGCATTTTAGATGTGTTTTCACTTTCAGACTGTTTTTATGCATGGTTTGATCGATTTTACCCTCATCCCTCTGTTCCTGCAAAAATGATCTGATTTTTCTAGTTTGTTTTTCAAATAGGATCCAAATCCAAATAAAAAGTAAAAAATGTCAGATATCAGTTTGACTGACCGTGCTTCACATAACCCACCTTTTCAATCCGCTTTCAGGAAAACCGGATTCACACCAACCAAGCGAAGCAGACTTTGATGCCAAAAGCGATAGAAAAGTGTCTTTTCTTTGCGATTGGAAAGACTCTGCTCTACAGTAATGTATATAAGGGTGTGATCACACTTGTAGTTTAGTTCTGTTAATTTTTTTGGTCTGGACCAAAAAAGAAAATGATACATTTTGTCCTTTTTAAGACTTAACCTACAGATACAAAACAAAAAATTTGTTTTATTACGTATATATTTTGCGACAGAACTTACCGAACATCCAAAACAATGTTGTGTGCTAAGCTAAATGGGCTCGTTGTATGTGTGCACCTATTATTATATTTTTACCAGCTGAGAACTGAGAAGGAGCTTCTAAAATGTGTAAAGGAGCCAAAACAGAACCAGGAATTCCTGTTACACACACAAACAAAGATTTGCTGCAAGGAGAGGCGGTTACGACACCTGCAACAAACTGTAATGGACAACGTAACTCCTAAGACGGAAAGAACTGGTATGCTTGAGCATTTTTAGGGTGGCATCTTATGACATCACAACCTGTTTCTTAAGGGTGCTCCGATTGATCGGATGCAGATCGTTATCAGATGATATTAGCTTTATATAGTTTGATCAGTGGTCTCTATAAAGGCTGATCAGAAGAGCCGATCAAGTGATGCAAAAATCGTGAGACAATTTTTCTATGCGGAGCTAAAATTGCTTCAATACATTCATCGCCGGTCTGGCAGTTCCACCAGGTGTCTGAAAAGGACCATGCATTTTTTTCTTTGTGGAGAATGGAGACCCTACAGCAATGACAGCAAGAAACTAGGGCTGTGATATTTCAGTGCATTTCTTTCCTTCACAGCGGTGCGCTTTTGTTCCTCTATGAAAGTCAAAACTTAACATCCAAATCAGCTAGATCAGTGATTGTCATAAAATACAAACAAAGATTGACTGTTGCTAAACTGCAGGACGTGCTCGATAATAAAACTGCATTAAGCCACGAAAGAGATACTGTTTCCCAAGCGGCTTTCTGTGCACGCGCTCCGAAACGGAGTGGAACACGGACAAGCAAAGTGAACCGAGCTTCGGGTTCGCACCTAAACAGTTAAAAACACAGAAATATGCCAAAATGCCCGGCTTGATGAGTATTCGCTTCAACACTGTCAGTTATGATAACATAAACAGTTTGGAAATAAGTCGCATGTGTAACAGTATTTTGGATCCGTGCAATCGATCTTAAAGTGACAGCAGCCTAATATTCCTCCTGCTGTCTGTGTCATATAAATATCAAATAACAAAAGACAGAGGAAAATCACTCACTGCTCTTTAATAGATTTAGTAGGATTAATCTATATTTAATTTATACAGTGAAAACTATGCAGTGTTGTTTTACATTTGATTACTTTCTGTTGATAAAGACTTCTGGTTTTTTTATTTTTATTATTTATTTCACAAGAATGCTATATTTGTTAAGCTCTAAGCACCTCTAAGAGAGGGAATGGAATATGTTGCACAAGTTGCTTCCAAATAAATAGAGTTGTCAATTCATGATACTTTCTCATCTCTTTTTTTGTACATAAAATGCATTTTTGTTGAGAATAGTAGGCCTATTATTTATTTTGGTGATTGGTATCGGTGATTGTATCGGCCAATACTGCTTCCAGTGATCGGTGATCGGCCCAAAAAATCCTGATGGGAGCACCCTTAGGTCCAGCACCATGTTGTTTAATTAGCAAATGCACTCACGCCCATGGGCGTGCTGGTCTGAAAACGAGGTGTATTCAGGCACGTTGTAGGCGAGTTGCTATTTTGAGGCGACTGAAATTGACTTTAGACCAGGTTTCAGTTAGTCAATGGCGCAGTCATTTTGTTTTTTGTTATTTAAAGAGCGCGTTAGTAATATGCGCCTATAGGCACAATGCGCGTACACTCTGCTTGTTACACACACACAGGGACGCACAGCAGCACACAAACATTTTTAAATATTAAAAATAAAAGGATTCCTCTCTGGAGAAGCGTTCAGTCTTTCCACTTGCAAATTCTGCCATGTAAATAGCGAATCCACCATGGTGCGAGCACAGCTGGCTTTTAAAGGGAATGGGAGATGACACTCTGATTGGTTTATTGCACGTTACACCCCAAAATACACCCATGACTCATTAAGAGAATAGGTACAACCCTTTTGGACCATGTGCCTGGTGCACCGACCATTTTTTTCTGTCGTTAAACTAGCAAAAGAGGATTCAAATACGCCCTAAGTGCACCTGCGCCATGCGCTTCAGACCATGTGCTTAGATTGTTAAAATAGGGCCCTTACTGTTTTTGGTTGATTTACCTGTCTTTGGTCTGTGTTGTGTTCATATTTTAGTAGCTCATTTGGAAGCAAACCGAAACCGCCAGAAAATGTGGGTCTCGGTCACTTGTTTGGTGCGCACCAGGGTTCTGATGGCAGCATTTACACTTATTCAAAGCGCACTAACAGAGCAACCAGAGTTCGTTTTAATCGAATAAAACCCGCCAAGTGTGAACACACCCTGAGAGAGATTTTAATTTATTTATTTTAATTTGGTGGATTTTTTTTTTGTTTTGTTTTTTGGATGCAGTCAAAAAAAACAATATAAGAATGTGCATGCTGTTTTTGAAACAACTGAACAGTGAAATTTGAGGAATGCAAATTACTACATGGTGATTTGAAGAATCCCCAAGACCTGAGGCGGCATGAAAACAGACAGATGGGGGATTATTGCTTGTGGACACATGGGGACAAACTCAGTCCCCTTTGGGAGTACAGGATGGGGGAGGATGCGCTTTGGATTCATGGAAAATTCATGAGAAATGGCAAAAACTAACCAGCTCCAGGATTTTTCAGTGACAAACCGACAATTCACTGTCTATCCGTAGGATTGATGTTTTCCAGACGTGGTTAGAGAAAAAATCTAGACCGAATGTTTGTTTTCCCATGGTGCATTGCAAGACTGTGCAGTTACTCTACCTGCTATATTTAGTCCTGGCTGTTAATGTGTTTCTAAAACAGGCCAATAGGATTATTCCTCATATGGCTGTACAAATGAAGAGAGTGGTTTCATTCAAATAATACGTGTGAGGATGATACACAATGGAGGCTTTGAACGAGCATGAGTGCGAACATAAATCGCACCATGTCGGTGTATGTTCAGATGTCTACTGTATGCAGCAATGGGTCATCTTTCTGCTTAGCTAAGCTGAGATCTTTCCTCCCTCCCCATCCTTTATACTCTCTCTCCCTCTCTCTTTCCCTCATTAGCTAGCGCTATGTACAATGAGAGCTTCCAGCAGTAGCTAACATCATGCAAGAGAAGGAAAGAAAAAAAGTAAGGCGCTGAGTAAAAATGCAACGGCATCTCCTGTGGGCGCTGAGTGACTGAAATTTCCTCTAAATCTTTAATGAGCCGGAAAGCTTCTCCAAAGAAAGTGAAGTTGCCAAATCTAGAGGGCTTACGTGGATCAATTAACTCACTTTCAATGTGAAGAAAAAAAAGAACGCTGATTGTAAACACAGTTTCAACAGGCTTAATAGAGTGCCAGACTCACTATATCAAATATATGTTTTGTATGCCTTGTCAAATAAAAAAAAATCAACTAGAAATCTAATTCTGTAGAATTCTGCAGTAAAATATAGGGCTTTTCACACTTGAAATAATTAACCCTGGGTCATTCTAAATCCTGGGTTATCTTGCTACATGTTTCATACTGTTCATAATTTACCCGGGGTTAACAATTAATCCTGGGTATTCATAAGCTGACGGTTCACATTATAAAAGAAATTAATTCTCCAGAATGCATGATATATTTTGATATAATTTGGAAAAAAATAATTATATAGGCCTCCCCACATATTTTATTTTACTCTATATATGACGTCCTCTATATTTTCTTTGATGCTACTGTGTAATATATATATATATATATATATATATTTTTTTTTTTTTTTTTTTTTTTTTTTAATTTTCTTTTTTACATAAACCTACCGGACATTGTATATATTGTATTTTGTGCTATTATATAATATTATGTGCTATCAATAAAATATTTAATATTTAAATGAATATCAATAGAATATAAATAAACACAACAAATAAAAATTTTAAAAATAAACAAAAACAAATAAAAAATTTTTTCATTAGATTCGTTTGATTTCTGTATGTATATGCTACAATGATACAAAAATTATAGCATACAAGGTGTAAAGTAGGTTTATATAACAAGAAAAAATAAATAAAAATAATTTTATTTAAAATAAAATCTAGTCTGATTTTTTTTATTTTAAATACAATTATTTTTATTTATTTTTATATATAGGCTACATGGAAAAATTATATCATATAATATTGTATAATAACATTAAAATATACAAGAAGTCAGGTAGGACTATATAAAAAATGAAAAATAAATAAATAATCTAATAGATGATAGATAGATAGATAGATAGATAGATAGATAGATAGATAGATAGATAGATAGATAGATAGATGGATGGATGATTCACCTACAACTGCTGAGAGTCACAGGCGAGACACTTCCTGTCAAGGACGTCTCACACTACATTGAATCCCTGGAGATGTAACTGTAAACAAGTGTGGATCACTTCTCTTTAACACTGCTGCTTTAAAACACACTGTGACTGCAGGCACAGGGAGTTATTCTCACATGGAGCAAGTTTGATCTTGTGAATGCCAGAAGGTCTCCTCAGTTTAAAAGTGCCTGGCCCCTCAGCCCCCCCTCCCTCCCTCCCTCTCGCTCAACATCTGAATGCAGAGCAGGCTGATCAGTGGATGAACAGTCAGCTTTTATCGATCTGAGAAGAAAGTGCTGACAGGGAAGGACATGACTACACCCTTCTCCTAAAACTCATCTCTAGTTTCTTCTGCTCTGTAAGCCGTCTCAGGTCGACATGGAAAAATATTCCGTAATCAGTATGCACAAAATATACGCCCTTGTGTCAGGTTATTGTATGAATAGTAGATGAGGACAGAAAGTTTTATGAGGTGCAATGTATTAAAAATTGGAAACTTATAGGAATTGTGGCCAAATGTGATTTTTGGTAAATATTAACAGTGAATAGCTGGTGTCGAATACATCTGCTCTGAAGGTTTTATTTATGTTAAAATGTGTGTGTGTGTGTGTGTGTGTGTGTGCATTCATTCATTCATTCATTTAACACTACCATTCAAAAAGTTGGGGTCAGTAAGATTTTTTGTAATGTTTTTAAAGGGGACCTATTATGCCCCTTCTCACAAGATATAATAAAAATCTCTGGTGTCCCCAGAATTTGACTGTGAAGTTTCAGCTCAAAATACCCCACAGATCATTTATTAGAGCTTGTCAAATTTGCCCCTATTTGGGTGTGAGCAAAAACACGCCATTTTTGTGTGTCCCTTTAAATGCAAATAAGCTGCTGCTCCCGGCCCCCTTTCCAGAAGAGGGCGGAGCTTTAACAGCTCTCGCTTCGGTTGCTCAACAACAACAAAGCTGGAGAATCTCACGCAGCCAAAATGACGATTGTCAGTAACGGTGTTCAGCCTTACATTGTTCAAACCAGAGTCGGACACTGATGGAGAGGAGGAGAAGTTACAACTTTTAGAATGTATCTGGACGTTTCTGAATGGTTAGTGGTAAAATTTATGTAGTTGCTGTGGAGTTGATTCAACTCATCGATTAGCATGTGCCATCATGTTAATCTTTTGTGCAAATCCAGCATTGAATTGACCCTAGTTTTTGAAGCAGTCTGGCGTAAAATGAATACATGGTAACAACACTCTACTACAACAACTCTTCCTCTTCTCTAAAGCAGCCCAACATGGCCTCAACCACTTTGTTGCGTATTCCCAGGGGCAGGGTTTATGTAAATTTTGGGGTTTGTGATGTCACCAACCCGGGAAGAAGCTTGTTGTAGTCCTTAAAAAGCAATTTCTGTAAAAGAAAATATCTCCCTTTGCATTGAACTTTGAGCGTCGTAACTTTGCAGATGTTGTTTATGCTCAAACAGCAACATTACACACTAAGTGGCCGTTCACACAGAACGCGTCAAGTTAAAATAATTTCAACTTTTACACGCAGTGCCACTCATCATTGTCAGTTCCAAAACAGTGGACCAATCAGAAGAACTCGGAGGCGGGGCAAGCGCTGCAAGCTTCTGTTTACAGTAGCAAGTTGGCATGACAGCTGTTTTATTTGTTCGTTATTGCCGTCTCAAAAGCGTGTCTCGAGACCTCACATTCTACGCTGTGCTTTTTTAAAAACCATTCCTGAGCGCAGCGTCTCGTGTTTTTAGACGCAAAGACGCATTCTGTGTGAACGGCCCCTAACTAAACTTAAAAAAGTGAAATCATAATCAACCACCCCTTTAAAAAGAAATCTCATATGTGCTCACCAAGGCTGCATTTATTTGAACAAAAATACAGTAAAAACTTTTACTGTAATTTAAAATAACTGAAATCATCTTCAGAAATCATTCTAATGATTTGGTGCTCAAAATAATATTTCTTATTTTCATATATATATATATATATATAGTATATAAGTGAAAATTTTACCACACATTTTCAATTTTACTGAATTTTGAATAAATATTTTGTGAAAATTTATAGTTTGCTATGATTAAACTGCAGAGAAAGCCCCCGTCAGTGGTCTGAAGGTCGAGGGTTGCTCACAGGTATCTCTCCAGCTGAAAAGACCCCCAGCACCTCTATTTGTGGTCCCTGGCATTTTTTACAACCTTATTACAGGTTACTGCAAAAGAACCGCAAACTTTAAAGAACTTTGCTTCCTTTTAAACTGAGTTTGAGAACCATGATCTGATTCTCCTACTTTTTATTCTTGACAACTAAATCCATCACCACAAATAAAAGACTTGTGAATCACTTTGCCTTTGTAATACATTTGCTTCTTGAAAAAAAATAGATTTGGTTACTGAATTCATACTCTCTTCATAGTCCAGCTACCCACCCGTTGTCACTGTGTGAGCCGAACGGTATATGGTGAGAAAATGATGTCATAGAATGAGCAATGTCTGATCCGCCCCCCCTCCTCGACGGCATCCTGTCTTTTATCCACACACTCTAAATGTGTGAATTAGCACCCCGTCAGAAGCAGCTCTCCGTCTCCGGGCCCCATGCGTAGTGTCAGTCCAGCTGGACAAATCCTCTATCCGATTATTGTGCAATCAAGCGTCTGGCTAAATTCCCAAAGCATCTCTGATGGAGATTAACTTTGGCTACACTCATACTTTACCAACCTGACAGAGGGCCTTCAATTCACCCCTCAAAACACTGATTGTATATAGTATGAATAATATTTTCATGGCTGTGACTGCCCTAATCTCTCTTCTCAAGTATGTCGCAGAGTAACCCGAATGTCGCACCGATCGGTCACCAGATGTGTCCCGGAAAGACGCAGATTGTTTGCGCCCTCACGCTCGGTGCTAAACCTGAGTTGATTTACACAGATAATCCTGCGGTGACTGCTGTCTCATGTGCGGAGGGAAACTACACTGAATAACAGCTGTGTGGGCAAATTTACACATCGACTCGGGCTTTGTTGACTCTCTGAACAAACACATTGTTAATGGCCACATGTTGCAGATTACTGAATAATCTGTGTGAAGACATATCAGGGTTACTTGGAGACGTTTTAATATTCTTGTGTCAGATCTTACTGTAGTGTTTTAGATTTCTTTACTTTCTTTTATCCTTTTCTTCCAAAAATAAACAGAGCCAAACTATTTTTATGTCTGATTACCTGCCTTCTTAAAGGAACAGTCCATCCAAAAAACTGAAAATTCTGTCATTTACTCACCCTAATGTCGTTGCAAACCTGTGTGACTTACAAAAGAAGATATTTTGAAGAATGTTGGTGACCACCATTTCGGTTCCCATTCACTTCCATTGTATAGTCAAAAAATATAATGGAAGTCAATGGGAACCAAAACTGTTTTTGTTTTCAATATTAGAAAACCTTCTTTTGTGTCCCACAGAAGAAAGAAAGTCATACAGGTTTGTTAAGGGTGAGTAAATAATGACAAAATGTTCAGTTTTGACTGAACTATCCCTTTAACAGATTTTGATAAGCAAACCCATATCTTGAATATGCATTGGCAGTTAATCACAATAATCACACTATTACACTAGGATGTCTTTTCTTCAGATTTTGAAAGTGTCACAAACTGACTTTCTTTGCTATGAAATTTCTAAAGTTACACAGAAATTGCATCAAACTTAGACTCATCATAAATAAACATGATTGGAAACCATATTTGCATGGAAACACAAGCTGTTCCAGTAGAACAGATGTAACTGACAAAGCGGCAGAGCCAAAATTGATCCAGTCCAAACTCACCAGAGTGCAGAACCTTTCCGGTGGGTTCCCACATGTGATATCGGGAGGCTCCACTCTAATCTGCATGTACTCCTTCATGGACATGGGTTTGGGCTGGCAAGCGTAATATTCCCATGTTGGTCCATCGTCTGTGCTGACCAGCGACTTACAGATATCGTACTGGCCGAGAGTCAGGATAATGCACTGTAAGAGCAGGAGCGCCTGTGAGAGCATGGCACTGGATGGGTCCATGGGCATGAGAGAAAGGCAAGGGGCGCCACAGCTATTAAGAGTATCAGCATGGAAATGATTTAGATTGCGAAATTTCCAAAATCCATCATGGTGCCGGTTACGCAAAAGGGCAATGTGTGGTCCTCCGTGGAAATATGAGTGCGACTTTGTAAAATGTGTTCACACTGAGGTGTAATTTTCAGATCTGTTGTGACATCTTCAAAATTCAAACTGACTTCCTGTACAGGGGTGAATGTCACTTCAGTTCAGAGACATAAAATGCATTTAGTGGTTTATGCGCAGTCAGAAGATGCCTGGTGTCTGAGTCTAATCTGAGATTCAAGTGTGATGAGATGAGCTGTTTCATTTCTGATGGTTTGCCTGGGAAATAGAAAAAAAAAATGAAATAAGAAATATATATAATACATTGCATGCATTTGCGTTATAGTTTATAGAGAAAATGTATATTTAACAAGGCAATATGTATCTTTTATGATAATATTTTGTTGAAATATGAGTCTTTATAACAAAAAGTTATGAAATGCCTAATGTTTTTTTTATTAAATGTTAATGGTATAGTGTTGCTCTGATAGTGTTTTATCTTGCTATTACTGGTCACAGCTGCTTGATGTTGGTTATGATTAATTTAAAGTCACCATGTGGCCTTATATTGTACAGCTGTGTTTTTATGAGAACATTTTACAGAAACAAACCAATTTGAATAGCCCGTCTAGGTTGGTATATTGACATTATATGATTTAATGACATATATTCAGTCAGGAACTGTAAGTAAACAGACACCATTAAGACTAAAACATCGTCACTATTTTTACGATAAAACTCTGGTAACCACAGCTACTAGTTTTTCTACCCCAAATGTATTATATATATATATATATATATATATATATACACACATGTATGTATGTATACTGTAGCATAACTTTCAAAGCTGTGCTTCGAGAACCCGCCACTTTTCCATGTGCCCATCTTTCTTTATGAGGTAATCAGAAACTTTTACAATTCTACATTGCAATGGGAATATTTTAAAATAATTCAAACGCTTAAATAGGTCATCTGAACGGGATATGGTGCAAAAAACCGCGAATTAATAAATTTGTATTATGACGTAACATGAAATGCGCGCAAATATTAAACAAATATATTGTATTTATCTAAAAATTAAACGTATAATTAAGGCAATTAGAAATGGAAAATATAAAGAAAGAAATACGTTAACAAATATTTTTTTTTTAGAAAACTGAGCAAACAAGTTTAGTTAAAAGCACTTTTCCAAAAACATCAGGGGATTTTAATAGTCAATAACCTATTTCGCATAAGCTAAAGTTACTTGAATTCATCAAAGAGCATCCTCTGAAAAGCAGACATTGATCTGAGCGCTTTTAAGAGGTTCAGCATGTTCAATGGCCATATATAGGCTATGTATATATTTAAGACTAAATAAGTAACACACTTAAGTAAACTTACCCTGGCTCCAGATATCAGCACCTTTACTGTTCCCAGATGAATTTCTTCTGTATAAACTCTCTCTCTCAGTCAGTTCCCTGCCATATCACTTGAGATTGATGAGAAACACATGCACACGTTACTCCTCTCGGTAGATCACAGCAAACGCTTTCCCCTTCGTGCTTTCTTCGGCTGCCACGTAGTTTGTTGGAAAGCATTCTAGATAGATGCCCTACATCCAGACTGCTCCGAAGCGAATCATGTGTTATTGCCTGAAAACGTGCATTTAAAGTTTCGCTTCTTGTCCCTGCCTTCATTGATGTCTCAGTCCTGTGCGCTCAAGGACAGACTTCAGAGTCCTACTACACCTCCCATTCCCATCCTGTCTTATTCCATCCCCGCTCCTGCTCCATTCACTCTGCCTTATCTACTGTAGCCATCTATTTGCGCATCGCAGTATCTGACTTTCATTTGTCTTTTGCAAACCTCGATGAAAATACTTTTGGACCCTGCAAACTGCCTGTCTTGTCTAGTCTAACTAATGTGGAACAGAAGTTTATCTACGGGCTTGAAGAGCTGAACCGTCCCAGCAGCAGATGAGGCAGTCCGCCCCGTTTAAAGAGACAGATCAGAGGCTGAGGATTCCCAAATCTCCACTCACAGAGTAGACTGCTACATAACAAATTATTCAAAAACCTTACAGAATATACCATAGTTTCGGTCAAATTGTAATAGGTATTAATGAAGTAAAACTGTGGTAACTTGTATAAATCGTGTATGTATAAATAAATATTCTGAAAGCTTCATACGCTACAATAACTTTCGTAACTATGGCATTTTGGCGGAAAATATGGTGAATTTTTGTAAGCGGATAGACCGATATAAATTAAATAATATTTTTATTATTATTATTATTATTTTAATAAATGGCACGTGAAAATAGGTGTTTAATACTCAGAAAATGTTGAACATCAATCTCAGGAGTCAAACAAAATTGTATAGGCTATGAGCTGTTATATTTAAAGTTCTATTTATATGAGGTTTGCATTTTCACAACTGTACAAAATAATTAAGTACTATTTTAAACCCTGACAATAAATATTATAAGTAATAAATAAATAAATAAATAGTTTTCGACCACGCCAGAATGAGCAACATGATTGAGCAACAGAATGATTCTGATTGAGCAACAGAATGAGCAACATGATTTAATCTAAATGAAACATTTACTCAAGAGGTCTCTAGTGCTTTAAAAATTGTTTAAGTCTTTTTGTGTGGTCTGATATGGAGCTGTCCATGGTAACAACCCAAACACCACGGTATGCACGGCATGATACTTTCCCTGACACGTGTAAACCGAAGCAATGAACAGAAATAATGATGTGTGTGTGTGTGTGTGTGTGTGTGTGTGTGTGTGTGTGTTTATAAGCCTAGATAATAGTTTAGATTAAAAAAACATCACTTTCCAGCCACTTTGAAAAACTAGGAGTGCTTTAACGTTTTAACTTTGGTCATTTTCTTGTTATTAAGATTGTATTAAACAATAAAACATATTTCTGTTAATGATTTTGCTTGTGTTGGGCTATTGGTATCCATAATAACAATTATATAATTGATTTGTACAGATTTTCTTGTCGCGTCCCTGTTAGAAACTACAAATCCCATCATCCCCTCAGTATCAGTGACGTCACTCGAGCGCCAGTGTTCGCAGACGGAGAAGCGATGGCGGATGTTATGAATGTTGGAGTGAATTTAGAAGCGTTTTCTCAAGCGATTAATGCCATCCAGGCTCTTCGATCGAGTGTAACCAGGGTGTTCGATTCTCTTAAAGATGGGATGAAGAATAAGGAGACCCTTGAAGGGCGGGAGAAAGTCTTTATAACTGAATTTCAAGATAATTTACAGTCAGTGAATCGCGATTTAAAGTGAGTTGTCTGATCATTCACTAACCCTGTTGTTCACTAGCCCATATAACGATAACCATATAGTAACTTCCAAAATGCCATTGTTATTGTAATAAACCATGGTAACTTGTTACTACCCAGTCCATTGCTGTCAGCATGAAAAGCAAGTAACTTAACCAGAATATTCTAGGCTTCCATTCCATAATGTTTCCATTATTATTTTGCTGTTGGAACAGTTATTGTAGTAACTGTTTGGGCGGTAATTATGATTACCGTGATATATTTTTAATTATGCTTCCTGAAGTCAAAACAGCTAAGCTTTAGGAACCATGATTAAAAAGGTGTCATAATTTAGAAAAACATACCCCTCTCTCTCTCTCTCTCTCTCTCTCTCTCTCTCTCTCTATCTATCTATCTATCTATCTGTATACACACACAAACACACACACACATATATATATATATATATATATATATATATACATACACACACACACACACACACATATATATATATATATATATATATATATATACACACACACACACACACACACTCACACACACACACACTGTATATAAAAAGTGTGACTTTGGTATGTGCAAGTGTAAAAATATCAACCATACCAGTATGACTCTTTTTTTCTGCAGTGAATTGGAGCGTCTCAGCACTTTGGTTGGCAGGCCGTCAGAGAGTCACCCCTTACACAATAGTGGACTGCTCAGTTTAGACCCCGTACAGGACAAAACCCCTCTGTACAGCCAGCTGCTCCAGGCTTACAAATGGTCCAATAAGGTAAGTTGTCAGCATTTTGCTCATTCACCTTGCATTATTGTTTTTGTATTGTGGTAGATTTTCCCCTACGCACCTGACTTAAGTTTACGACGCTTAATAATATTTATTCTCTAGCGCGTCTCCTAATCGACGTCGGCTGAGTCGTTCAACGTCTTGACCCCTTTGAACACTATTACCTGGGAAATAGATCTTTAGTGCTCTAACTTGCTGCGCAGCAATAACCAGACTCCAGACATTGCCTTTGAATATGCTTTAATCACGGCCAGAGGACCTCGTATCAATCACAGAGAATCACACCAGCAAAAACAATACAACAGTTTATACAGGATAGGAGCATGGCAATAGGAGCATCATATTGTAGAATGGCAAAGCATTCTATAATATGATTGGTTCAAACCTTTCTGTTACTAGGTAAAAGCAAATCTAGATTTCTGGATTACGTGTTATTCAAAGTCATGAGTCATTTATGTATTAAGAAAACTGTCTAGTTTTATTTCCCCTTTTGTTATATTCGGACATTATTCAGACACACTAATTTTGGCCCAAGGTTTGGGGACATTTAGGTTTCAAAAGCATATAAAAGTTATTCCTGCAAGAAAAAGAAATGTTAGTTATGATACATTAAAAATTCTATCGCAGTACGCAACCTGAACAGGTTATTTATAGGAATGTAAAGATATTTACATGATATGTGTAAGTGATAAATGCCCTAAATGGTCTATTCAGACTTCATGCATGTGTCACTCCAGAAATATGTTCAATACTGAATGACATATTAAGGGTTTCCAGGCCTAGAAAAGGCTAAATATACTATTATTAAAAAACAGCTGTGCTTTTTCAGTATTCTTTAATGAATAGAAAGTTCAAAAGAACAGTGTTTAATTGAAATAATTATTTTGTAACGTTATACGTCTTTACTGTCACTTTTGATCTCTTTAATGCGTCATTGCTGAATAAAAGTATTAATTTCTGTTGAAAACAATCTTACTGACTGACCCAGTCTTTTGAAATGATTGGAAAGGTAATTGAAAACTCAAGTCATGGAAATTCAACCTGTAGTGGTGAAGCTTTTGGTAAACAGAACTGTTTTGTTTATAGTGGTCAAGCAAATGGTATGAAGAATTGTGTTGTATATTGATGTGTAAAATGAAACATTAAAGAGAATTCACACTTCAAAATTTACATTGGTCACTACAAAAACTGCAATAGTAATAATTGTAGAGCATTATGGATATTAAAGTGCCCCTATGCTATTTTAAAGGTTCCTGATATTGTTTTGGAGGTCTCCTACAATAGGTTTACATGCATCCAAGGTCAAAAAACACTTTAATTTTCTCATAATATACATTGCACATCACCTCATTTTTTTGAAGATTCTAAAAACGGTTCGTTCGAAGATTCAGTCTTTCTAAACTCCTCCTTTCTGTGACCCTACTCTACTCTGATTGCTCAGATGGCCTACTCTGTTGTGATTGGTCTACTCTGCTCTGATTGATCAGATGGCCCAGTCTGTTGTGATTGGTCTACTCTGCTCTGATTGGTCAGATGGCCCAGTCTGTTGTGATTGGTCTACTCTACTCTGATTGGTCAGATGACCCAGTCTGTTGTGATTGGTCTACTGCTTACAGTGCGTGTCAGAAACAAAACGCCTATTACCATATCTGAATTTCATCTCTGTATGAACCCTTGTATTTACTGTAAATTGGAGGTTCTGCTCAGAGCCCTCTCTCATTTTGGCTTAGAACTTGTGGAAATCGCATTGGTTTTGTCTTCGTGTAGTTTTAAAAAGTTGCTTCTCATCTATTAATGAATTCTAGATAAACATGAATGCAAGGCTGTTACATCATCACGGGCGTCAGACTCAGCTGAGACGTTGAATTGAATATCATCTTCCATTTAATAATACTATAACACTATAATCAAGAGGAAGCAGATCTACAGTTTGACGATCTAATTCACAGCGCATCAATGAAACACATTATAGCTTGTAGCTGTGATTTGCTTAATGCAATGTGAGAAGTTCCAAATGTAAAAAAAGTGTCCATAGTCGATCTGCTTAATTTGTCAGAAAATAGAGTTGTGTTACTTCTTGCCTAGTAAATCTTGTTTTGTTCCTTCCTGAAAAGGCTGTAAAATTATGTTCTCTTTGGATCAAGGTCCTCGAGCGAATCCTCTCAATAAAACACACACCACGTCTTGCCAGAAGAGCACACACTTGAGATTCAATAGATGTGGGTGTTCTCACAGCAGAACCAACATTTGCTCAATATCCATTACGGCTGAGTGCTTTGACTTCTTTTGATCTTGAGTAGGTCTTCTGTCCTAAGTGTTATTGAACAAGATTTGCTATTCTTACTGTAAATGCAATTTCACAGGATGCCTGCGCTCTGTTCTTGAGTTCTTTGATGCTTTGCCCTTAGGTGATGCAGGTAGCATTATGATAGATGAGGAACTGAATAGGAAACACACTCTTTATTTGTTTTTTGGAAACATGGCACAAAGCTATGGTTTGATTCTTAATTTTGGGGGGTTTAAATAATAGGTCATTAAAGGGTGAAGACTGCACTGCAGTACCTGAGCTCCTGTTGAGGTGTTTGTGCATGAATTGGTGAATGTGTCGCAGGTGTTTTTTATGTGCAAAGACTGGGGTTAAAGTGCTCAATCATCAATCAATAGCAGCTACTCATCAGTTGCTCTCTCCACACTGTGTGCAGAATAGTAGGTGGACACAGGTCTTTTTCCTCAAACAAAATCAAATCTTTTCAAACTTGCTATTGCACAGAAAAGCTCTTGAAACATCACTGGTTGGTGTCTTTATTTTTTTGAAAATTATTCAAATAAATTAAACTCTCTCTTTTTTTTTTTTTTTTTGGTCATACAGGAAATGAACGTCTCTTCTTGCCCAGAGGTGCTTTTATTTTTCATTCCTTTTTTCAATGTAGTGGTTGTGCATCCTTTCTTTGTCACAGTGTCGATTTTCTTATAAACATTAAGATACTTTGCCAAACACTATTTTTGCAACTACACTTATTTTTAGGGTACATTTATAATTTATGTACACTTTAAATATCTTGCATTTAAAGATTGATATTATACAAAGATCATACAATCCTTATTAATAGTGATATTAAAACACTTTTTAGGCATAATATGAAGAAATGTGCATTGCGCGATAAAGAAATACACCAAATAAAGTTTAATTATAATTTTCTATCAGTTAGTCTTAAGTGATATGTCAGTAAATATGTTAAGGAAGGGAAGGCGTAGGACGTACAGCGTAAGCTTTTTGAAGAATACGGAAGGTGGTCTGGCAGGAGCTAGATATTTTATTTCATAACTTGTTAAATATGGATATATATTTTTTTACACAAATGCATCGCTTCGCTTCAGAAGGCCTTTATTAACCCTCCGGAGCTATGTGGAATATGTTTATGATGGATGGAGATGTGTTCTTCAGCTCATACTCATTTGGTAACGCAGACTGCCATTATAAAGCTCGGATGAGTCAGGATATTTATTAATATTGTGTTAATCAGAAAGAGGAAAGTCATTTACACCTAGGATGGCTTGGGGTAATTTTCATTTGAAAGTGAACTAATCCTTTAATGGATTTGAAGTATACTTAGTATGAAATAAATGTAATTTAAAAAGAGTTTGGTATAGGTTTTTTTTTTTACTAGAGTTATTTTAGTTAACTAAAACTATAACCATAAAAATGTTTCTGTTACTTGAAATAATATAAACGTTAACTTAAATAAATTAAAATATTTAAAAATTATTTTATTTCAGCTAATTACCAAGGCTATATTTCTCATTTTCATTTAGTTTAACTCTATGTAATAAAATAACTAAAATCTGAAATAAAAATTATTTACTATAGAAAATGAACAACTATAAAACGAATGAAAATGTCAAAATTACTAAAACTTTAACTAAAATTGTAATGAAAATGGAAAATATAAAAATAAAAAACTAATTTAAAATACTAATAAAAACTAGTATCTGAATTATACTAAAACAACACTGCCTGCAACTTGTTTGATTTAAAAAAGAAAAAAAAAATCCCCCCTTTTTTGTAATTCAATTTGGTGCCAGTAGTGGTGCAGAAATGACCTGCTTCTCCTAATGGTTTTGAAAAAGATCAACAACCAAGATTTGGTTTGATTGACTTTTAAAGTCAAAAGTTGCTAACTTTTTTTTTTCTGCAGTTTTTCCAGTTTGAAAACCTTTACTAAATATCTGTGTCCTACTAGTCTCATTAATATGAGCCAGTACTACATCAGGGTGGTTCATGAGGTTCCTCTGCCCTCTGGGTGGTAGGCCAGCTGTTTTCCCACACTCTGAGGCTCGGGACGTTACAGTAGGATTAGGTGTGTCTGGGCTGGACGGTGTGCTGGCAAACATGGGCGTGGGGCCAAACCAAGCCTCTCTGCAGAAGTATTGATGCGTCCGCGCTGTCTGCCCAGACAGCACCACCCCCACCCCACTGTAAATACGATCGATGCGAACGTTTCCGCCATGCAAATTACCCCAGGATTAATGCACTTGGTGCTTTTAGTAAGGCTGTCTTTGGCCATTGTCTCCTTTGTGTCGGTATCTTAGTCTAGTGACCCATCTACCTGTGCTGTGAGCATCAGATATCAGTTGGTATTTTAGTTTTATTATTCAGTATGATTATTATGGAACATTAAAGGGGTCATATCTTGAAGAATCAACATATTTTTCATTATTTTGTGATTGAAAATGTTGAAATAAAACTAAATCATGACTGTTTCTTTGTGGTGTTCTTTTCATGCATTATAATTGTTCCTCAAAGGGTAAAAAAAAAAGTATGATATGAGTCCTTTAAAGGATTAGTTCACTTTAAAATGAAAATTACCCCAAGCTTTACTCACCCTCCATCAGAATGCATCCATCCATCACAAATGTACTCCACACGTCTCCGAGGGGTTAATAAAGGCTTTCTGAAGCGAAACGATGCGTTTGTGTAAGAAAAATATCCATATTTAACAAGTTATAAAGTAAAATATCCAGTTTCCACCAGACCGCCTTCCTTATTCAACTTAGGAAGAAACTGAACGCTATGTCAGTTACACTTTTTCTGTAAGTTGCGTAGGGAAGGTGGTCTGGCGGAAGCTAGATATTTTACTTTTTAACTTGTTAGATATGGATATTTTTCTTACACAAACACTTTGCTTCAGAAGGCCTTTATTAACCCCCCGGAGCCGTGTGGAGTATGTTTATGATGGATGGATGCACTTTATTTGGCTTCATACTCATTGTTTCCCATTCACTGCCATTATAAAGCTTGGATGTGTCAGGATATTAATATAACTCCGATTGTGTTCATCAGAAAGAAGAAAGTCATATACACCTAGGATGGCTTGAGGGTGAGTAAAGCTTGGGGTAATTTTCATTTTAAAGTGAACTAATCCTTTAAGAACCAAGTGACCCCAAAACATTTGTGTTGTAGTGAATTATGGTTCAAATTTGTGTGGGTGGGTGGTTTTGACCTGGCATATTTATAATAATGTATGTTTCACAGTTGCACTTTTCACAAAGACCATCTTGTAATATTGCTAATTGCATTTTTAGTAGGCATGTAATCTGTTCAAGAACTACAGTTAAGGTTTCCCAGTTGGATTTGAGAGTGAATAGATGAAGTTAATTAAAGGGAAACATGTTTCGCCTTTGGCTACTAGCTGTCACTCACCATCATTATGTCCTGGTGTGTTTTGTCTCAGAAATCTCAAGGTCCACTCCTTCCTGAGGCTTTGGGTTTTTGTTTTTTAATGGAAGCATTTTGCATTAGAAAACATTAAGTACAAAATAAAGCAGGAAAATTTGAAACTAAAAATGGTAACACTTTACAAGAAGGTCCCATTAGTTAACATTAACTTACAATGAGCAACACATATTCACGTGATCAGCTTTTGTCAAGCAATATTGGACAGCATCAGTATTGCTGCTTATCTCTTTGCAAAAGTCTTATGTTTGTGTTTACCATATGCTTTTCCTGACTTTATGACTTTAAAGTGTCTGTTTCATTGTCAGTTTGAAGCCCATCATGGGAACGACTGCTTAATGTCAAACAACATTGTATTTAACACATGCGCTTCTGCTCTGTCAGTACAACAGAGATGTCAGGGTGCACAGAGACATTTAAGCACCTGCTTATCCCTGTACCAGTTCACAGTTAAGACATCAAGCTGTTATTCTGTCAGCCATAAATACTAGTGCTCCCCTAGTACCAGCAGACCCGGGGCTGCCAGGAGCACATGAATTATGGGACAATCCTGACTTTTTGCAGAAATGTTTCATGATTCTAATCTCTGTTTGAGCTAAGAGTTTGTTTTTGTGTCTCAGTGGTTACAATTTGGGTAGAGTGAAAGTACACCCACTGGCTTAGTTCTCTAAAAAGTCTTTCTTCATAGAAGTGACATTTTTGTTATCATTTACTCACCTTCATGTTGTTCCACCCCCATATTTACTATATATATGTAATAAAATGCATAATTAGAGAAAAAATACTTTGGAATATAGCAACCATATTTTTCCCTTTTTTATTAGATTACATGTAACAATATGCAAATGTATTTCCTGTTTAATGAAGCCAAAGCCTCAGGAAGGAGGAGACCTTGAGATTTCTGGAGCCAAACACATCAGGAAATACGTTGTGATGATTGACAGCTAGTAACCAAGGGCTAAACATGTTTCCCTTTAATTGTCTTTCGTATAACTTGTGACCATGCATCATGAGTGCATATGGCTGTCATTGAAGGAAACTCTGTGAGTAAAATGAGACACAGGCTTCGTTGACTTTCACAAGGTCACTTCGCCAACAGCACTATGATATTCTTCTACTTAACTGACCGGCTTGCACAACTGGACAACTAATGAGATCAAAAGATTAAGAAGCAGAAATTAGCCCCACTTGTGTGAAATTGCTAAGGTTGTAATTTGCTTGTGTATTATAGAAAATCTCCCTTCTTTTGACATAGACTTTATAATTACCCTTTACATAAGCAATCCCTTCATTCAAGCAGATTGGATCTAATCTCAAAGAAATTCCGCATTTTACTTCATTCTAAAACATCGAGGGAAAGGGAATCCAAATCATATTCATAGTCAAGCCAGCTCAGGAAGCGCTGAGACTCCTGATGAGCCAAGGGAACAGTGTAGATGTATTTTTATTTTTTATTTCATTCCTGCTATATTATGTCCACCAAGCCTGTAACTATATGAACATTTCGGTAGTTAATGCCAATATGAGTGAAATGTAATGATTCTCAATGCGGATTTCAATGTCATAGCAGGAAAAAATGTAAAAAGTAATTGAACACACCATTATTTCAAAATTTATATAATATATTTATATATATATATTATATACAGTGGGGATCGAAAGTTTGGGAACCCCTTTCAGAATCTGTGAAAATGTGAAAATTTTTAACAAAACAAGAGAGATCATACAAAATGCTTGTTATTTTTTGTTTAGTACTGTCCTGAGTAAGATATTTTACATAAAAGATGTTTACATATAGTCCACAAGACAAAAAAATAGCTGAATTTATTAAAATAACCCCGTTCAAAAGTTTAGGAACCCTTGGATCTTAATACTGTGTGTGGTTACCTGGATGATCCATGACTGTTTTTATGTTTTGTGATGGTTGTTCATGAGTCTCTCGTTTGTTCTGAACAGTTAAACTGAGCTCTGTTCTTCAGAAAAATCCTCCAGATCCTGCAAATTCTTCAGTTTTCCAGCATCTTTTGCATATTTGAACCCTTTCCAGCAGTGACTGTATGATTTTGAGATCCATCTTTTCACACTGAGGACAACTGAGGGACTCAAACACAACTGTTAAAAAAGCTGCAAACATTCACTGATGCTCCAGAAGGAAACACGATACATTAAGAGCCGGGGGGGCTTTTGAACTTTTGAAAGGGGTTATTTTAATAAATTCAGCTATTTTTTTGTCTTGTGGACTATATGTAAACATCTTTTATGTAAAATATCTTACTCAGGACAGTACTAAACAAAAAATAACATGCATTTTGTATGATCTCTCTTGTTTTGTTAAAAATTTTCACAGATTCTGAAAGGGGTTCCCAAACTTTCAATCCCCACTGTATATGTGTGTCTGTGTGTGTGTGTGTGTATATATATATATATATATATGTGTGTGTATATACAGATATACATATATATATATGTATAAATATATTTGTGTATACACAAACACAGACATACAGTGTATATAATATATATAAATATAATAATATGTACACACATATATATTATTTAAACAAACTTTTATGTTAGATGCGATTAATCATGATTAATCGCAATTAATTGCAATTAATCGATTTAACAACTCTATAGACGCCTTTTTTTTTTTTTTTTTAGAACTACGGTAGAAGAAAAGATTTTCGATGATTAAATATTACTTAATGTAGGTTCTATATGTATTAATACACTTTTGATGTTACAATATCCACCTTTATGCATTCAATACATCTTGATTTCCTAGTTGCCATTAGGCTTGGTGTCCAGCAGCTATATCACAAGTCAGTCCCTTGTGTCAGAGTTTATATTATGGATATTTATATAATCACAGAGCATACAAAATTTTCCTGTTTTATTTATTTATTTTTATTTTTTGCCCTCAAACTAATCAAAAGAATGCCATGAATGTTCCAGAGGCTCGTGGCTTTTCACATCGTACGATGTCCTGAAACCGTGCAGCTGGTTAGGCGCTTTAATCATGTCTTGAACGAAGCTGTCAGAAGAAACAAATGGCAGGCCTCAAACCCGGAGCCCACAATAAGATCAGAGAGCAGCGGACTTGCCATCACAACATGTTTCAGCCCTGCAGTTAATGATGGAGCATGTGTCTGCCAATTGCTGTGCCAGGGAGGACTAATAGCCTGGTCAGTCTTAAAGATCAGCGTGGCGCAAAGGGACGAAAAAGGGTGGAAAAGAACGAGAAACAACTAAAAGGGGCCAAAAAAAAGCAGCGACCTTTTGAAAATGCTCTGCTCTGAGAAAAATGTTTGATGTGGTAACTTTAGCAAGCTTGGATTCCTTATTAGTTCCAAGACAAGGGAGTGTAGAGTTGAAAGAACAGTGGTCTCCGCTCGCCTCGGCCTGCTAATTCCTCATTAAAAGAGCAAGGGACAAGCGAGAACCTTTGATATATATTTATTTTTTTCAGAGTTTGCTATTCATATGAGTGAAGAGTCATTCAAATTGTTTGTTTAGGATTCTGTGGGGATGATGTCTATTTGTTGTGTCCTGTACATTTTCTGATTGATGGTTAAATTGGATGAACCTAGATGATAATGATGCTTCCTTGTAGTAGGGTTTACCCTGATTGCTGTCTCTGCTTGGTTCTTGTTTTGGAACCTTTTAAGATGGGAATTTAGGAACATTTGCTCTATTCTCTGCACATTTCAAATTTAATACGAATAAATACATGAAAAATGTCTATCCATCAGCTCATAGAAGTGGATTTACAGGGTTTTTTTGTTTTGTTTTGTTTTGCTATACAAGAAAAACATATACAGTGACCATGATAGGCATAATTTCAACAATATAACAGGAACATTAATATTAATATGATTACAAAATTGTTTACATGTATGCCACCAATCCTGGAAACAAAATTCTTTACTTTTTTTTTAAATCAGCAACTATATACAATATAACATGGGGAGCTAATTTCATATATAACTTAAAGGAACTTCCTTACAGACCACGTACAGTTCAATAAAAGTCTGATAATCCTATGATAGCTTTGTGTAAGAAAGTAGCCCTCAAATCTCATTCGAACTGACGCATTCTATTATTTTTTTAGTTTTTTACAAATTTAGTTTTGCTGTCAGTGACATCAATCTTGAATAAGAGTTTTGTGTTGTTTTTTTATTCTTAACATGGTCAAAAACAGGCTCCTTGTTTAAAAAACAATTTGTTTACATAAAATACGTCTCTTCTCATTTTTTTTCCACTACATATGGGCCACAAGAGAACTATTAAGAAAATTAAGACCGTTATATACCGTTATATCCACTGGTCATAAATGAGATTTCAGACTGAGTGGAATATTATCACTGAATAACAGCTTAAAGTTTGTTCTTTTCCTCATAGAGCTGTCATATGACTTCAGAAGTCATATGAACTACTTTTATGGTAGCTCCATAGAAAAGCAACAGCAGACATAATTTTATGTTTTGCCGAACTGTTTCTTTAAAACTGTTTTGATTTCACATGCCTCTCTCTACTTATTCAATCACTGCCTGTAGAAACTTGTTTAAATCCAAATGGGTTTCCTGCATGGAATATGTCTGATCTCATTTGCGTTACCCATAACCCTGATTTATGAGAACCAGGGATAGAAAATACCCTAGACCTTGTGATCTCTGGCTGATATTTAAAAATTAATTAACCCCCTGACTGCAGCGTTGCTGTCTCTTCCTCTCTCCACCCGTCAGTCTCTCTTTCCCTCTTCCACCTTTCCCCATTTTGAGGTGTCTTTTTTTTCTCTCTTTGCATGGGGATTAATATCTTAATTATCCCTTGTGACTAAATATTTTCAATGAGACCACAGATTATGAATATGGATGTAACACCATTTATGTATCATTTAAGCTACTCTGTCTTAAATTATTCATTCTGTGAGTTTGTCAGTTTATTTCAGTTACTAGTTAACGAAATCTGTTTCTTAATAGACACAGCGCTGCAGGTTGCAGGAGTTTAAGGGTGTGTTCACACTTGGCAGGTTTGGTTCGATTGAAATGAGCTCTGGTGCGATTGCTCCGTTAGTGTGCTTCACTTGAACAAGTGCTGCTATCTAAACCCTGGTGCTCACCAAACAAGCGGACCGACACCCACCTTTTCAGAGGGTCTCGGTCTGTTTCCAAATGGGCTCTAGTGCGGTTTGACTGAAATATGAACGCAGCACAGACCAAAGATGTGATCCTAAAAAGGACAGAAAGCTCAAGGATACTTGGTTCTTCTGCTCTTAAGAGCTACGTTGCCCATTACAGTTTGGTAAAGGTGTCTGGACCGCGTCTCTTTGCAGCAGGTCTTCATTCGGGTGTCTCCTTTACACATTTTATAGAATGGAAGCTACCGCCACTGAATAAAAAAATAATTGTGACTTTTTTTCTCGCAATTGCGAGTTTACATCTTGCAATTTTGACTTTTTTTCTCAGAATTGTGAGATATAAACTCGTAATTATGCCTTTTTTCTCAGAATGTGAGTTTATATCTTGCAATTCTGACTTTATAACATGCAGTTGCAAATTGTAAAGTCAGAATTGTGAGATATAAACTCGCAATTCTGAAAAAAAAAAGGTCAGAATTGCCAGAATTCTTTTTTCCCTCAGAATTGGACTTCATAACTCGCAATTGCGAGTTTATATCTCGCAATTCTGAGAAACGAAGTCAGAATTGCAAGATATAAACTTGCAATTTCTGACGTTATTTCACACAATTGCGAGTTATAAAGTCAGAATTGCGGGATATAAACTCACAATTGCGAGAAATAAAGTCAGAAATTGTTACTTTATATCATACAATTCTGAGGAAAAAAAAGTCAGAATTGCGAGATGTTAACTATAGGCTCTTTGTGAGTTCTCAGCTGGTAAAAAGTACCATCATATGTACACACAACGAGGACATTTAGCCCAGTACACAGCATTGTTTTGGATGTTCGGCAAGTTCTGTTGCAAAATATATGTCATAAAATGTTTTCTAGTTTGTATCTTTCGGTTTGGTGTAAAAATGACAGTGTGAACGCTGATAAACCAGGACTGAATGTATTTTTTCTTTTTTTGCTCCAGTCCAGACTAAAAGAACCAAGAGAACACACCCTAAATGTGTAAATGCATATTGCATATTTAATGCACTCCGTAAAGATCTAATATGGCATTCAACAGGTGTTTTTGTCCAAGGAGACTACACTTTATGAAGGGACAGTTCCCCAGAAGCACTTTAGGTGGCGTCCTGCTAGCTGATTCGAAACAACACAATTTTTGGCTTCACAACTGGCCATAGCTTTTAAAAATCTGATCATAAATTAAATATTGTTGCTAAAAGTAAAATGTGATTTATTATTTGACTATTTCTACAATTTCTCCCAAAAGTCTACCTATCAAAAGCTAACAGAACTGAGTTGAACAAATTGAGGCGATTTTCCACTCAAGGCTTGTGTAAAGATTTTGGGAGAATTTAGAAAAAGACACACTCATACAAACAGTCATTTCATAATTTTTGGGTGCAGAGTAACTAGTGGCGAATGATCAAAGAGAGTTGTTTCAACTTGTACTTAATATTCGTTACATGATTTCGCTGTTCCCTCCTCGACGAAGCTTCTTTGAATGGATATTGGGTTTGATGGGTGTGTGCAATTAGTTGCATGGAATAATGCAGTTCCCCTGCATAAGCGCTAGTCCTCCAGGTCTGCTTATAGTATTAAATGCAAAAGCATCAGGAATGAGATGCACTGCAGTTGGAGCGTTGCAGAGATCTGGAAGATTGTGGAGAGGGATGCACTGGCCTCATTAAAAGAATAATCTTTAAGAAGTTTTAAAGAATTAAAAGTGTTTTAGAATGTACACTACATCCTATTTTAGAAAAAAAGCTAAGATTATAACAATGAAAGGTTTACTTGAAATGCATTCACAATGTCTTACCTATTATATGTTGTTGTGAATTATTACATACATTAATATTTATTTATTCATTGCTGGAAGTTTAAATAGTATATACTGAAGCACATGATCAATATCGGTTGCTTGCACTGAGCTTCTGAAATTTTTATGTCTGATTATAATTAATTATGTAAAGATGAAATGCATTACAATCTGTATTAAAGGATATTATGAACAGCTTTATAATGCATTATATATAAACATGTTTCCAAAGGTTTTCTTGGATTGCATTTGAGTGTGGTTGGTTTTACAGACCCTGTTTGCGAACTGTCTTATTTAAAATGGGGTGTGCAACATCTTCGATTGAATTATGACATTATAATGTGGTAGACAACAATGCAATGGTTTTTCTGTGCTTCCATGATTGTGTCTGCTTCCAGTGAAAGAGGCTGTCTTGTTTTGTTCCATTTGACGGTGACATTGATTGTGTGTGCTTGTCCCGTGCATCCTTTCACAAGTCAGATTCTGACCCTGCGCTTTAATCTTCAACTGCCCCAATGAGATGACACTCTCAGCTGCCTGACAGCATTCTGGGTAATGCCTCTCTTGTCCTCTGTCTCTCCCTCTCTTGTACTCATTCTCTGCTGTCCTCCAAGTCTTTTGTCCTTTGTCTCTGTTTTTTTTTTTTTTTTTTCACTGTCCGCCTCTCTTTGTGAACTCTAGGGTTTGTCTTGTAGATGTTGCTTTACGTTTCTGTGTTATGAAACATGCTAGAGGACAAGATTGCTTTCATGCTCTCCTCTAATTGACAGAAGTACATAGGCCTTTAGTACTGGGTGGCAAAGTTTAAAAATCATTACCTTTTTTTCAGTATCTTAATGTTTTTCAGCTTTTTTACAGTGTTTATATATATTTTGATATTTACGTATTTACTCACCGTTAATATGAGACACTGTTTACAACCGATTTTCCTTCCATAATCATTTTATTTCTGAGTAAGATAGTATTCAACAGGGAAAACGTATGAATACAATGTATATTTACACTACCAGTCAAATTTTGTAATAATTAAGTTTTTTTTTTTTATGCTTTTGGAAAACGTTTTGCTCACCAAGGCTTATCAGTTAGTATTGGTGCTCAAATATTATTAATGGTACTACTTATTATCTCTGTTGAAAACAATTTTGCTAATATCTTTTGGAAATTAAAATTAAAAAGTTTTCAGGATACTTTGATGAATAGAACATTCAGTTAATATTATTATTATATGAAATATAAATCTTTTGTAACATTAAATGACTTTACTGTCCCTTTTTTCAACTTAATGCATCCTTTCTGAATAAAAGTATTTTTTTAAAATCGAACTTACCCCAAACTTTTGAATGAAGCCCTTTTTGATTTCATGTTGGCTTTACAAGGGTGTTTTTATCTATATTTTACCCTATTTTACATTCATTTTGAATGAGCATAGTAAAAAATGGTTAATTTAATCATACAATAGTTTTTAAAAAATGGTCAAAAAGCAATATTTTATTTAAAAAAAAATATATGTAGAACTCCAAGTCAGGATTTCTCAGAATATTTGGATATTATATCAATTCATTACAAACTGACAGTTTGAATTTAATTAAACAGAAGTGAATTGAACTTACCAACTCTAGTTCCAGAAATCTCATCACAAATACATCCTAAACATTCAGTATATTGCCCAGTCATATTGTCAGGAGAATATTTTGTAGTACTCTCTAAAATTGTCTCTCTTGTTTTTGTGAAACACTAACAGAACTACACAATTGCTCGGGGCCAATATTTAAATCAGTGGTGACTGATGTGGATGTTTTTAATGCAACAAATCTCTCAAGCCACTTGACATTCAAAGGCGCCTGAGCCATCTTGACAGCATCTTCTATGCGTGTGTTTTCTTTCTTACCTTGTTATGTAGGCTTTTTTATTTATTAGCAAGGGCTTTTTATACAGCTGGAGCCCAGCTTCCCGCCGTACACGCTACTCCTGTACAAGATCTGGCCCTTACCAAGTAGGCTCATTAGCTACGAAAAGGAGATTCAGTTAATTAAAATAATTCCCCGTTAACACAGCTGCTTTGGTCAGCCAAATTAAACAGGGGGAGTGCTGCACCGTCTGCTTCTCACTCAGCGAACGTCGCTCTTCTGCCTCGGAACATGGCTAATTAGCTCAATAGGAGGAATATTTTAATAGCAATTAATGAGGCACAGGCCTATGCAAGCTCTAATTTAAGAGCCTGGTTTGTGTGGGGGTGCATGCCAATGAATTCTGAAGCCTGATGAGATCGCTTTTGTCACCGCTTGTGCTACGATCAGCCTCACTCGCTACCAGCGTGTTGCTAGTGGACTACTGATTTTCTTAAGATTTCCCAGCAAGCTGACTGCCCAGAGCAGCGGTGTTGGAGAATGTACATTAAAGGTGTAGTTTGTCAAGCTATACTCCTTATTAAAAGTAGTTCATCTACAATCAAGTTAGCCTTTTAGTAGTTAGCTAGCATTGAAGTTATCCAGTTCTGTTTCTTTTCCCAATATGTATCTGCCCAGATGTTGGTCAACCCTTTGCGCACAACTTGACAATAGAATCACCATTGACCAGTATGTATAGATCAACATCAGTCAGTCAAGCATTTTTAATTTTCCGTGATGGGCTGTGTGACGGAACGGCTGCCTCTCCCTAATTATCAGCGCCACCCCGTCCTTTAAATCGCCGCCCTTCACCAGGTTCCCGACTGGAGTGAGTGGGTGTGAGAGAGAGGAGGGGCGCTGAAATAACCAGGTCTGGTGGCGTGTGATGAGGCACACCTGAAGATAATGAAACCTCGTCACCGCCGCTGTTAAATGCTGAGCGCGCCTCTCCTCGGGAGACCGGTCTCTTTCCCCTGTGCATGCACGCTGGTGTCCTCGTGGGTCCAGGAAAGGAGCGCGGAGGGACTCCCGCACCGCCATAGATGTGAGTCGCCGGACCCGCGGTCCGGAATGGAGAAGCATGTGTAACGCCGCCGACAGGTTAGGACGCCAGGCCGCTATTCCCCTCAGTTGTCATGGCTTAAAGAGGACGAGCCGCTGTGCCGAACTTCACGTTTCCCTGGCACAGCGAGGACACCAGGTCCCCTGTTTATTTGGACACTTTATTTCCTGTTTTTGAAGGTTTTCTGTTTATTTCTGTTAAATAAAAGCCTCTCCGAGGCCTGACGCCACACCCACTGTGTCTGTCGTTTGCTCCTCCCGCCACAGCTGGTAGTGATGGTTTACACATTATTGGTCATTCAATGTTTCTATATAAAAAAAATAAAAAAAACAGTAATTGTAATAAAATAGTAATAATAATACTAATTTTTCTACTAATAATAATATAAAACGCTACAATATGATAAGCTGTTGGGCTCATGAATATTGATTACGTTGTCTGTGTTCGCTCAAACTCATTTGCTAAAATCAAAACATGGATGGTAATAGGTGAGCTCTAGCCAATGAAATTGCTGCTTGTGCATTATTCCCGCCCACTGCTGAAGAAACCAGCCGGCAGAGGCTTTTGTTTAGTTTTAAAGGCTGTATGCAGTCCTTTTGAAAAGAAAAAACAAGAAAGCATATATTTTACATGTAGCACGTCAGTTCTAACCAGTGGCTAATGATAGACATTTACTTGCCTAGATCGAAATTTAGTCGTGCATGTGAGTGATTTACTCGCAGTGTCGAGGGTTGTTGGTTAAAGGGGTCCTTGATTATGATTTCACTTTTTTAACTTTAGTTAGTGTGTAATGTTGCTGTTTTGAGCATAAACAACATCTGCAAAGTTACGATGTTCAATGCAAAGGGAGATATTTTCTTTTACAGAAATCACTTTTTACGGACTACAACAAATGGCTGGTAGAGACTACAACGAGCTTCTTCCTGGGTTGGTGACATCACTAACCCCAAAATTTACATAAACCCCTGCCCCTGGGAACACGCAACAAATGGGGTGAGGCCATGTTGGGCTGCTTTAGAGAAGAGGAAGAGTTGTTGTAGTAGAGTGTTGTTACCATGCTGTCATTTTACGCCAGCCTGCTTCACAAACAAGGGGCAATTCAATGCTGGATTTGCACAAAAGATTAACATGACGGCACATGAAATGCTCAGAAACATCCAGTTGCATTCTAAAAGTTGTAACTTCTTCCTGAGTCTCTCCATCAGTGTCCGACTCCAGTTTGAACAATGTAAGGCTGAGCACAATCTTCATTTTGGCTGTTAAAGCTCTGCCCTCTTTTGGAAAGGGGGCCGGGAGCAGCAGCTCATTTGCATTTAAAGGGACACGCACAAAAACGGCGTGTTTTTGCTCACACCCAAATAGGGGCAAATTTGACAAGCTATAATAAATGATCTGTGTGGTATTTTGAGCTGAAACTTCTCAGACACATTCTGGGGACACCAGAGACTTATATTACATCTTGTAAAAGGGCCATTATAGGTCCCCTTTAAGCATGCCGGATGATGTCCATGACATCAGGTAGGTGGCATCCAGAGTTCTGTCACATCCGTTAACATCTCTCATGACAGAGTCTTACAGCTGTGCATTCTGGGTAGCGGACATCTTTCACAATGTTTCATCACATGAGCAGAAAAGCTATTGACAGGCTACTGCTATATTGCAACATCAAAGCCAAAGATATTACAGTCACCATGTTACGTTCAACATAGTAAGACAGGAGGCGAGGGGGAGGAGGTGGGCAGGAGACGAGGAGGAACACAAGGAAAAACGTGATGGAGTACTATATGCAAGCAACTGTGCTTTCTCCCAGAAGAACAGATTGTTGACAACATTGGAACTGTGCTTTGAGTAAACAAGTCTTAAAAACCCAATTAGTCTATGTTCGTTTTACATGCTTAACTATTCTTTGTAAAGCCGCAAAAAAGAAAGTTCTCTGGACACTGTTCATTTTGAATCTGTTCAAGGCTTGTTAGTGTTATCTTGGAACTCCAATTTGATCCATTGGCTATAAAACTCTGCAATTGGTGTGGAATGTAGATATATGTGTAGATGACCAATTAAAGAGTCCATGAAATGGTTTGTTAACCCAGTGTTAACACTAGAGTTAACTTTTTTACTTTTTCAAATAGAAGGTTTCTTGTATTATAAATTGACAAACTTTTGCTAAAAAACAATGAGAAAGACCCTAATTCCTCTGAGTTTTAAAAAAGGGTCACCCCAGATGAAGAAAAATGGAACAACCATATAACAAACGTTACTGCTTATAAGTAAGTAGCATTTCCTAAAACTTTCTAGAACTGTTTAGAACTTTCTGGAACTTTCTAGAACTGTTTTTCTAGAACAATCCAAATCTTGGTATACATATAGGAGAGAGGGACAGAGAAAGAGAGAGGGAGCTTTATGAGCAAACAACTCAACTTGATACTTTTTGAAATGTTTCAGTAGCAATATATAATGACGCACAAGATATACTACCTTACAGAAAAACGAAGCTACCTGGACCAATAATCTAGTGAGATATCTGCAGTCAAATAGAAGAAGAGGAAGTGTGCCTTTAGAAGAATCTTCACTAGAAGAAAAGTGCAGAATGCCACTCCAAATGCAAATTATTGGACGGTACCAGTTTCTTGGAGCAGAAATCAGAGGAAGAAAGGGGTGAATAGTGGAAATTTCCAAAGAAGTCACAAAATTAAGGAAGAATAAATTGAATTGGAAAATTTATTTTTCCATAATTTTGCGACTGGTACTGTCCAATAATTTGCATCTTAATTTAATTTGCATCTTCTTCTATGTGATTGCTCAAATTAGTAACGTCTGTTATATGGTTGTTCCAATTTTTTTATCCTGGGTGACCTTTTTTAAAAAAAAAAAAAAAAAAAAACTTTTTCATAGTTTTTAAGCAAAAGTTTTATCAATTTATGATACAGAAATTTTTTCTGTTTGAAAATTAGTCAAAAAGTTATAACTTAGTTAACACATTCCCTACTGAAACAGGAAGTTTGTTTTTTGTAGAACCCAACCAACCTAAATAATATATTATAGTAATGTGTGTATGTATTAGGGGTGGGACGGTTCGCTGTAAAAAATCAAACCGTTCGGTTCTCCACCCATGGTTCGGCACGCACTTGCACCGCGGTTCATCCCAAATCTGACGACGCATCTATAGTATGGTTTGTTGAAAACAACGTGCAAATCAGACAGACGGATTCGGCTATTTGCGCGCAAATATTCTCGCGCAAATTCTCTTTCAAGTCTTGCACCTAAACGGACAAATTCACACAAAAATTATGTCAACATGCCCATCTTAGCGAGTATCCTAACAAACATAGTAGGTTATGTCTTAGGAGAAAAACGAAACAGACAACGCATGTGTATCAGTGTACTGGATCTTTGAATAATGTCTTAAAGGGACAGCAGTCTAATATTCCTGCTCTATGTGTTTTAATGTTAATCGAACGACAAAGCACGAAGAAATCACTCTTGACTGAATAGCTTTTGTAACTTCAATAATGTTTGATCTTTATTTAACTATTCAAAGTTTATATGCAGTGTTATTTTATATTTGATTACTTTATTCAATTTCTGTACCTGAAAGCTGTTAGATACCTGAAAAACCTGTAAAGCATTGTTTATTTTATTTGTATCTTAGCTCTCATGTATTTATTTGTGCTGTTTCTTGTAGTTAGATTATTTGTTTTTATTTTCTTTATCTTTATTTGACAATTGTCCTATTTTTTACTGAACATAGCACATACCGAACTGTACCGAAACCGTGACACTAAAACCGTGATACAAACCGAACCTTGAGAAATCTGAACAGTCCCACCCCTAGTATGTATGTGTGTGTATAAAATTGAATAATCCTGATTAATAGGGCTGGGTAAAAAATATCGATTTCTCGATTCTAATCGATTCTCATTTTTACGAACCGATATCGATTCTTAAATCCCAAGAATGGATTAGTCTATCCTGTTTTCAGTTGATGAATGAACAGAACATTGTAGTGTGCCTCCAATCCAATAAATCGCAATCAGTTCATTTTAACCTTCAATATTTTAGTAATGTAGTACCAACTGACTCATGTATAGTTTACAGCATTAATTGAGATTTTTTTTATCTTGAAAATTTACCATGTACTGTACCTGATATATATCCAAAATAATCAAATCGAATCAAAGCGCAAGCTTGTGAATCGAAATTGAATCAAATCGTGAAATTTGTGTCAATACCCAGCCCTACTGATTAATCAAATATGTGTTAATCGTGACAGCCCTATTACATAGACATCTTTTGTTTGTTTTTTCCTTCTGTAGTTACAGTACCATGCAGGTTTGGCCTCCAGTCTTCTAAACCAACAGTCACTCAAACGCTCAGCCAATCAGATGGGAACATCTGCCAAAAGAAGACCCAAAGTCCAGCCCAGCACCCTTGTCCTTCCAACACAGTGAGTTTGAGTTTATATTTTTCACAGTATCTCATAACCAGAGATGTGAAAATTGATGATGCTCCCAGTAGGCTCTTTCACATTTGAAACCTGTTGAATCGTTGCAGTGTTAAACTTGTCCAGTAAATGTACCATATATGGACTTGCTTCTCATTTTCAACATAGATGTAGGATTAAAGAAGC
This sequence comes from Mylopharyngodon piceus, assembly GCA_039654765.1. Classification (NCBI taxonomy): domain Eukaryota; kingdom Metazoa; phylum Chordata; class Actinopteri; order Cypriniformes; family Xenocyprididae; genus Mylopharyngodon; species Mylopharyngodon piceus. The sequence continues at coordinate 6,678,683 of CM077453.1, read as the reverse complement.
ACAACACAAGGCCTACATTCATGAAAGCTGAAGTCACCAGCATCTGTTTGTCCATAGACAGCAGGTCAGAGGTGACCATTGATTCTCTTCCTCTCTATTGGTTCATCCGATTACAGTGACAGAGTAGAATAGCTCATTGTCTTTCGTGGTGTCACTGGGGTCGTACACCGTAGGCTTTAATAATAAAGTAGCAAGAGTGAGATTCAGAGGAGAAGAGAGCATGGACTCTGGAGGGAAGATGAAAGACGGATGGAGAATGAACAGAAAATAACTATAGAGGACAGATAGAAGAGACGAGAGCGGAGCCCAGGTGGTCTGTGTCCCTCTGAACAGCCCACTGATGGGATACCACTCCTGTTTCTCCTTGCAAATGTGCTCTTTTTAATCTGATTCTGTTGCAGTGTTTTATTTTCTTTCCAAGGTCCTTCAAAGTGATTGTTCATTTATTTCAAGTTGTAGTGCTTTCCTTTGCTCTGATGCCTGCCTGGGTACTCGTAGCCCAATGTGCTTTCCAAGGCTGAAGGACGAGAAGAAGAAATAAAAATCTGCTATGTATAATGTCCTGTATCTACTGCTATGTCCGAAATCACTCTCTGTTCAACTATAGTGTTGTCTAAGTGTTGTCTAAGGGCTTTATAAAATGAACAATAAGTCACGTTTTTGAACCCATAATATGCTTTGGTTTGTGTACATCCAGTCTACATGCACTGACGCTGTATTAAGTTTGCCAAGATCCTAAAATCATCAAAAATGTATTAGAATACAAGAAAATTATACAAGGTGTTTCATATGTATTAGTTAACTTAATATTTTATCAGTTAGCTCAATGTGAAGTGTTTTATCTTTCTTGATTAAATGATTAAAGTAACATTATTTTTAACTTGGAAGATTGTACAAAGGAAATGAAAAGATGGTAAATTATTTAAATGGCCATTTGTCACCCGAAGATGACATGATCAATTAATGTTAAAGAAACAGTTTATGATACCGCTGTTGTCAAATTTTAAACATATATAACATTGACTAACAGTTTCAGAGATTTTGGTCTTTCCCTATTAAAGTACACTGCCATTCAAAAGTTTGGATTCTGTAAGAATGTTTTTGAAAGAAGTCTCTTATGCTCAGAAAGACTGCATTTATTTGATCAGAAATACAGTAAAACAGTAATATTGTAAAATATTATTACAGTTTACATTTTTTCTATTGTAGATATTTAAAATAATTTATCCCTGTGATGGCAAAACTGGATCAGCATCGTTACTCCAGTCCAGTGTCACATGATCCTTCAGAAAATGATTTGGTGCTCAGAAAACATTTCTTCTTATTAGCAATGTTGAAAACATGTGCTGCTTAAATTTTGTAGAAACTGTGATACATTTTTTTAAGGATTATTTAATAAATAGAAAGAACAGCATTTATTTGATCAATTTATTGCATCCTTGCTGAAACAAAAAATTATTATTTTATTCTTTTTTTTTTTTTAATTCTTCCTACCAAAGACACCAAACTTTTGAACTAAGATGATTTCCAAGTAGACTGAATTGCCTTTTAAAAGGTACTTTGTTTTTGTTCACTTCTATCCCAACTAAGTCCATTATGTGGAGTTCTGTATATAGGGAATAAGAATGGAAGCTTGTTTCCGCCACTAAATAAAAAAATTAAAAAGGTAATTGCGACTTTTTCTCTCACAATTCTGACTTTTTTTCTCACGATTGCGAGTTTTTATCACGCAATTCTGACTTTATAACATACAATTGCGAGTTATAAAGTCAGAATTGTGAGCTATAAACTCGCAATTCTAAGAAAAAAAACGTCAGTCTTTTTTCCCCTCACAATTGGACATTGTAACATGCAATTGCGAGTTTATATCTCACAATTCTTAGAAAAAAAGTCAGAATTGCGAGACTTTTTTCTCGCAATTGCGAGTTTATATCACGCGATTCTGACTTTATATCACACAATTCCGACTTTATAACTTGCAATTCTGACTTTATCACGCAATTCTGACTTTATAACTCGCAATTCTAACTTTATCACGCAATTCTGACTATAACTCGCAATTCTGACTTTATCACGCCATTCTGACTTTATATCACGCAATTCTGACTTTATAACTCGAAATTCTGACTTTATAACTCGCAATTCTGACGTTATAATTTGCAATTGTGTGTTTATATCTCACAATTCTGACTTTATAACTTGCAATTCTGACGTTATAACTTGCAATTGTGAGTTTATATCTCGCAATTCAGAGAAAAAAATCAGAATTGTGAGATATAAACTCGCAATTGTGAGGAAAAAAGTCAGAATTGTGAGATAAAAAGTCGCAATTGCCTTTTTTATTTGTTATTTCAGGATGGAAACAAGCTTCCATAGAATAGTAACTGAGTGAACGAGAGAACAGTTTTGAACACAACATACATTTGTGCAGAAGGAAGTATTTGGAAAGGCCCCAAAAGCAAGTTGAAACAATTGTTTTTTCAAAATGCCACCTATATACCCCTTAACCTGCAGTTCCCTTATAATGTCAGTACCAGAAAAAGCTTCCCCAAATGTCAGAACTGCTGGTGTTGTTGATGGTGCTTTTCCAGTTTTTTGTTGCACTAGACTGCCCAGGTCACAAGCAGGTACTCGGCAGGCTGAATTCAGTGGATTCGTTTTCATCCTGACACACTTTACCAGTCTTTACCAGTACAGTAAAGTGAGGTGCTCAAGACAAATCTGCTTTTTGGTGACTCAAAGTGGCCTAAACCTGACTGGCTCATCAGTCTGCAGTGCACTGTGTATCTTTAATGGCACTGTGCTGTTTTCAGATGGAAGAGGATGTTGAACGGAGCAAGGTGAACAGAGACAGCGGCTCTTCTGTCAAACGTCATTGTCCTGATGAATTTGCCGTTTCTAAAAGGAGCGGCACATGAATTATGCAGCACAACCTTCATGCGCGTTTGCTTTTATGTTACTTTTTTACTTGCCAGCGTTCTGATAGCGCTCCCCTCTGACATTGCTTAAATGAGTGGACCGACTGGAGAAAGTAATGCTGTCCCAAAACCAGATGTTTCTAAATTCATTTTAATAGATGTTTACTGTGTAAATAAATGATAATATGATAAATAATTACAGTTGTAACTGGCAGCCTGGATTTGGTGCGCAAACTAATATGCAAGCAAAGGGATGCCCAGGCATAGTGATAAACATTTTATAATGATAAAAAGAAAACGAATACAGGCCTAAAGAACCTTCAATATAATCAAATCCACAAACCAGACAGTCTATTGATCCATTTATTCAAACAGTCTGTTATAATCATTCATACTGCCATTAATGAACCAGCAGGAGTTACCATAAAATGATTCATTTTAAAATCACAGCATATGAAACTAGCCTGATAATTGAGGCCCAGAGGAGAGTCTGAATGACAGCTGGTCCCATCCTCTGCATTCATCGCAATATTAATCCTGTAAACAGAATTACACAGCATTTACTTGTATAATCTGGCTCAAAGGGATAGTGTCTGCGCTTGAATACTTTCCCAACTGCTAAGTAGACAAGCAGAGTGGGATTTGATAAATATGTTGTAGTACTTTTTTAATCTGTCAATTTTGTGAACTGTATACAGGATTTGTACCAATTATGAACTGGTAAAGAGGCTCAGTTGTGTATGTATGAATCAGATAATGAAATGTCTAATCAGTGACAGTTTTCCTATGTCATAATATGTGCTTCGAAAGCCGCCCTGGTCAGCTCAAGGTGACCTTTGTGATGTGATTGCGGAAGTGGGCTTACTGTTGCTTTTGAATTCTCAGGATCTGAGACTGCTACCCTCCTAGGATCAATGCAGAGTGCTGTTATCATTTTAGTGCCTCTTGCTCCCATCGGCCAGACAGGCAAAGCCACAGTTACTGAACCGCGACTAATTCACCACACCACCCTCATGAGACCTGCAGATTTACTCTACATGTTACTATAATTAATATCAGCCTCAACCTGTCTCTGTCGTTCACTGCCTGCATCTTTCCTCTTTGCGCATTGCGTATTTAAATAGTCATTGTAACTAATTACTCAGTGTTATCTTAAATACTATATGGCTGGATTACATCTGTTCAGATTACAATTTGTGTATGCTTTGTTTTAAAAGTGTTTAAAAATGTGCCAGCCTGGGGAGGTGGGCTTCCCCAGGTGAGTCTCCTAAGGGCTTTTCCCAAGGTTTTTTTCTTCATCTCCAGCTCAGGGAGTTTTCCTTTCCACTGTTGCCTTTGGCTTGTTCACTGGGGTGTTCGCAAGGTACTGTTCTTTGTAAAGTTGCAATTGAATTCTAATTAAGATTGTAATCATTTTGTGGTGGCATTATTGTTTTTACTATAGTTTTTTAATTAGATTTCAAAGTATTTACAGTTTATTAGTATATAGTACTTATGTAAACATAATGTAACATTTCTGGGTTGTGTGTTGTTCAGAATAACTTTTCAAATTCCTATTCAGGTCTTAATTGAATGTAAGTAAGTAGAATTACAATGAAATTCATCTGACTGTAATTTTTAACAAGAAAAACAAAGTTTGTCAAGACCAACTTTGAATGTTCGCCGCGTTTGAAAGCTTTGAAAACATTTTAACATGATGATGGATGGATGGATGAATGGACAGACAGGCGGGCGGATGGATGGATGGATGGATGGATGGATGGATGGATGGATGGATGGATGGATGGATGGATGGATGGATTGATTGATTGATTGAGTCGATCAGATAATTGTGATATTGAAGAAAAGAAATCAAACTAATATGATTTCCACATTTAATACTTCATTATTTTATCATAAATTTTAATCAGTTATTTTGGAATTTGTTGTAATATGAATGTTCAAATTATTTCAAGTGCATCCAGGTTGTTTCATGTTCAATCTCCAGATTGAAGGGATCGCAGGTCAAGATGTGTCTCTTTCCTGTGCTGCATTGCAGCAAAGCTTAGAGAGCAGAGTGTTATGAAAATTTTAGTCATAGCTGATCCCTGATTAAAGGAAAGAGAGGAAGACAGCACTCGTTTATCAGTATTCATCTCACCCTTACATGCAGTCACAAGAAAGGGCTATTTGATCACTTTGTATCATCCATCACACTGAAAGAGCAATGTTACCACATTACATCAAGATGAACAAAGTACACGCACCTCCTTTTTTGTGCTCCTCTGACGCTGACTTCCTGCCATCCTCAGGGGTGTCTGAAGATGCCCTTTCTTGTGGCCGCATCAGTTTTTAGGCAGTTGGCTTGTAATCCACTGAAAGTGTTTCATCATCTGGGTGATAATCTGATGCATTAACATTCAAATCACACTACAGAGTGGATCCTTAAACTGTGCTGCAGAACCTACATGTCTACAGAGCATTCATTAACTTTGCATTTAGATTACAAGGTTGGTATAAAAAAGAAAACCAACATTTGCGTTTTCACAGAATCTCATAGTGTAATCACTCACACCCTCAAAGCCCTGATATATTTCAAGCAAAATTGGTGTGACGTCATTTCAAACAAAATCAGACCAAAACAAAGTTTGTTTGGTGTTTGTTTCAGGAGTTTGAAACAACTTTCTGGAAAAGTTTGCTCCGGCTGGTAAAAACCTTCGAACTACCATTGGTCCATGGCTATTATGTACACTCTAAAAAATAATGTGTTAGCTCTACATAAAAAAAATTAACACAGCAGTTTGCATCAAATTTTTTGAGTTATGACAAATTTGAGTGAATTTACATTCAACCAACAAGCTACACTGAGGAACTTACTAACTTGTAGCATAAACACAAATGTTTAAGTTGATTACTCGAAAAATTAAGTTGTAGCCCTGGAACCAATTAGTCTTATTTATTTCAGTTCAAATCAACAGCTATCATAGCACATGCTAACATAACTTATTTAACATGTATATTTAATGAACAAGTAAGATATTACTTTTAACTGGCATTTGCGCAGTCATTGCTTAAAGAGTCAATGTGTTTACCTTCATGTATCTACTCTTAAGCACAATGGTAACCACAAAACTGTCAACATTACAGAAACTCTTTAAAAATGTCTAACATAACAGCATTAAACACTATAACAGGTCTTTCCCTTCACTAAAAAACAAATAAATTAACACTTAATTTCAACATTTATACTCCTTATCCAGTCCTATGCAAAGCATGCTGGGGACTAGAAATTCACTGTCTAACTTCCAAAGTTATCAAGACAATTTCATTAAGTTACTACAACTTAATTTTTTTAAAAAGCCAATTAACGCAGAACTTTGAGTTTAAATTACAGAAGATATTAATTTGTTGTGATGATCAACATTATTATGTCAACAGAACTCTACAAAATAATGTTTGCAACTTAAAAGGTTTAATTAAAACAATAAATTAGAATTTTTAACTTGCAACCATGCATTTATTTAAGTTATGGTCACAGGTGTGCTCTGAGGCTCCGTCCTCTTTGACGTGGAATTCTTCTCCGGTTCTTTTCTTCTGGTCAGTCCATCAAGGTCAGATGTCCACGAGTAAAAACATGAACACACTGGAGAGCTACTTTATAGTAGAAATTGAAGTTGTAATTCTACTTGTAAGAGAGGCTGACACTGACTTTTTTCATGTTTGTACTGAAAGCAGCTTGCTTCAAAGCGATCTATAGTATAAAGTGCTATTTAAATAAATGTGACGTGACTTGACTGGAGTGCTGAATTGCAGAGCTTGTGCAAACATATCCATCGCTATATCAGATGCTTTCTTAACTACTGTTTTTTCGCCACTGTTATTTTTGTTGTTTATTTTGTAATTGAGATGAAAATGTGCAGCACATATTTACATATTTATCTAAACGTCGCAGCGTGGGCAGCGTCAGAACTTCATTTGGCTGGTTAGCATGGCCTTGTTAGCTGGTGGTTGATTTCGTAAACTACACCTTGTTCTAAAGTGTGCTTTTTCTGTTTTTTGATGATTTATTTATTTATTTATTATTTTTTGAGGGATCATAAAGTGTGAAATTGACTTATTTTTTTCTGCTGTCTTTGATGCTACCACTCAGGTAGACACTTGTAAAGAGTTTAGAAGTGTTTTTTTTATATGCCATCAGCCAATCAGCATTGTTATAATGTCATTTTCTTGCGGGCTTACAGAGATTTTAGGCGTGTGACATTTACAGCTCAAGAGATTGGTTCATAAAGTTCTGTGGTCCCATGAGCAAAGATGGCAAATTACTACTTTTCCTAAAGGCTAGCATGACTGTAGTTCGACTACTTTTAATTGAGTTGCTAGTAGCTTCCTCAACAGTGCCAGAAACATTACACCCAATCTAGGAGTAAATTGCACTCTGAATGGTGAGTTTCTACTGAATATTTTAACCTGAAATGAAGCCATTACTGGCAAGATGGCCCATGCTGCCTTGCTGATTGACAGTGATGCAGCAAACTCAAGGTCAGAGGATACAGCCACATCCTCTTCCATTGGTTTTCTTGACCTTTATTGGTCTCGTCCTGTACTGGTGCAGTGGTATAACAGGGCAGATGGGTAGTAGACAATTAAAAACCTGTTCAGAGAGACGGCCTGGGGCAGGGCCAGAGGGAGGGACTTTAACAAGGACCTTTAAACACTGTGGTTTCAAGGCAGCCAAGCACCAAATGTGAGTAAATATTGGCTTTGGTGAGTAAACAAAATGCCAGATTGGCAGGAACTGATGTGATATGAGGAACTGCAACATTACATAGTTTAGGTTGAATTTTTAGGAATTTAGGATTTTTTTTTTTTTTCCAAAATCACAATATACATATATACAATATATGTTTGTTTTTTGACAGGTACAGTTTTATTGTGACACAGAAACTGCAGTTCGTCACAAATGTGGAAGTTTTGCAAAGGAAACATCTTAATTCTGTTGTCATACTGAACCTGTAATCTGGCTAGTAATAAATATTCATGTAAAATACCTTGTTTTCACCATTGAGAGATGTGGTAAATTATAATTTTGGATCCTGCAGATAGCGCCTTTGACTGATTTTACACATTCTTGACCATATCTTGGACCACAAAATCTATACAGGCAGGTATTGACTTTACAGAGCGAAGACACAGTGATTTAATGAGTGTACAGTTGTTGATGTGCAAGTAATGTTCGATATGTTAATTCAAGCTTTGCTGTGCCTAAAATCCATTATGAGACTCATGCTCTGCTTGGCTTGAGAAAACAATCAGAGCCACAGAAGAAAAAACCTTCTCTGTGAGTCCAGCGATGATGAGTTAGTTTGCATGGAGATTAGGTAGGTTTCACTCCAGAGATTATGAGTTATGAAGCATGGAGATATTAAAACATGTCTTGTCTTGTAACTTGCTGACACTCCTCTGTGGTGCCAATGGAGATGTAATTGCTAACCCTATTTGGTTACATCCCAGCCATTCTATTGCCAATAAGCAACCTATGCCAGAAGATAAAATAATTGCTTGGCTGCAGTGTCTGTGATTGGCTGAAAGAGCAGGTTTTGGTTCATGTGAGGTTAACATGCAATATTGCATGCTTTCCTTATGCCATCCTATTTGATAAGTGAATTTAAATTATTTTTGTTTAAAGCTTTTTTGAGTGAATTTAGGATGTAAACAGCGAATGTCATTCTCCTACGCTGTTTACGTCCAGCGCTTCCAGGTTCTACATCAGAACGCAGAATCATTATTGGCCGGCTTCTGCATCAGCATCTCACACCTGCGTCTTGCTGCTCACGTGAACAGCGTCTGCCAATACTGACCCAGCGTTCTGACATAGAACCTGGAAGCGCTGGACGTAAAAAGCATAGGAGAATGACACAGAAGAGAAGATATTGTTGAATAAAGTTGTTATTTTTGTTTTGTTTTTGCGCACAAAAAGTATTCTCGTTGCTTCATAACATTAAGGTTGTACCACTGCAGTCACGTGAACTGCTTTTCCACTGTCGGGCCGAACGGTTCTTAGAATGGTAAGGAACGGTTCCAGTTGTGTTTCCACTGGAACCTGGTATGGAACGGCACGATTACAAACAGTTCTCGGCCCAGAATTCTCGGCACGGTTGTCTAACCTGAATCGTGCTGGTAGAATCTGTGAAATGAAACTAATGAAATTTAATCCTTATTGTATGGTTGTTATTTACCTCTCATATCATCGGTGAACCATTGCGCTACCAAGGCCGCGACTGACGCTTTTATATTACTTTCTAAAGTAAGTAATCTTTAGTAAGTTTTATATTACTTACTAAAGATCAGCTGTTATCAGCCCTACAGTGGAAAATGAAACCATAACCGTACCAGCTGGCCCGGATCGGCACGGAATGAAATGGTTACGCAATGAGAACCATTCGGCCCGACGGTGGAAAAGCGGCTGTAGACTATTTTAACGATGTCTTTAGTACCTTTCTGGAACTTGAAAGTGGTGGTTAAATTGCTATCTATTGAGTCAGAGAGCTCTCGGATTTCATCAAAAATATCTTAATTTGTGTTCCGAAGATGAACGAAGGTTTTGCCGGTGTGGAACGACATGAGGGTGAGTAATTAATGACAGAAATTTCATTTTTGGGTGAATTAACCCTTTAAGCTTCAAAAAAATGACAAGCAACAGACCAGAAGTCATTCATTTTCAATGTAGAGTAGTATAGGAGCTGCTAGAGTTTCAACCATATGCAAATGCGGAAATTTCGGATCCGATTTGAGCTTCGAATGCGTTGAAATATTTGAACATTTACCGCTAGACCATATCTAATTGCCCGACCGGATGTGATGTATTCTAATCAAAACTACGAGCGCGAGGTGAGAATTACCAGTATTTTTCCACTAAAACATTATTCTTTAAAGGGGCTATATGTAGAATTCAGAAACCCTTGTTATAGCAACTCCGGTGGCCAATAAGTGAACTGCAGCTCTCACATGTAACGTACAAGAGACTGAACATGATTCAAGGCCCCGATATACTCACGGTGAAGTTCTTTTTCGTTCTTCACTTAGGAGTAAAAGAAGTTGGAAATACCTTTGCAGTAATATACTGTTAACAAACATCCCCATGGCATCCACGTGCTAAAAGAGAAATATGTGCTGCACGCTTTCCTCTCAATAACAAAATAAACACAACAAAAATGACAGAAAAAAGCAACAGTTAAGAAAGCAGTGGGGAATTGATTGGATGGTTGTGCTGTTGGTGGATCAGAAAAAAGTAATATTAAAAAAATCAAAATCAACTCCTGGGACATAAATGTGCCCCAAGTTGAAGGAACACCCCATATCGATTGTAGCGATGTGTATATGTTTGCACCAGCTCTGCAATTCACCATTGATAGTTTGATTATAAAATATATTTGAGACTATAGACTATATTGATCTGGCTACGTGAGACTAAGTTTGAATGAATCCCTTTTCTTTGCATGACACATTGACATTACGGTACAGAATGGCTCTTTCGGCATTAACCTAAACATTGTATAAGCATTAGTTTCATGTGTCACATAGAACAGAAGAGAGGCTCTCGGGAGCGCACATAAACGTCACATCCTTTTGATTTTCCTGGCAAAAAAGAGCCATGTTACAAGCTGTTCACACATTGGCAATAAAAATCTGATTAATACATAAAAATTTAAACACTATTACTGTAAATGGTGGTTATGAATAATTATGGACCTAATAATATATTTTTCAATCATTATTTACATTTATTAGCCCTAGAAAACCTACAATGTTTTTCTTTCAGACGTATTGGGGGTCATTTGTTTTGTGTGGATATATTCTTACATTCATTGTTCATTCAAATCATTCATTTTACCATGGTAAATAAGTGAAGGGTAATGGTTGCTTCATGTCCATTTTGAAAGTTTCTTGAAGGCACTAGGGGGGCAAAATGCGACAATTGTATGCGAATGTCAGAGATAGTGGAAAGGCAGCTTTAGGGATTTGAACTCCTTACCTTAAGTATTAAAGTTCAATGTATAACTTTTCCTACAACATTTGTGCTTCAACATGAATGATACCACAAGTCATGAGAATTGTGGTGAGGTCTGCGATCAGATGTGTTATTTTCACCTTGTGAACGGTAAAACAGGCTAAAATGTACCATTAAGTTACACTGAAGGACCCAAGCCATATCTTGGTTATTTTGAATTGGGCTAGTAGGAAACTACCCAGCAACCATCCTGAACACCCTAGCAACTGCTTAGAAATGCCGTAGCACTGTGCCGGCAAGTTTTGCATGCGGAAGCACTGCTCACATTTTCTCCTGAAAAGTAAAATCAAGTTTATTCTTGGTCTAATGATTCCCAAAATTGTTCTATAAGCATATGTCGAGCTGGTGATAAACTCTAGTGATGTTCTCACCTATTTAATATGCTGTTATTTAATTTAAGCTAGTAAATGAGGAACCTTAGTGCAGGCACGAGGGAAATTGTGAACAAACAGAGAGGTATGTTGAACAATTTCTCTTTGCTTTTGATCTTCCCTTCTGGGAAAGAAACTGCTGTTGCAGGAAAATCACTGAGAACTTTCAACGTGATGAGGCAACTTAATCTTTGTCGATTTTCCAGCTGCATTGCTCTTGCAGACGTGTGTGTACGCAAGCACATGCGTGTCCCTGTTTGCACCTGTCCGTGGGTTACCTGGGTTCTCCACAACCAATGTTAAGAAGTAATATCTCCATAGTTGGTCCAATAACTTTCAAATGACTTTTAAACAAATCCCTCCACCAGCCGCCCACCATCGGTTCTTTAATGAATTATTTTCCTCGTCTGTGTGCAGGGCCAGTCCCTCAAGTCTATTGATAGCTGATGGCAACGGAGATTTTCATTAAACCCTTATTAGCATTGACCCTACAATACATGTTGGGCGACTCTTCTTGGGGACTGTTCTGCTGACTCCAGGGATGGCTGAAGGCTTTTGGCACTCTCAGTCCAATTTATTGATGTCTAACGAGGCTGTTGAGCAACCCTGGCAGGGTTTTAAGTATTCGTTTTCTTCTGAAGCATTGAAGGTTATGTCAGATGTGGAACAGCGGACACTCTTGTTGATGGTGGATGCAAATCGATGCCTTAATGCTTTTAATTTAGAGCTTATACAGTATTTTTTGTTGTTGCTTCTGATGTTTTTTTTTTTTTTCCTGTTTTTTGACATAATTTTGAATATTTACAGCTGTACTGAAAACAATGAGGTGTGATTTGTGTCTACATCAGGGTTATTCTTTATATTTATGGGCTTTTTGTGCCTTTATTCAGAGAGGACAGTAGAGAGCAGACAGGAAAACATTGGGCAGAGAGAGGGGGGCAGGATCGGCAAAGGACCTCGAGACGGGAATCGAACTCGGGTCACCGTGAACGCATTTGTGCCATATGTCGGTGCGCTAACCACTAGGCTATCGGTGCCGACATTAGTGTTATTCTTAAATAAATAAAAAAACTTTTTTGAAGATGAAATAAAATACAAATATTAAATGAAAAACTTGAAGTTTAAATTAAAATACTAAATTTGCTATAACTTAAAAACAAAATTTAAAGCTAAATACTATATAATTATACTAACTATATATAATTAGCTAAATAATTAAAAATTAATATTAAAAAATAAATAATATATTAATAATAAATAATATTAAATTAATAGATGTTACAAAAACTAATAAAAATGACAAAAGCACATAAAATTACTAAAACTTCAATTAAAATAAAAATGAAAACTGAAAATATTAAAATAAAAGCCAATTCAAAATATCAATAAATACAATTATAATATATAAGAAACACTAAAATAAAATTGATAAACCTTTAAAATGTTAAAAGAAAACTCAAATCAAAGATGTTGTTCAAATCAATGTGACGATTCAAGAGTGACCATTACATGCTGACCCGGCACCTCAACTGTTTAGACTCCATCAATATGTGTTGTATCAGAAGAAACAATTAGTTTGTTCAATACCAAGGCCTTAATGAAAAGCCATTGATTTGGTATTGACAGTGACCGTGACCCAAGGACCTATTGGTTTGCACTTAAAGTGAAAGATCTGCAACTTTTTTTACTCAAAATATTCTTTCTCATTCCAGATATGTGGATGATGTCATATCCAGAATTGGACGAATGTTTCCAGATATGTCAATCGAGCTTTTCCGGCCAAACGGGACATCAGCAGTTCTTTTGGTGAGATGCTCTTTGCTACACACATCAATTCAGAGTTTTTTTGTCTATATTGTGATGATTTGTCTCTGTACAAGGCAAAATGACTAGTTTTATATTTAAAATTCACAACTTGAGTGGCTAAGTGTGGTGTCCCATACTCGGAATTTATGCTCTGCATTTCACCCATCCAAGTGCAAACACACACCAGAGGGAATTGAACACACACACACCCGGAGCAGTGGGCAGCCATGTTTGCTGCAGCGCCCGGGGAGCTCCTAAACTTCCCCTAAACTGCCCCTTTTACTAGAAGAAGAAAGATTTAATACAAGATAACCTGCAAAATAAGCACTTTTTGAGGTCGAAACAAAATTGTAAAGCATATTCTTAAGTATTCATTTTCTATAGTAGTGGAGAAAAAAAATACAGTTTTCACAAAATAAGTTGTATATAATGAATTCTCAAGTACTTTATGCAGTTATTTGTTGGTCAGATGGTTTAGTTTTCATAAACAAGGATAAAATGCTAAATGTTTCAAGTTCCTCTGGCATTAGTGAAGCAGGACAGTACAAAAGTGCACCCATGTAGAAGCTTTTTCTGACTATGATGTATAAGAGTTAATGGTGAAGGAGAGCTGGATGCCCTTGTACTTGGGGAGCAATCTCTCTGTTGACTGCTCTGTCAGTCTCCTTGTGAGTCGTCCCTGAGAACATCCCAGAGGGGCCCGGGATTGTTGACTCTTTGAGGAGTTCGCTCCACACTTTCAAAGTTTTGCAGGGTGCATGCATGATAATGGAAGTAAAGACATAAGAGAGTGGCCGTCTATTAGAGCTGATTTACAGCAATCCTTTGAGCTGCATTAGGAGAAATTGTTGTGATTGGTGCTTTTTCCTGCAAATGGATCATTTTAATTTAGTGTTTGTTTATACTAATTATTAGTTGCATGTGGTGTTAAGGTACTGATGACTCTTGTGAGGCTGTATAATGGTGCTAAAATTGTAAATTGGGAATTAACACTAGTTATTATTACAGCCGAAAGCCTGAAATATTCCTGTTTTCCAGACAGTATTACTTTTTTATTGTTTCCTTAGTACTTTTCCTGTCTTCTATGTTCATTTATATGGGATGGTGTGTTTAAGGCCCAATCTGGAGGTTTGCTGTGCTGAAAACAACCACTATTCTGTTGAGATTGACTGTCTTGGGGTACCAGAGACCCTAAAGTCTGTATGTGTTAAAATAATAAAAATAATTTAAAAATGTAAATATAAATCTGTCAATCAAAGAATGTTAAAATATGTTATAGCCGCAATGTGTTATAGCCAAACAGAAGTAATGCAAGATTTCTCATGGAGGACATTTGAAGCATGCCAGATTTTGTTTATAATTACTCCTCATAAAATAAGGAACAGTCATTAAGTATTAACCTGATACTTAAATATTAAATATGTTTTCAAACTTTTAAAATGGCCTTTTGGTCTCTCAGACCCCAAACAGAACATGAGGGTTAATGCCTGGTTTGGATTGTCAGGACAACAAATTCTATCCAGACAAGCATCATGCTCATTCAAACTTGAGCCATATTAATTTTGTATCCATTTGTTTATATATATACTGTGTGTGTATATATATATTGAACAGTTTGTGCATGTTATGAAAATGAGGATTATGATACAAATGTTCAAGAGATTTTGCCTAGTTCTTTTTTAGGGATGCACCAAAATGAAAATTCTGGGCCGAAACCAGAAATTCAGGAAACACTTGGCCGAAAACCAAAAATAAATAATAAATTAATAATCAATTAATGAATCAAACTTATTTAATAATCAACTTTTTTATAGTAATACGTATTATTAATTTAAAAAGTATTAAAATGATTTATAAATAATAAAGTATAAAATTATTAAATGAAAGTTATTATTGTAGCTACAAAAAATATTTGTCTTATATGGTGTACATTTGCATGTCTAAATTTGGCCAGTCTAACCGAGTCTCAGATCATTTCCATTTGCTTCTGTCATCATCTACGTACGTGTTGTTTACAAGCGTTTTCCCTTCCCGTTTTGTCATGTCTCATCTCACAGGGCACAACGTGAGCTAGGATTGACTTGGTGCCTCCTCAGTAAAAAAACACATATATATAAATAAGTGCATTACACCCCTCATTCCAACATTGAGTTGTCACAATGGGTCGTTTGGATTTTTTTTGTCAATGGTACAATGTATCATTCTCTTAGTAATGTTTTTCACCTCTACCTAGATGCTGTTTTGTAGCCTTTTTGGTCTGAATTATCACATTCTGAGATGATGTCAGTTGTCAGTTGGGTCATTCACACCACACACCATCCCCCTTACCTTTGAGACTTCCTCTGACACTTCTCTGCTGCCGTCATGTCTTTTGGCAACGCTGACTGAGAGGAAAGAGAGACTGAGGGATCTTGGCAGCGGTGCCAGGAAGACTACAAATGCCCCTTCCACAGCAGTGGGAGTTCAGTGGTTCACACCCACAGGGCATGCACTTCCAGATGGCCCAGTTGGCAGGCCGGAGTGATCTGTCACCGTGGGGGCTAAATCGCTGCCAGGCCCTTCTTCGGACACGCTATTCTACGGTGTTCAACAAAGCGTTCAGCAGGAAATGTCCTCATTGTGATGGATGATTTGTGCATGTAATGAAAATGAGGATTATGATACAAAAGTTCAAGAGGTTTTTCCTAATTCTTTTTTAGGGATGTACCAAAATGAAAATTCTGGGCCAAAACCGAAAATTCAGGATACACTCATCCGAAAACCAAAACCGAAAATAATTAATAAATTAATAATCTATTAATGAATCAAACTTATTTAATAATCAACATTCAAATAGCTAAAACTGAGTTGTACAAACATTTACATTGCACACAAGGCAGTTTTTATATCAACTTTTTAATAACAGGATTGTTTCTACTCCAGTTTGTTGGTGAAATATAAACATTTAAACGACAATAAACTGTAATACTTGTTTTTATGACAGATTCATTCAAACATAGGCTATATTTAAATAATGAAGACATCACTAAAAGGTTAAGTAAAAATATAGTGAATATGTAATACAGTGCATATATTTAGCAAAATGCTCTTCTCTGGAGTTATTTTTTCTGGCTAACTAATGAGATTATGGACATTGAACTTGAGGTTTCTTGAGGTAAATGTAACGTTAAGTGACATTGTATAGCCCACAAGCTGTTTTATTGACGTCTTACCCTGCTTGAAACTCTGATTGAGCAATTACATGAGACAGGATTCATTTCGGTAAGTTGTAATGTATATTTCAACATACCTTCTGATGTTCATCCATATTTATTTTGTGCTGTAACTAGTAGTAAAGAGTAGATGAGATGATCAGTTCACGTGCACTTGACCCGTGCTGCCGCTTGAACTGAGACGGCTACTGTGTTCTGTTACGCCATATTAAAGAGCACCAAAATGACATTTGTTGTTTGAATTTCGTAATAAAATCAACAGAATTGAGACTTTGCTTCATATTAAAAGTAACAAAAGCACAAATTCTTTTGAGATTATTGGATGGCAGGCATGCTACAAATGTTTAGTGAAGTTTTGTTCACGCTGCGCATCAACAGAAAACGGCACAGACTAAAAGATTTTAGATTTAGGAAACCATATCATTACCTACAATTTAAAAGCGAGAAAATAATATTGTCAATCCAGAGATAGTGTCCACATAGCTGTACGAAATAGACACTGAACACAGTCAAAACATGCCATCGAAGTTTCAGACACTGATTTTGGCCCGAAAACCGAAAATAGCTGTTTTGGCCGAATATTTTCAGTAGCTGAAATGTAGGTGCATCCCTGTGGAAATGGATGTTTTTGTCTTTCAGATGCTTTTTGTCTCTTTAGCACAGTGGTTCTTATCTGTTTTTCAGGATTTTAGATGCAAAAAACATTTCATTTATTTTTATTTTATTTTATTTTAATTTATTTTACATTGGACATCATGATCCAAAACATTTTATTTATTTTTATTTTATTTTATTTTTATTTATTTATTTTTCATTTTATTTTATTTTATTAGACATCAAGATCCAAAACAGTCTTTTTATTTTATTTTACATTGCACATCAAAAATCAAAACAGTCTTTTTGTTTTATTTATTTGATTTCAACCCACCAGTTTATTAGACGTGTTATTATTATTATTAGTTTGAGTTCCTGTCCCTTTCCTGCAAATGGCTGAATGGAAGGGATGGTAAAAAAAAAAAAAAAAAAAAGAACATCACAGTGTGGTACACATCTGCCATTTACCACAAGAGGCAATCAATCCGCAGCAGTGCTGCATCTCTTTAAAATCAGTTTGTAAACAGGCACGGCTATGCAGAGTGCGATGGCATTAATTGGGGCACGGGACGCTCTCTACAGGCAGATTCTGCCTAACAGCCTTGCCCTACCATAATTAGGGGATGTTAATTAGCATGGAAAATGCCTCTTTCTCAGGCCCTCTACCTGCTTTTCTTGGCCCTGTAATACCGTTAGCTTAGCCTCGTACCCTCTTTCATGACAGTTATTAACTAGATGCAGAAGCATGACGTACAATATCATTTTTTTTTTTTTATCCAGAGCAGTGGAGAGATGCATTTTAGATCTTAAAACCAACTTTGAAATGTGCTGCCACAAACTGGAGCTTGTCACTCCTGCAGCGGTCCGGATCAAAACGAGTTAAGAACGTGAAATATCCCACAGGGATACAGATGTAGAGTGTGTATGGAAATGAACATGCGTATAGGCACTTGCACAGAAATGCTTTTAACTGGCTTCAGTAGTGAGTTAGATTCCAGAAAGGTCTTGTGTCACACGTACTGCATTTCCACTTCTGCATCGCTGCGTCTTTGTTTACCACTCTTCTACTTGTATTTTATTTTAGTTCTTGTCTGTCTGGAATACTTGGTTTCGATTTTTATATATATATATAATTTTTTTCTTTCTAGAAAAAATTATCACGGTTTCCACAAATATATTAAGCAGCACAACTGTTTTCAACATAGATAATCAGAAATGTTTAATGAGAATCAAATCTGCATAATATTTCACAATATTACTGTTTTACTTTCGATCAAATAAATGCTGTCTTGGTGAGCATGCTTTCAAAATAAATGTAAAAATCTTACTGACCACAAACTTCTGAACAATAGTGTAATGATACTGTATAATAATATAGAATCAGTATTTCATGTCCGTTCATTTATTTCATAAATAGTCTGATTTATAAGTGGGATAATGTACAGGCAGATGGTTATTATTGAAAAAAAAAAAAAATAAAATATGATAAACGGTGATACAGATCAATAGCCATTGTAAATGATCACTTATTTATTTTTGAGCTTTTTTTGTTTATCTCTGACCACTTTTATTGACGACAGTTTAGGGAAAGGACAGAAAATTATGATATTTTTGATATATTTTTACTAGTGGGTGCAGGACACTATAGTTCATTTATGTAAGTGAGGATAGCAAAATAAAGTAAACTGTGACACATTATACCCAAAAATTATTCATACAGTGGACTACCAGTAAAACTGATAAAAAAAATTTGGAACCAAAAATTATTCAGACACTTTGACCTGACCATGTTTTGCTTAAATGTTATCTGACATTATCAAGATTATTTTTTTCTGACACAGTTTAACTCTGAGATCTTGTCATATTTTATTACCTTTTGTTTAAACTGTAGTGAATAAACTGTATTAATGAATGAAATGTTCAAGGTGTCTGAATAAATTTTGGTTTGACTGTATATGTTCATGGGAGTCGGATTCAAACCTGTGTCGTCCGCATGAGCACCACAGTCAATGTGTCAGAATGCATGCGCTAACTGCTACGTCGTGTGACTTTCTCGGGCTACTTCTATTCTTATTCCCTTGCTTTCTCTTTCCACCTTGACTAAATCATTCTGCTTTGTTGTGTCTGGCTTTGGTCAGCTCAAAGGTTCACACTGGAGCAGAGTCAAACAATTTTTTGTTAATTGAATTTTAAAGTGACCTTGTTCTGCTATTGATCTACATTAAAATATTTTTCCCGCCTCAAGGTCGCTGCCACGACAGTCAAAACCTTGGGGGCGGATGGGTGTGTGGCAGCGTTCCGAGTGTGGAGTATTGACGGTATTCCTAAATGACCTCTGAGTGGGGGATTGTGCTGATGAGGACAGAACCGGCGTGAGGTGGAGAGGTCAGAGCAGGTCATACTCGGAGAGGTAGAAGAGGGTATTGGAAAACACCCCACTCGGGGACGTTATGGTGTGTCAGCTTCTCGTGTTGCTTGGTACAGTAAGCCGCGGTGAAAGCTAATGAGGTGGACACTCTCAGAGACCTCAGCAGTGGCATTCAGATTCCTAGATTGTCAAAATAGTGCAATTTGTGCACCTCAAAATCTGATGAACTGACATTTTTCCCTAAAAACAGCTCCCCCCAGTGCTATTTGGAGTTCAGTGACAACCCTGTTAGGTATCCAATGAGACGCCACCTTTACACCTGCCATTAACCTGCCTTTTCAGAGATCAGATCACAATTGTATCGCATTTGATGACATTAAAAGTGTTCAGGGAATGATTCTGACCACATTCGTCTCAATCAAATAATCATTATCTGTCACTTTGACAAGGTTGTACAGTTTCCATCATGCTCTATTTGTGTTGCAGGTCCTTCTCTCTTTTCTTTTCTTTTTCTTTTTTTATTCAGCTCTTGAAAAAACAATAGGCAGTTTGCCCCTGGGACCTGGTCATCCTTTTTAATGAACAATATCCCATGAGTTATTCCACTGAACTACACTTGGAATCTCTTATTTCTCTCCCCAAATCCTCCCCACCTCTCTGGTGTATTTTTGCAGGAGCACTTTAAAACTTTAAAAGTGCATTTATATATACTCTGTGTGTGTGTGTGTGTGTATATATATATATATATGTTTTTTTTTTGTTTTGTTTTTTTTCCCCCCAAAATGACAGAAAACCTTTTTGCTATATGTGTCTTTTTTAAATTCTGTCAATGGAAGAAACATTCCTGTTAGCACTTAATTTCATTTTCCATTATGTACATATTTGTATCAAACTGCCAGTCACGTAATTTCAGTAAACGAAGCTTCGTTAAGTCATAAGTGTTTCGAAATTTCAATGGTTCACCACTGGGGGGCGTGGCTTTGGCAGTTTGATACGCGCTCCGAACCACTGATTCGAAACAAAAGATTTGTAAAGCTTCGTAGCTTCATGAAGCGGTGTTTTGAAATCGCCCATCACTAGATATTGTTGAATAAAGTCGTTATTTTGTTTTTTTGGCGCACAAAAAGTATTCTCGTCGCTTCATAACATTAAGGTTGAGCCACTGTAGTCACATGAACTGTTTTAAATATGTCTTTAGTAGCTTTCTGGACACTGAAAGTGTTAATTGTCTTGCTGGCAATGCAGGCCTCACTGAGCTATTGGATTTTATGAAAAATATCTTAATTTGTGTTCTGAAGATGAACGAAGTTCGTACGGGTGTAGAACAACATGAGGGTGAGTAATTAATGACAGAATTTTCATTTCTGGGTGAACTAACCCTTTAATGTGTGGTCGAATGCAATTGAACTAAAGAATATCCAGATACTATCCAGATAAAAAAAAAAAAAACGCATGCTAACGGCAGATATAAAAGGAGTCTTATTTCTCCCATCGCTGACCAAGTGCATGCAGGCATGTTTTAGAAATGAGTTGAAAAGCATACAGCAGAACGGTTCGGCTGAATATGAAACTTATTTTAGTCTCAAGCAACTTGAATGAGAATCCATTTTTCTCAAAGGAGAGGTCATGGAGGGTAGGACGCTTGGCCACATTCTCGCCTGGCTTCTTTCCTTCCTTGTTCGCAGCTGATTTGAGATCTCACTTGTTGCTTAGAAACTGTTTCTTTCTTGTCCAATCTCTCAGTTTTTGCCACTTTTCCCCTCCCTATCGGCGGCCCACTCTCACTCCAAATAAAAAGGACCATCTGCCGCCATTGCGATCCAGTCGTTTGGGGATGCACTTAAGATCAGCTAATGAACCTTTTCAGGACGCCCTGACGTTTACCACACTCGGAGTCAACTTCTTTCTTTCTAGTATTCATGTTGCTTTGGCCCCAGGCCAGCAACTTACTTTCCAACTAGCTTGTAGCTGAAAAGAATGCCCAGAATAGCTATTGACGCTACTAACTCGCTTCACACCTAGGATTACAGCGAGGGATTTGGTGGTTTTTGTTTCTTTATTTCTTGAGAAATAGCTTGAGTCACACTGGCCAGCTACAATTTACAAATTCTCTTGTGCTGAAAAGTTCAGGTTTGATGTGCGCAAGTTAGGCTTTTTGAAGTTGTTTTTCTTTTAGTATGTTTTGCATCAGCGATTCAGACATCAGTGGTGTGTTTTAGAGAAAATGGGAGATATTAACCTCTGTGTAGAAGTGTGATTTCAGTCAGAGGCCTTTGATCAAGTAACTGAAGTAATTTAACAGATACATAAATCCAGCATTAATACAAGTACTTTATAATTGAGAGTTGTAGAGACACGTACATTTTGAAAAGATGTTAAATTGGAAGTTAAATCATTACTTTTCCATAAGGTTTTATTTTCCCCTCAACATTTGTTTGAAATTTTCTGACACAATCTGATTCACAGGACGTTTAAGGAATTGTGTATTAAGTAATAAGCAATGACTTTCAGTGTTTGACATGTGTTGTGTATAGTGTCCACAGACTCTATAAATCAGTTTCTTTTAGAAACATTTTGTGGTAAGTAAAAAAATAAAAAAAAAAAAGACAAAAAGAAAAAGATTCTCAGCATGTGTGTGTGAAGTTCTGTGCCTCCCCCGGCTGGTGATCAGTGGTCGTTTTATTGCTGCAACACTCAGCAGGACTCTCATGAAAGGAGAAGAAAGACCAGAAGGCAAATTTACTTTATGATAATCTAAATATCTAAAACTTTTTCCAACACTTTTTTTTATTTTATTTATTTTTTATTTTTATTTTTGCTTTGTTTTATGTATATTTATTAATTTATATATACTGTAACTCCTGTTGGACTATTATATTCTCATATTTTATTTTATTTTATTAAATTGGTTTTGTTTTTAATTTTGTTTTGATTTTCTTTTAGAGTAATTTATATTTATTTTTTTATTTAATTTATATTTATTTTATTTACTCCTGTTGTTGGAGTGAAATCATCATGTTCTTGCATTTTATTATTTTATTTTATATTTCACCCTGAAAATATTTATAATTCGCTCAAACTTATTGTAGAACTTATATTATTTTTATTTTTTTATTTTCTCTCTAAAACAATCATAAAATGTGTCCTAACACTATTTATTTTCTTCTAATTATTTCTTATTACTTTAATTTTATTTTATTTTATTTATTTTTTTGTATATACTTAATATAGGATATACAGTCAAACCAAAAATTATTCAGATATTTTTGATATATTTTTACTAGTGGGTGCAGGACACTATAGTTCATTTATGTAAGTGAGGATAGCAAAATAAACTGTGACATATTAGACCCAAAAATTCTTCAAACAGTGGACTACCAGTAAAATTGATAAAAATTTGGAACCAAAAATTATTCAGACACTTTGACCTGACCATGTTTTGCTTAAGTGTTATCTGACATAATTAAGATTAATTTTTTTCTGACACAGTTTAACTCTGAGATCTTGTCATGTTTTATTACCATTTTTTTTAAACTATAGTGAATAAACTGTATTAATGAATGAAATGTTCAAGGTGTCTGAATAAATTTTGGTTTCACTGTATGTTCTTTTTTTTTGTTTTGTTTGTTTGTTCACATACTAGCATTCTTTCCTAAGTGCATGTTTGTAAGTAATCTATTCTAAGTGATCAAAAATAACTTAACTGCTTTCGTCTTTGGGCATCCACCCTCTAAGTTTCCTCTTTGGCAAGAAAAATAATATTTCAATTTACATTTGGGAGAACTATGACTTTAAAGGCTGTCAGGGGTAATGGATTCAGGCTGTGAGTGCTGGTGTCGGCTGCCAGCGCCAAGCGGCTCCGGGCAGAGGCCAGGCGTTCAGCTACTCTGACAGACATGAATTTAATAAGCAAACCTTGAAGCGGGAAAAACATGTGTTGCGAGGCCTCGTGGAGTACGAATGGGTCTGAATGGGTATTTCTGCTGGATCTTGACATGATTGATCATGTCTGCAGACTTTCTTTTTTCCCCTCTGTCTTGCGTATGTGTGTGAACTTGCCAGTGTACCATACGCTAGATATCTGTACACTCCTGTTTGCTTGATGTGGGGTGATTGAAGGAGCCTCATGTGGTGGGGTATTTAATAGGGCTGGGTATTGACACAATTTTCACAATTTGATTCGATTTCTATTCACATGCATATATCCATCCATATATCACTCTGTCTAAATATTTAAGCATTTGTTTTGGAGTATTTTGTGTATTTTTTTTTCTGTAGTCTGGTTTAACACCAACAGAATAGACCAAAGTAGTGTTACCTCAATTATTTGCAATAATTTAATATATTTGTTTATCTCAAGTATGGCTGTCACGGTTCCTCTATTAAATTTGAGTACTCGATTTTAAAAAATCCTTGATTGCAATTTACCCGTGCCGATTAACAGGCAAAATACCGGGAGTGCCGCATTCCAAGGATGAGAAACTGCATTATTAGACCATTTTATAAGGCTGCACGATATATATAAATCATTTAAAATCATAATATAACATAGTGCTATTGTGAAATCACAAAGTCTGCTATTCGTGTTTCATAGCAAAGTGTTGCGCTGTTATCATTTACATGCGTGGAGCATGTAATTACATTGTTATTATGTATTTTAAGTCATTTTAAAGGCTATTGTTCACTTATGTCTATTTTTATTACCAAAAAAAAATCCGATTACTCGAATAATCGTCAAAATAATCGACCGATTACTCAATTACCAAAATAATCATTAGTGAAAGCCCTAATCTCAAGACACTTTTTGCCCCAATATGCTCTGGAGTATACAACCACTTTAAAGTATCTTGCTTAGAAACAATAACTGAATGATTATGTAGTATAAGAATATGAAAATCACTAAATACCACATATTTCATAGTACCATGGTATTACTATCTGATAGCATCATGTTATGATGTCGCCACAGTACTGTGGGTTATAAGCAGTGTTGTTATTGTTAGCTTAAAATGTTAAAAATCATTTGGTTAATTGAAATAAAGCTGACATAAAATTATATAAAATATTAATATTAGATGGAAGTTGAAGTACTTAAAAAAATTACTAAAATTGAAATAAAAAAAAAAGCTAAACAGAAATATTAAAAAAAAACTAACTAATAAAAATCACAAAAGCACATAAAATTACTATTTTTTTCATTAAAATTACTAAAATTGAAATAAAAACTGAAAATATAAAAATAAAAGCCAATTCAAAATAATAAATACTATAATACTATATTAAAAAAATACTAAAATAAGACTGGTTGTAAGGGAAATTTGGTTGAAACTTATTTACTTGGGATGCTTTTTATCTATCTATTTGGAGGCCAAATTTACATACACTTTCTCAGACTTTATTACTGTATCTCCATTTCTCAGAGTGAGACCAAATCTTTTCTGTAAAAGTTTTCCAATTACCAGGTGTGGGATTCTGTGGCAGTGACATCTCCTTCAGCGGATATGGTTTGTGTTTGCAATCAGCTCTTTCACCCAAACAACAAGTAATTTCCTATTCATATCTTTATTCATGTATGCGTAGAACCTCACTAGACTCTGCCTGCTGGACTTCAGTGACATGTTTGCTTTTCTTCATTGACTGCAAGGCAATCCATCCCTTGTAATGCTTGTGAAGTCTCATTTAAATTCTTTTTTTTCTGTCATTGTTACTAGCCTTTAAGATGGTACATTCAGCTCTGCCAAACTAAAAACCCTCTTTATAATAGCAGTCCCTTCCATATTGCATTATTGGTTTGGCATTTATAAAAATGGAGCACTGAGGAATGTGAAAACTCTCCTATGAATCTCAAATAAACTGATATTTCATTTCTTCTGATTCTGAGTTCCCTTTTATGTCAAACTTTGTCACTCGGGTGTTATTTTAGCTGAACTTTATCACGCTGGTCGCCATTGTCCCTCTGTTTTTTAGACCACCTGAGCATGTTCCCCTTCACAGCCAGTGGTTGGGTCAAATCTGCCGGCTTCTAAAAACCTCAGAGGGGCCACAAAAAGAACCGTCACCACCCTGCCAGCATTCAGACCTGGCCCAGCCTTACCCAGCATCCCTTACTGTGCCTGACACATAAATTATTCAGCAAGTGGGGCTCAGCCGAAACATATTGCTGTTTTGTTCGTGGGACGGTGTTGATGTTTGAACAGCTTTGGCAAATACACCAAGGGGTTGATTTGGAGATCCTCACCCCTCTTCCTGTCCATGCTGTACTGTATCTATCTTTCTCTCTGAGGTGTGCCTAGCATGAAAGCTAAGTGAATGTGAGGATTTAAGAATGCTATACTGGGATTTCCTCCTTTGCCTTAGATTAAACCCGTTTTAAGCCTAAAGACTCAAGTGAAACCCCTCCTGACAGCAGATGGTTTCAGGCTAGAGTGTGAACTTTTTGGCATGAAGGAAAAACTAATTCTCTGAAGAGAAGAGTTTTGTGCTGTATGTTTTAGAAAATGAGAAAAATTGGCATTTGCAATTATAAATTAAAGATATTTTGGTTGAATAAAGGTGTGTTCACGTCATGTCATGATTTCAACTTGTAAAAAGCATTCATGTCCTCGTAGAGCTTGTAATTACAGCTTGTAAGATTGGAGTTTTCTGAGAGCTCCTACTTGTACCATGTGACCGCTGTACCACCTGACCGCTGCAGATTCATTTAGGCATTGATAGTGGTGCCATAGAAACACATAATTCCCAGTCCGAGGACATGAACAGCATGAACAGCCGATCCGAATATAATGTCACGTGTTGTCATCTCGAGACTACATTAATTACAATACGACATAAACGCAGTATAAATAGTAACTACGGACACCTTTATGTCCAAAGGGTTAATTATTATTACAATACATTCATTTTAAAATTTTTATTCATGAAGGTCATATTAAAGGATTAGTTCATTTCAGAATTAAAATTTCCTGATAATTAACTCACCCCCATGTCATACAAGATGTTTATGTCTTTCTTTCTTCAGTCGAAAAGAATGAAGGTTTTTGAGGAAAACATTCCAGGATTTTTCTCCATATAGTGGACTTCAACAGTTACCAACTGGTTGAAGGTCCAAATTGCAGTTTCAGTGCAGCTTCGAAGGGCTCCACATGATCCCAGACAAGGAATAAGGGTCTTATCTAGCGAACCGATCGCCCATTTTGCCACGCATTCCGTAATCACGTTGGAAAGGTCACGTGTGACGTAGGCGGAAGCACCGAGCAAGTGTTTACAAAGCGAACGTGCAAAGACTAAGTCAAACGGCCTTCACAAAAAAAAGGTAAAACATCGCTGTCAGCCGATTTTGAAGTTGGAGTTTTTCGCCCTACCGCAGTACTTCCGCTTACGTCACGCGTGACCTTTCCAATGCGATTACATAATGCGTGGCAATTCGCAGAGCTAGTGCAAGCTGAGCATTTGTGGTTAAAAAGTATAAAATTTTTATTTATTTTTTTAGAAAATGGTCGATCGTTTTGCTAGATAAGACACTTATTCCTCAGCTGGGATCTTGTAGAGCCCTTTGAAGCTGCAATTTGGACCTTCAACCCGTTGGTAGCCATTGAAGTCCACTATATGGAGAAAAATCCTGGAATGTTTTCCTCAAAAACCTTCATTTCTTTTCGACTGAAGAAAGAAAGACATAAACATCTTGGATGACATGAGGGTGAGTAAATTATCAGGAAATTTTAAATCTGAAGTGAACTAATCCTTTAAAACTTTTAACCATGCTTTTATCATTTATTTTTGCAACTTATGTATGCATAGATTTTATTTTCTTTCTTAAAATATGTAAATCCATCATTATCATCAATATTATTGCATTTTTAAAGTTTTTTATTTAAATTCTAAATGAAGTTTGAAATATTCATAAACCATTTCAATCTTTATTGTGATAATGTTTGTTTTTTACCCAAATTATGACTGGCCCTCATTTCCATCACAACAAACGATTTTGCCACTGATACAGTTTTTGTACTTGGTTACCATGCAGTGTCAGGAAAGATCATGCTTGATATTGAATTTGAAATGTGTATACGTGTTATGTAAAGAAATATGTGACAAAAAACCAATGTAAATATCACTTGTGAATGGAATATTTTTATTGTTTGTCATTTCCAGACAAGCTATAATTTTCTCAATTGATTCAAAAACAATTTACTATACATATAAAGCTAGCTATGAAATTATCCTTAGCCAGAGAAAGGAGTTGGCCATTTTATTTCAAATGTCACTTCCACCACATAATGTTATCAGACATTACACAACAAAATGCATAATTTAAGATGTGATGGAAATGACCAGAAAAATGGTTTAGAAGAAAATCACAAAAATGGTGTTTATTATTGTGAACGCAAGAGGGCAAAAAGTGCCCATAGTTGAAGAAACACCCAAATTTCATCCACCCAACCTATTTTCTGTGCTAAAGAAACTAGAATGATCTCTTCTTTTTTCTTTCCAGGTCACACTGGGGAAGGTTTTGAAAGCCATCGTGGTAATGAGGAGCCTTTTTATTGACCGCACGATTGTCAGAGGTTTTCATGAGAACGTATACTCTGAGGATGGAAAGGTAAAACATTTAATTTCATTCCATTTTTAAGCCTAGTTTAAAATCCTTCTTTGTCCATTTGAATCCAGTTGAACCTTAAAATTTAGCTTGTGTACTTCTGGCTTAGGTAAGGATGTGAAATCACTGGAATTTTTTTAGCTATTGATAAAAGTCTCTGCACAGCTGTTTAATAATTCAAATGATGTGTTCGGCTCTCTCTTGAACATGAAAAGCATGTACGTATGCGATACCCTCTATCCTCACGTCCCCCGTGTCAGGTTGAGCAGCGTCCTCTCATTCATTCTGAAGCGATCTGTACGTCTCTGCGAAAGCCGCAACGTTTGAACACTCTTTGGTGACACTAATATGAGGTGGCCATCAAAGCTGCAGAGATGCTTGATCACAGTTAATTATGGCAGCGAATGTGAATCTTCTGAACTGCTTGCCAGGCCGGTGCTTTGTGCTGCGCGCCGCTGGGCCTCTGCGTCCAAACGTGTGTGGTGAGCAATTGCATATTAACCTCTGATGCTTCGCGAGAAAGCTTGAACTGACAGTCTTAGCAACGCTCGCACCAGGACATCTGTAGTGCGGCCTAAACCGCTCTCATTATGGCAGTAAAAACTCATTATTTAATTGCTGAATGTAGATGAGAGAGATGTACTTGCATACTGCTTATGCAATTATATTTCAAATAGAAGAGTGGTTTGTTAAATAAATGTTTTATTCTGCATATTTTGGTAATAAAAATTCTAAAATTATTACAACTATTGTAAATACAAATAATTGTAAATTTAAAAAATAAAACAATTTTAATTTAGTATTGTCTGATTAAGTTTTGTCAGTCTGATTAAGTAGCAAGTCAAGATTATAACTGATATTAATTCCTGTTTCTTTGTCAAGCTGTAAACTGTGCGTTGCATTGTGGGATACAGTATTCTATGCTTTGTGCTCTGTTGTATATGCTATTCTGATATATATAATGTATATTAGTCGTAAATACAGCATTGAGAGTACGGTTAAGATGTTTCATGTGGAGTGAAATCAAGGAAAGATATCTACGTAATATTAGGATCAGTAAATAAAATATTACATCTAAGTGATGGGTGGAAATTTATATTTAATATAATAATAACAAATAAACACTACCGAGAACAGAAACAAGACTGAGATCTGATCAAAGATCTGCTCATCTTTAGGAAGGAAATTCAACCCTTCAAAAACAAGTTAAACAGTAATTAATAAAGAAATTTTGGTTTAATAAATATTAACCACCGGCACCTTTATGTCATATTAAAGATTTTTACTATGCCTTAATCATTTATTTTTGCAATGTTTTCTGTATTTTATGCATAGTTTTTTTTTTTTTTTTAAATATGTAAATCCATCATAAACAAATTATTGCGTTCTTAGCATTTTTGATCTAAACCAAGTATATAATAATCATAAACCATTTCACTATTTATTGTGATTTTATTTTAAAAAATGTTATCCAAATTACGACTGTCTGATATTACTTCCTGTTCTTTTGTCAAGATATCTAAATAATATTAGGATCAATAAGTAAAATATTGCTTCTAATTGATGGCTAGAGATTTATATTCAACCATTTGTCTTTTGTCTGCTATAAACACTGCAGAGAACAGAAACAAGACTGAGTTTAAATATCTGCTCATCTTTAGGAAGGAAACTCAACCCCTCAAAAACAAGTTAACAAACAGTAATTCATTCCAGTCCATTATAGATTTAAGATTGTGGAGCTTTAAAATTAAATGAGCTGTTTCTGCATGTTAAAAATGCATTCTGCATATTTAAAATTAAACCTTAGGTTGAGCAGAAATCAATCACACTTTAGACAAACAGCCAGAAACAAATCCTGAAGAATCCTGCCCAATTTTTTTCAGTTCCATCACAGTCTTAAATTGTAATTGTTTATTTTATTTTATCTTATCTGTATGGAACGTTGCAGGCAACTCCTGCCTTTGAATCGACCTCAAAGGTCATTTTGGGACTGTGCGAGGCGTAGATTCAAGGCACAATTTCAACAGGCATTTTCTTTAAACCCCCTCTTTGGTCCTTACAATTCAAACGATGCCACATAGCTTACCATAACCATATGCAAGAGGCCCAAAAGAGCCTGCCTGAACCTCCAAACACACAAAAAAAGGGAGAGAAAGGGGTAGGAGAAGGGAAACTATGTTATCAAAGTAGGGCTTCAAAGACTATCTCAGACATCTCTTGGGTAATTTGCGATCCGGCATTCTTTTTACTTCAAAGGGCAGCAGTGTATGGAGGTGGGTTTGAGGACAGAGGGGAGATAGAGTCTGATTTCTCTGATAAATGCTGACACCAGGCCTGTTTGATATTAGAATCAGAGAACATTTTTATTTGTTGTCGTCTTTGAAAACTCTTCTGATGACCTTCGCTCAACGTGTTGATTAGTGATGGGGTTTTTTTCGCCCCCACACAACAGGCCTGACATCAGACGCAAGGCTATTCATAACTGACCTTTAAACTGTCAAAGAAAGTGTTTAAGTTTTAAGTCCTGCTTTTATTTTTGTACTCTTTATGTGCACAATCTATGCCTCTGCCTTTTATTCATATTTGCTCTAGGTCGTGAGCTTGTTTTACCAGACTGAAATCATTCGGCACGATGCTGGTTTAAAAGAACTGTGTCATTGCACAATTTGAGCCACAAGTCAGTCTTGAGCTCTATGGTATTTCCCTCTTGTTGGCAGACTAGCATGCTTGAAACCATACTATGCATCACAACACAAGAGAGGTTGGAGAAAATGAAAATAAGGAAATAAAAGGCAGACCACCCCTATACTCCAACTTTTTACACGTGCTGATACCAGGTAATATGGACCATGTTGCTCAGTGAGGTTTTAAGAAGGACAAAAATACAGAGATGTGTTCTTTAGTGGAGCTAAACACATGGTAAAACTGCCGCTCACTGACTGATGAGCCAATCTCTGTTGGAGGCAGATTAAACAAACTCATCCTTACCTGCAAAGAAAACAGCACAGGAAGAATACAATACAAGACAGCGCATTTTAAAGAAAAGCAAAACTGATTGTTTGGGTTTGTTTTCCAAATTATAAGCAAAATAACAGTATATTGATACAGTATATTGAGAAAGGAAACTCAGCTCCTCAAAAACAAGTTAACAGTAACTAATTCCAATTCATTATAAATTTAAGATTGCAGAGTTTTAAAATAAAATGAACTCTTTCTGGATGTTAAAAATGCATACTACTTATATAAAATTAAACCTTGGGTTGAGCAGAAATCAATCAGAAGACTCTTACACAAACAGCCAGAAACAAATCCTGAAGAATTCTACCCAAATAGTGGTTTTCATCATCAGTTGTCTCCGGCTTTAATTATATATATATATATATATATATATATATATATATATATATAATATATGCATTTTATTTTTTATTTTATTTTATAGTTATCTGTATGAAGCAGTTTCCCCAAAATATGAAAATTCTGTCATCATTTACTCACCACATGTCATTCCTAAATCATACGACTGATTTTCACACACTTTTCACACACATTTGCCGAATGGACACATCAGTGTACCGGATAATCCAGGTTTACACAGATAAAAGACATTTGCTAAGAAGTTAAATGCTTTCTAGGAATGCAGCCATAAACGCCCCAATATACTTCAAGCGCAATCGAAGAACGAACAGGTGTGATGTCATTTTGAACAAAATCTGGCCAAAACAAAGTTTGTTTCTGGAGTTCGAAACAGCTTGCCAAAGCGAACTTTAGAGTAAAATTCGCTCTGTCTGGTAAACACCTTTGATCTACCATTGGTCCATGGCTATTACGTAATGGGTATCCGCCTTCTTTGACGTGGAAATCTAATCTGGTTCATTTCTTCTATTCAGTCCATCAAGGTCAGACGTCCGCGAGTAAAAACATGAACTCACCAGAGAGGCGCTTTGTAGTAGAAAATGTTCTAATTGAAGAGAAAATAATTCTAATTGAAAGAGTCACTGAGACTGTTTTTTCATGTTTAATACTCTAAAACTGCTTCCTTTAAAGCAATACATTGTATAAAGTGTTGTATAAATAAACGTGACTTTACTGGAGTGCTGAATTGCAGAGCTTGTGTGAACATATCCAGATCGCTATAATCAGATGCTTTCTTAACCGCTGTTTTCTCACCGCTTCCATTTTTGTAGTGTTTATTTTGTTAAGAGGAATGCATGCAGCACATAGTACAGTATACCGCTGCAAACATATTTCGAACTTCTTTCTACCCTTAAGTGAAGAAAAAAACTCTGCTGTGAGTATATCTAGGCCTTAAGAGTTTAAGATTTGGGTATCATGCAGTTATTTTGAATCAATTTGTCACTAGGGAATACATATTTTCATTGATTTCATGAAGTTTTCTTTTCTATTTTTTTTAGCTGGACATCTGGTCAAAGTCCAACTATCAAGCATTTCAAAAGGTGAGTAACGCAGCTGACATCTTACCACATCACAACAAACATACAAATCTCAGTTTAATCAACAGAGCATGTCTTTCTCATTACCCATAGCGTGTGTTGGGAAATATTGGCACGGTAATTAAATGATCTTGAGGTTGTCTTTCAGATTGAATTTGAGCCGCACAATAAATTAATAAATAAATTTAAATCGCATGTCTGTGAAATCCTAATGAGATCTCTCTTCTCAGTGATGGTCGCATTTCTTGTCACCTCTCCACTGCCAATACCTGCCTTTCATCCCTCAGACATCATTTGTCCCAATGTTTTTGATTTCATTTCACTCCAAGCCACTTCGCCCTCATTTGACAGCCCCCTAAACATCTGGGCTCCAGTTGTCTTCTCTCCACCCTCCCCGAATCTCATTAGGCTAGAATTAAAGAGCAGTCAGCCTCTGGGCCAGATGAAACTACGTAGTGTGGGTAATGCTGATGCATCTTTCAAAGAGAGGGAGAGAGAAGGAAAAAACTTGCTTTGCTTTCAAACGAGAGAGAATGTGTATGACGAGCTGCCTGGAACTTAAAGCGAGAGGTTGCGAGAACCTGCTCGCATTGTAACGGAGCGTCTCGCATCTGCACGGGCTGATCAAAGAGCAGACCTGTTTATTTCTTTATTTCTCCGGATGCGAACGCTAACTTGAACCCAGGCTGCCTCAAACTGGAGGGATGGGCCGCCTCTCATCTTCCCCTCCCAGCTGTCACTTCTGTATTCCCGTTTTCATTCCTCGCTTAATTAATCGTTCTTTACTCTTCACATGTCCCCGCTGTCCAATAGTTTACACACAGATGTTTTTGTGTTTGTAAAAGGATCACTTCATTTTTTTTTTTTACATTTCAACAGTAGCAATTTGAGTTTCTTTTCCCATGATGCAACACTATTGAGAGGTATTAACTGGCCAGTTTCCCATAAGGACTTTGGTCAGACTTTGGCAGTCTGATGAAACGATGATGGGAGATTGAAGTGGTTCACTTTTTAGTCCCTTTCTATAATTACATTAGTGATGGAAGATGGGATTTTAGGAAAAGTAATAAGGTTATGGTGTTCTTCAGCAAAATTGGATTTAAGAGTTAATCTGAGTGTAGGTAGATTGATCTGAAAATGGATTTTAATTAGGATTTCTTCAAATGTGTGCCCATGCATGCAAGGAAAGAAATACAATAAATACACATTTTTACTGTGGCCGAGAGAGCTGAATGCACTGCAACTGAAGAGAACACATGCAGATAGAAAAAACACCAGCAAATTAAAAAAAATCCATCTTCATCAGTTTGACAACATGTGCTGCAAATACTCACAATGCAACCAAATACAGAAACACATTGTAAATACTCACAACGCAACCAAATACAGAAACACGCTGTAAATACTCGCAACGCAACCAAATACAGAAACACGTTACAAATACTGACAACGCAACCAAATACAGAAACACGCTACAAATACTCACAAAGCAACCAAATACAGAAACGCGCTGCAAATACTCACAAAGCAACCAAATACAGAAATGTGCTGCAAATACTCACAATGCAACCAAATACAGAAACACACTACAAATACGGAAACACGCTACAAATACTCAAAGCGCAACCAAATACAGAAACACGTTACAAATACTGACAACGCAACCAAATACAGAAACACGCTACAAATACTCACAACGCAACCAAATACTGACAACGCAACCAAATACAGAAACACGTTACAAATACTGACAACGCAATCAAATACAGAAACGCGCTACAAATACTCACAACGCAACCAAATACAGAAACACGCTGCGAATACTCACAACACAACCAAATACAGAAACGCGCTGCGAATACTCACAACACAACCAAATACAGAAACGCGCTGCGAATACTCACAACACAACCAAATACAGAAACGCGCTGCGAATACTCACAACGCAACCAAATACAGAAACGTGCTGCAAATACTCACAACGCAACTAAATACAGAAACACGCTGAAAACACGCGCAACGCAACCAAATACAGAAACGCGCTGTGAATACTCACAACGCAACCAAATACAAAAACACACTGCAAATACTTGCAATGCAACCAAATACAGAATCGCGCTGCTAATACTCACAACGCAGCCAAATACAAAGTTCCCTATAGGAACACAAACATTTTACGAGCGAAAGCAAAGTTTATTGGGGGAATGCAAAACAACGCAAAACGCAATAACACTGACAGAATTTTTCCTCCCATCTCATATGTTTTTCCATCACCATGTCCCTTTAGGGACACTGTATAGTTTAGTTTCACTTAAACTATTTTCTACCACCAATTACAGAGCATGGCTATATAACAATTTAAAATATATTTATGTTCCTATGACAATACTCATTTCATTTTGGTTTTGTAAATTTGGGCAGTCATGGTAATGTACTCATTTGACACCTTCTGTTATGTTTCTCTGTGATCTTTTTGTCCTCTCAGGTCACTGATCATGCAACCACAGCCCTCCTGCATTACCAGCTCCCCCAGATGCCCGATGTTGTAGTTCGCTCCTTCATGGTGGGTATAGTACATTGTTTTTTAAAATTAAACTGACACTACAAGTATTATTACATTAAATTATTACATTTCGCCTTTGGCTACGTGATGCGGTTTAATGAGAGGTGGTATTCCACATCGTAAGAATGCATGTAAGACCAAAAGGTGAAATTTAGTTTGGTGCACTGCACACTATTTTGTGAAATAGTGCTTGATCAAAACGAGGGAAAAAAAATCCTGTAGCTCAACTGGTAGAGGAAGGCAATAGCAACACCAAGGTCATGGGTTCGATTCCCAGGGAACACATGCTGAAAATCAATAGCTTGAGTGCACTGTAATTACTATAGCTTTGAATAAAAGCATCTTCCAGATTTATTAAATGTATAAAAACCCATCAAACTCTTCCCTGGAATGAAAAAAAGAGTTGATTTTATGTTTGAAATCTTTTTTACCTTAGTTTACCAAGATTACCTTATCGTGTCTTGTTTATTTGTGTGATGTCAAGCATTGTGTCAGGTCTGTCTTTAAATAGTCGGCCGACCTCTGCTCTAAGCTTTGAAAAGAGAGGAGAGATTGATTACTTCTCCGTAAGATCAATGCGGAGCTATTCTGATCATGGCTGGAATCATGGACTTTCTTCCGCACACGGATTTAAAGTGCACCGTTGATGCACTTCGCTCAGAGGCCATCCCGAGGACAGCTTATTTAGAACCTAAAAAAAACCCCATCAACAGTCATTAGTCTCTCTAAAAAATACCTTTAAGTTTCTTTTTGCTTTCTGGTGATTGGATGGATGGATGGATAGATAGATAGATAGATAGATAGGACTTTTGTGTGTGCTAATTGGAGTATGAATAACAAGGAATCAGTGGAGGGCGGTTTGGGCCGACAGATGAATTAGGAAAGACAATGCGTCCTGACAGATGCAGGTAAACCCCGACTGTGCTGAGCGGCCCAGTGAAGACGGGTTACAGAGGAGAGCAGACATACTCCTCCTGCTGTTAATCAATGTCTAGTTGTGACTGCTGTGAGACCCCACAGACCCTCATGCTGCTCTCACACAGGCCATGCCAATGCAATGAGGCCAGCCAGCAGAGGGTGAGGGTGTCTGCTGCTACATTTTTAGAGCATTTCAGACAGGAAAACATGCCATCTTATACTTTGCTTCATTTTGGCTAAAATCTGTCATTCAAGTCACTTTAGACTCTAAGGCCCTGTTTTCACCTGGTATTAAGATGCGTTTTGGTCGATCGGATCACAAGTAGACGAAGGGAGACACATACCTGTTTACAACTGGTATTTTAATCCATCTCTTTTGTTCACTCTCAACCACTTCTGTCCTGATTTCTTCGAGGGATGGGTCTATGGGCGGGTAAATATGTTTTTTTCAGATCTTTCGATCTAATGGACAAAATAAGCTTGCGCAATTTACATATGAACACACCCAGAGATGACGGAAAAACATATGGAGAGCAGCAGCTTTTGTTTCTGCTCTGACAGCCGTAAGACCGGCCGAACGCGGTGTGTGTGTGTTAGAAATCAGGAATGGTGAGAGAACATTGTGCTTGGTATGATTTTCGTCAAACCAAACTTAGGTCTTCAGCCAACAAAGTTTAAATCCCGTCTAACTAGCGCGCTTTCCATAATGTTTACGCATTAGGTCAGTAGGCGGACAGTAGGAGGTCTTTTGCACTGTTCAAACACATTTGACCACATGAGTGTTTACACTATGAAACCAATCCAGTCGAATGCATTTTCGACTACCTCTGGAAGTGGTCGAAAGTGGACAAGCTCATATAGTTTTGCACCCCGTTTACACCTGTATTTGGCGTCGTCCACTTGTGATCCGATCGACCAAAACGCATCTTAATACCAGGTGGAAACAGGGCTTAAGTGTTAAATCAAGTCTTGTCTGCTTCACTAGAGGAATGCTATTTAGTTTTTGTAAGTTTTAAATCAATCAGCTCTTGAGAAAAAAAGCACTAATATTTGTGTGTTGTTCTTTTGACCAGACCTGGTTGAGGAGCTACATCAAGCTTTTCCAGAACCCGTGTCAACGCTGTGGCAAGTACCTGCAGGAGGGCCTTCCTCCAACATGGAGGGACTTCCGAACTCTGGAGGCCTTCCATGACACCTGCAGGCAGTGACGCTGTCCCGGTCCACACAGTATTTTGGCTTGAAAAACTCTCAGATCCTGTTTCTAGCACAGTGTTTTTGCAGATATCTGTGTTGTGGATAGATTTGTATTCATCATGAGGACACTCTGCTGTTGAGAGATTTTCCATTTGATTTTCACAGCTTTGCTCCACCCTCTTTTAGAAGAACATCATTCTTCAGATAGATATCACATAATGTTTTTTACTCACATTTGTAAGGAGAACATGGTAAATGCTGATGTGTTTCAGAAGGTAAACGGCAAGAAGGATATCTACCACAAGGCCATACCTGTCCATTTTTTGACCTTTAAATAAACTTGACCTTTAAAAGCATTTGCTTTTGTTTTTCCACATTTTGCCTCATAATTCTTTTAAAAACATGTTTTTTTTTTTGTTTGTTTGTTTTTTTTAGATCTGGGTTTGTATTGTATGTTTCTTTTATTCATATATGCCTGCACAGTGTTTGGTCATGGTTTTTTTTCATGAAAAATTCTGCAAATGTCAGCAGAAACTTTTCTTCTACTTTTAAATGTGCTTGTATAAAGTTCTGAAACCAGTGCACAAAAATGCAAAATGTACATGCAGTTCATAAAAAATGTATTGCAATCTAGAGCACATTCTTAGATGTGTATGACGGCGAAATCGCAGTTGCTTTTTCATTTCTTATCATGCAAGATTTAGACAAAGTGACAAAGGCTCTCGATGAGGGTTTGCATGGGAGGTTGGCTTTTGTTTTCTAACCTCGCCTGACATGGCTTCATTTTTGTAACGACACATTGTACATGCAAGTTTGAATTATTGAACATATTTTGTTTCAGGCATGAGAAATTCACACACAGTGCCAGAAAGAAAGTGACTTTGAAAGCCAACTTTTCAAGACCTGCCATGAGTTCTGAGGTTGTTAGCCTGTATTATACGTTTATCTAAAAAGGTGTGTTACCTTTTTACTCATGTAATGTTTGTAATATGTTGTTATATACACAAAACCGCAAGTCAAAGTAGTTTCAACAAGGGTTTGTGTTACCTTTTTACTCATTTCATGTTTGTAATATGTTGTTATATACACGTTAATTTAAGCTGTTTGTGCTGCTTGAATCTGATCTTTATGTAGCCACATAGATTCTCATTTGAACATCAACCATAATTTAATTACATCAGCTGGAGCTACAGGGCTGACTGTGATCTTAATGTACTAATGTACTCTGAGAGCTTGATATGCCTTTCAGCCTGTAAAAACAGCCTAGTAGAATCTAAATGAAACTGTCTGGCACTTATATGATATATATAAACTTCATCAGTACACATATTTAATCATTTTATATAAAAAATGGAGTTTAGATATAAATAATATTTAGGTCACACTTTAGATTAGGGTCCAATTCTCACTATTAACTACGACTTTTGCCTCAATAAACCCCTAATTACTGCTTATTAATAGTTATAAAGGTAGTTGTTAGGTATTGAGTAGGATTAAGGGATGCAGAATATGGTCATACAGAATAAGGCATTAATATGTGCTTTATAAGTACTATTAAACAGCCAATATCCTAGTAGGCCTAATATGCATCCTAATAAGCAGCTTGGTAATAGTGAGAATTGGACCTCTAACTAAAGTGTTACCAATATTGGATGGATGGATGGATGGATGGATACTTAAGAAGTATAACATTTTCAAAACCAAAATCTGATGTAATCTACAAAACCAAGTTTAAATGGAACCTGTATGTTAATTGGTTTGGGCTGAATTACAGAACTTTAATATGTGAGGAATATCAGTACGGTGTTGCTTTGAGAGCTGCAATAATCTGAATCCTAAACCATATATATAATTGTCTGGATTTTCAAACCTGCTGAAAAACCTAATGAGCAGGCTCACTTTCACTTTATATTCTGAGGTTTCTGAAAAAAAGAGAAAAAAAACTCAAGGAGCTGTGCCGCTTTTTCATGATCCGCTTTGATCAAGTGAAAATCATCATTGCCTTCAGATCCCACTCGGGCTGGCGTCTGTGAGGCTTTGAGTCGAGTTACTCAGAGAAGTCTCGAATGCCTCCGCAGCCGTGCTGGAGTCACACCATTCTCTCTTTCTCTCTCCGACTGGAAGTGAGACTCAAGGGCTAATTCATACACCTACTCGTCACTCCACAGTTAACATAGCATCTGTTCCCGAAAACAGTTGGTGAGCTTCAGTCTTTGTTACATTAGTAGATTTAATAAGCCTTCAAGCCTCATTCTTTGGAGTGTTTTTTGTCTTCTTTCGTAAAATTCAAAGGTGAGAGAAGCTAGCAGGGTTAAGGAAATATTATTGCTTTCCATGTTGCAATCCTCTAGTAAACAGTACAGTGTTGGTTTCAGTAATACTGTTGTACTTTTAACTATGGTGTGGTATGGTACTGATACTGAATAACCAGTAAAGTCAACCATTATGGCTTTTTAATGACAGATACCAAGACCTGGTGGCTCATATAGTGCCAGTTTAGCTTATTTTACACGTATTTACTCAAAAGTAATTCAAAAAATAAAACAGAAAATCTAATATATATGGGTCATTGATGAATAAGGTTTTTAAAAGTGTAAAAAAAAACCAACATAATGGAGATATAATTAATTTTGAAGTTTTAAGTGTTAACAATGAGATTATGTGGTTTTTATAATCAATTAACACTGCTTTCGTAATTTTTTTACAAAATGGACAAAATTTGTCACCAAAAAAGTTATTCGGTTTAACCAAAATTTCGGTTTTACAGAATGACAGTTTTGGTTATACCAAATGACAACATTTTCAAACAATGCTAACAGGCTGATATCTAGCTAACTAGCTAGCAAAAGGACAATTAAACATTTTATATTCAGTACAAGTTTTTAAAATATTACAACATTTTCCATATTTTATAGCGGTTGTACCGAATGACCTGATGTTTTGGGACATGCGTATAAGCAAGTGAAAAAAATGTTCAAATAGTTAAAAGAGAGGTAGTTACTTTGCTTCATGACCATGTGGTCCTTTGCAGGTGTCTAAATGATGTCAAATCCTGTCACATGATATTGACTGCATGACTTGATCCAAAATGGTCCTTTTATATTGGTTACTCCGAATGACATCAATGAAATTCATTTTTTCTCATAACAAAGCAACGACTTCTACACATAATTTTAATACCATTTTGCACTATGATAATATATGATGTTATAAAATCATGCCAGAATAAAAAATATATACAGTTATTACATTTTAAGATATTTTAATCACAAATGAAATGGCTGTATTGGCCTTTGGACGGTTAAACCGAATGACCTTTTGACACTTCAAAATCTTTAAAATACCTTTATATGTGGTGAAATATAATTAAAACCTTTTGGATTCAATAAAAGAGATCAAGTTGTACTACCTTACATACTTTGGATGTCATATCTTTGTTCTTTATTATTATTAAGGCCTTTGGACAAAAAAATGACCCGTCACATCATTGACCCATATACACTTACAAACCAAACACTCAAACTATCAAGACAAGCTGATTGGACATCTAAACACAACAAGAAATTATCAAAATTGATTTCAAGGTAATATTAATACATTTAAAATTTTAATTTTGGTAATGTTTTTGTTTACTTTTGGATGACAATTTTTGCTGTACTGGGTCACCATTTAATGTTATCCTGAAGGATTTTTTTTTTAGATAAAATCGTCTGAATTGTATTTATTTATTTATTTATTTAGCACAGTACAAAAAGACAAGTATAAGAAACTTAAAAATATTGTACATACAGAAGAAAAAAAATGTACATACAGATTTTAGCACAATGCTATCTAGGGACATCTCAGGTCCCTAGATAGGCATTTTTCCTAAAATAAATTAACCATTACAATAAAATAACTAGAAATCAGATCTCATGAAGTAATAGACAAGCCTTTAGCAAGTCTTACAGAAGGACAGGTCATTCCTTTGCTTTACTTACCAAACAAAAATAGCACCTCAGTTCTCAAGGCTTTGTTAGACTGTCATCTATGTTACAGCACATTTTTCAGCCTGACCTCCTTGGGTGTTGAATCGTATGTTTGTGTACTGTGCCTTATAATTGCGGCGTGTGTTCTCTCTTCTCGCCGCGTGTGTGAAGTTTCCTGCGGTGCCGGCCGTTCACCCCTCCCCAGCCCGTGGCCTCATTAACTGCTCCTCGTCACCTCGTCCCACACGTTCCCTCCTGAACGCCTAATTACCGCCCTCGACCCATGCTAATGATTGATTTCGAGACCAGGTGCCTTGTGTACTCCCTGCCCTTGCCCCAGTGTAAATTTGCCAAGGCTGCAAAAGGGGGTTTACGCTCATGTTCAGCTGTACTGTGCAGATTTAAGGCATGATTGTCTTATTTATTTCAACGCCACTGGATTTTCTCTGGTTTAACAGCAAAAACTGTCCCAAACCAGTTTGATATAGCTGGAGAAAGTGATCTGTTAGCATTAGCATTCCCATTAATCTCAATGGCAGTTGTTCGGCTAGCACATTCAGCCACACAAATGCAACATGAATGCTGCCATCTTTGCTTCATGGGAACTTTGCAGCCTTCCAACAAAAAAAAAATAGTCACCATTGAAACACTTACTGTAATATAATCACAATTTTGCTTGCAAAAATGTATTCTGTATGAATAAACAGTTACTTTTAAACAGGCCTTTAGATACATTTACACCTAAAGATAAAGAACATTAAAATTGTGTGCGTAATGGTGTGTAACTGTTCATGCATGTCATGTTTCATATAAAAAACAATATATATATATATATATATATATATATATAAAAATGATATTTATAATAATTTATAATTATAATTTTATTATATATATACATATATATATCTCAGTTAGGGCTGGGCGATATGACCAAAATCTTATATCACGATATAAGTAATTTTATATCATGATAACGATATATCACGATATAGTTATTTTTGCTTTAAATAAGATTTTTATGATATCAACATTTTCCATATCATTGAAATTTCATAATTATCATCAATTTCAATATAATTAAAAAAAAATTAATACTAGCCTAAAAAACTCTCAAGCTTCCTGAAGACAAATAAACTGTGATAAAGAAAGAGCAAAGAAGACAAACTACAATAGAACAAAGACAGAGGAAATAGACCTAGAAGTAATCAAAAAAACATTGCATAGTCTTTACTGTGTAAATTAAATATACATTTATTCTTATTAAAGTTACAAAAGCAAGCAGTGAGAGATTTTCTCTCTTTTTTGTTGTTTGATTAGCATTAATAATGACAGCAGGTAAATTTGGATGCTGTCCCTTTAAGACTGACTGCACCGATCCATTAACTCGAGCCTTGTCTTTCTCAACTGTACCTTCACTTAAGACATAAATGGCTCTGTTTACTTGCAAATACGTGGTCCCTTTGGCACATAGGTATGTGTATTTACCCGTTCAAGGCCCAATTAGTCGTCAAAAAGCACTCAGTTCAGTCCTCACGCGCTCTATGACCAGCGGCTGAAATGAGTTGTCTTTCGCTGCTAATTGCACTTAAACAGTTTAAAACCACTTGTTTTTAAACCAAATGCAAATTATAATCTTTTGTGACCGCACAGCATAGCAACCTCACGTGAGTAATCTTGACAAAGACGATAGTCCAAAATCTCTACCAGTTGACAAGTTTCAACCGGCTAATCGCGTCTACCAGTATATCGCCCACCCCTACTTTTTGTGCTTAATACACTTTAACATCGAGCACGTCTCTAATTCGCGATCGCCTTCTGAGCGCACTTTAGCAGTGTGCCAGTCAGCACAGGTGCTGCACCGAGTTCCTTTTTAGGATATATTGCGCTTATAACTCTTTTAACATCAAGCACGTCCCACTCTTTATATTCTCAGTCATGCATTTCATCACTCTGAAGTGTCAATAGTGCAATATATTTACATACTACAATATAGCAAAATGTCTAACGATAGACATTTTATTTCGTGGTAACGATATATATCGTCATATCGCGCAGCCCTAATCTCAGTATAGTTTTGTTCTATCAGTATTTATTTATCAATCTTAGATATAGTTCCATAATATTATTTTTCATATTTAATTATACTTGCCTGTTTTTTTAGTATTACATATTACATTTCAAGAAATATATCATTTATAAATGTTTAGTTACATAAGGCAAAATACGTTTGAAACATCAACCACAACATGATAAACTGAAATGGCACAGCTTTTTAACATTGTTTCTCTGTTTACAAATTTGGAAGTTTATTCTTATTATTAAGTTCTACCTTAAGAACAATCTAATTTGTCAGCGCCAATAGCCTCGACTCAAACTTGGGACGCCCGAAGCGCAACTGCACTATATGTCGGCACCAATAGAGGGCAGCGCACTGACATACAGTGCAGTTGCACTTCGGGCATCCAGAGTTTGAGTCCCGGCTCGTGGACCTTTCCCAATCCCGTCCCCCTCTCTCTCTCCAACTTCACTTCCTGTCAACTTACTGTTCTGTCATAATAAAGGCAAAAACGCCAAAAATAAAAAACTTTTTTTGAAAAAAAAGAACAAACTAATTTTAAAAATGGCCATCCTCATTTAAGAATTATTTTGATACTGAACGGTTTGAAGCATTCACACTGAAACCGAATTCACTCCTGTTTTGTGTTCTTCATCAATGGCCTTATTTTTGGCTATGCTTTGTGTGTGCATTTAGTAATTCTTCCTGTTGATTCACACAAGTCTGGCAAAGTGGATGTCTCCTGTTAACAATACTGTGCCATCATCTGTTTTCATAGACTTAACAGGTGGTGCAGATGATCCGAATAGAATTGTCTTATGGTCATATTTGCCCACCCAAGACAAACGGCCGGTGAATTTCATTGACAGGCGTCTGTGTATCTGTGCTGATGAGCACAGGGGTGGCAGGAGGCGGAGAAGGTCTATGTTGG
The DNA here is from genome assembly GCA_039654765.1 of Mylopharyngodon piceus. Classification (NCBI taxonomy): domain Eukaryota; kingdom Metazoa; phylum Chordata; class Actinopteri; order Cypriniformes; family Xenocyprididae; genus Mylopharyngodon; species Mylopharyngodon piceus. The sequence continues at coordinate 6,634,684 of CM077453.1, read as the reverse complement.
GAGGTTGTCCTGGGAGACAGATGGTGACTAGATCCTCTTGATGCCAAGAATGTTCTGGAAGATCTCCATGCTAACAGTCTCAGGCTTATGTAGGAGGTGCGTACATCGGCACCATGTTCAGGCACAGGCCACATCCACGTTCCATCTGTTCCTTGCTCATCTTATCTGCATTGTGCCGAATGCCTAGGGGTTTGCGGTATGTACCTGAAAATTGTAGCTGTAATGTTTAGCATTGTTTAGTGAATGCTTGATTGTCAGCACTGAATGGGGCTTTAGCCTTTGCTTCAGTGGTGTATAAAATCACAGCCGCTACCACTTATGTTTAAAGTAGCAATGGGCAAATCTCCTAATAAATCCACTGTTCTTAATGCATATATTTCATTGAGAGCGCTGTATGAGAAAGCTTAAACATTATTAACAAGAACAGACACAAGCAAGCATCTATTTGCACGATTCTCTGGCACCAAATTGTCGCTTTGCGCTGATGTGTCACTGATCTGTGCTGGGAACTAAGATTCACGCTTCGCTCTGAAATTATGGAGCTCACCCTCTTGGCATGTTGAATCACCACCCACTAGAACTGGTAACAAGACCTACTATGCATCAGATGCTCGAAAACTCTAGCACTTATACAGACAGAATTTTTAACAGCTTATCGCAGATGGCGAGAACTTTCTCATGCACTAAAGTTGAACACGCAAGACGCAGAAACCAGGCACAAAGTAGTGCCAGCATTACTCATGGTATTAGTTAAATGTTATACGTGAAAAAAAAAAAAAAACTTAATGGATGTTTGCTTTGCATAAATACAGAAACTGTCATGTAGACTGATGAGGACAGAGCTGACCCCTACAAAACTATTAAAGACTTTAGAAGATTTTAGGTTTTGCAGCATGATATTGTGCAATGTAAAATAAAACTCACATGATATTAAAATGATGCCTCATACATTTGTCAATTCAGATCGTACACAAACATTTATAGTTTGATTACTAGCCCTTTAAAATTTCACTTATTTTTCAACTTTCATTGAATAGCACAGTAGAGACAAGACAGAAAATGATCTGCAAATTATGTCAGATAAATTATATTTTATATTATATGTCATAATAATAATAATAGCAGCATTAGCAAAAAGCTCAAAGAGGCCATGGCTATAACACTGAGATTTGATAATGAACCACTTTATTCATGACTAAAAATGAATGTCATTTTAAAGGTGCACTACAGAATTTTTGGATCTCTATCGACATCTGTGGTTGAAACATAAAATTGCATGTTGCTTTCCGGAGGAACCTTTAATTTCTGTGAATGAAGTGGGTGAATCTGATGGTTTGAGGTGAATCTGACTAGCTACATCAAGAGTCACTATTTTCCATGTACTGGCTCAGTAATTAATAGAAAATGAAAAAAGAAATCCTCCATAATGTACCTTTCATAGATTAAATCTGACTTTGGTTTTTAGCTCTGAGGCCATCAATATGCTGGTGTTCTCCTAAAAATAAACTTTTTAACTGATATAAAATTAGCAGTTTTCCAGGAAACAGAGAAATATTAATGATGATTCATCCTGCACTCAGAGGCACTGCTAATATTTGTCCAATCAAATGCTTTCTAGAATGAGAATGTCCCTCCCCCTAAATTGTAACTGCCTCTGACTAACAATAGCATGTAGCACAGTCACAACTGGGGCATACACTAAAGCCTATTTGGTATTTAAAACAATATTTGCTATCCAAATATAACTTTTTAATATAAATTTAAAAATATATATTAAAAATATTATAAATACTATAAATTATTATATTTTGTTGTATTAGTATTTATGTATTGCTTAATATTATTTTTAATATTTACTTTTTTTCATAATTATATCATATTTCAAGGAAAATGTATTTTTTAGTATACGTGAGGTAAAAGTTATTTAAAAAAAAATCAACCACAACAAGAGAAACTGTTCTGCAACTTCTGTTTAAAAATTTGTCATATTATGTCATATTATGTGACTACCCTTTACTTTATGGAGAGCTTAGGAACTACTAGCTAAGTTCTGCCTTAAAGGTGCAGTAAGTGATTTCTGAGAAGCACTGTTGAAAGTGGATCAGAATGAGCACCACAACACAATTTTAGCCAATCAGCAGTAGGGGGCGTGTCCACTCATGATGGGGCAGGAGAGAGAGCGAGCAAGAGGAAGATTTGAAGAAAGACTGTAGAAAGAGAGATGGCTGAGAGACATTACAAAAGAGAAAAGGTCAGAGGAATATTACTGGAAAAAGAAGGGTTCTGATCAGGCAAGAGCTTTAGGACCTGCGTTAATATTTGAAAAGCTTTCCAGCGCTGGAGAGATGTAAGAGGAAAGGCCTAAAAATGGACGGCGAAGTTGTGTTGTTTCTGCTCCATATGTGAGTAACATTGGTTTTGCTATGTTTCACAGAACCAAGATATGCTGTTGTTATAATGTTAGCTATAGTAACAGGACTGTTTTTGGGGGCGGAGCAATAAAGGGAGGGGTGAGTTTGTTTGGGTTGATTTCAAATATCAACAGTGTTTCTCAGAAATTGCTTACTGCACCTTTAACAACAAACTAATTAAAAAAACAGAACTTTGCAGCCTCATTTAACAACTTTTTAAAATAGGAAATACAACACAGGACAGAAAACTGTGCCATTTCATGGGTTTTTAAAAAGTATATGTTTCTTTTGGGAGGACGGAGCTCTTTAAGATGTTCACAGATAATAACATTAGCAAATGGCGACTGCGTGACCTGTCATCCCTCTGCATATTAGAGCTTTCATTTCCGAGCGAATGAAAATATCAGCCTTGTCTTGTTGTTCTTCTGAATATTTCTTTTATTAGATATATTCAAATTAAAGTCCCGAGGCCTATATATTCAAAAGCAATGCAGCGTGCTCTCAGTACATTGCTCTCGTCCCTCTGCTGAAAATAAATGCCTTGTTGTTTGTTGATAGAAAGGATTGTATTATTGAAATAGCAGCCATGCGGTGTGTTTGGACTGATTCAAGGGCGTAGAGGTTTGCCAGCTTATTGTTAATGTAAATAAATGCAAATATTAAAATGGGGCTTTGCGCCAATGATACGGCATTAGAGCGCTGTTTTATGTCCATTGGGGGTTAATAATGTGAAATCCATTGATTTCTGGCTTTTAGAGAAGTGTTCACAGATTTTCTGTCCGTGGCGGGATTGTTGTGCTTGTTAATCCATTTGAGTCAGAGTGTGGTGTGTCTTGCTAGGTATAGGTCATTGCTAATGGGATGCTAATGAGAGCCTGCTAATCAATTTGTGCTTAATCAGCCAATCAATGTTTGCTGTAGCTGGCAAGCAAACAAGAGTGCTGAACGGCAGCAGTGCCGTGAGAAACTGCAAGACTTCTTGCCCCAGGTTTAAACTCAGTTTGTTACTTTCCTTCACACTGATTCTGTTGCTTGAAGGAGGGATTTCAAGTGGCGCTCGTCTAATTTTACAAAGACAAAGAGACATAAATGGAAAGAATCTTTGTTTCGAATCAGTGGTTTGGAGCACGTATCAAACTATTGAAATTTTGAAACACTTATGATGTAACGAAGCCTCGTTTACTGAAAGCACGTGACTTTGGCTCTCCGAACCACTGATTCGAAACAAAAGATTCGTAAAGCTTCGAATCCTCATGAAGCAGTGTTTTGAAATCGCCCATCACTAGATATTGTTGAATAAAGTCGTAAATTAGTTTTTTTGGTGCACAAAAAGTATTCTCATCGCTTTATAACATTAAGGTTGAACCACTGTAGTCACATGAACTGTTTTAAATATAACTTTAGTACCTTTGTGGGTGTTTGAAAGTGTAAATTAACTTGCTTTCAATGCAGGCCTCACTGAGCCATCGGACTTTATCAAAAATAACTTAATTTGTGTTCCGAAGATGAACGAAGGTCTTACGGGTGTGGAACGACATAAGGGTGAGTAATAAATGACAAAATTTTCACTAACCCTTTAAGTACTCTGATACCACAACAAAAACTACTAGCTAAACTAATAAAGTTCAAACATTATTAAAGGCAAGTGAACAATCAGTAAAAAAATAAGAACAAGTACACGAATTACAAGCAAAGATATGTACAATATAGCCTAACAAAGTTACAAATGGTGAGGTCTAACTGTAGTATTCATTAATAATTAAAGGATTTAATATAGTATACATTTGTATACATTTAATATAGATTAATCTTCGTTAAAGCTGTGTTTTGTAGTTTGATTAACATTAATGACATATAGACAACAGCAGGTATTTATAGGCCGCTGTCACTTTAAGACCGAATGCACGGATCCAAAATAATGATATATATCCTTCTCTTGTTCTTTCTTTTGAGACATAACCGACTGTGTTCACTAGAACACTTGCCGAGACTGGTATTTTGAACGAATTTTGTGTTTATGTGTCCATCCAAGTGCAAGGAGGCGCGAAAGAGGAATCAATTCGGAGTTTGCACGCTATCTGAAACGTGCCTTTCTCTGTGTGTGTGTGTGCGCCATGCACACAGATAACAGCGCACGAGACGAGTAACGAATTAAATTCTCTTTTGCCTCTTCTAGCGCTGGAATGGTTTAAAGTCTGTTGAATGTGTAAACTAGCAAGACAACACACGTGCAAATTATAAACTTTCAGTCTATGGCAGTTAAACTTGAAATAAATCTGCGAATCACATGCGTGCCGAACCGTAGGGCCTGGTCCGTACGGATCACGGACCAACAACGATCCGTTTAACCCCTACTTTAAAGCACATATACTGTCACACATGTTATGATTTTATGCCATTTAAATAGTTAAATGTTGTTAATATATTGTATTGTTGCTTGATATAGAATTCACAGCTACTTGCTGTGGTGCTCTTTTGAACTAGATACAGCATCTACCAACATGCTAACTAGTCAAACATTGATCCATTGGTTCAAGTGATTTTGGTCTGAATAAAATGGCCATGTGCAATTACATATTTATTATTTCCTGAGGAAGACTGAAAGTTTTAATAGTGCAATAAAACAAACGGCAAAGGGTGAACAGTAGGTGAAGCTTTATCTAAATAGCTTTCATTCTCTTATGGCTGCAGAGAATTGTGGGATATGTAGTTTTGTTGCACAGGTTTTACCTCATTAACTGGCTAAATGAGTATAGTATTATCTGACAAGCTTTACTGCTATTCTCCATCAACAGTGCACAAAATGTATACAAACTAAATTGCATATTCACATTTAAAGTCTATTATGATCAACATCACTTTGCATTTCATAAATACAGTCATTGGCATGACTTGAAGGCAGCATTTAACCTTTTGTATGTACAAACTTGTAACTGAATTTTGACCTCCAGGCTGTAGTTTACAATTCATCTCCCCAATTTCACATTCTCCGAGTTCCTCCTCATTCATTTTCTTTTTCTTTTTTTAAACATCAATCTGTACCTCCATTCAACCTCATAAGACATGTTGATCGATTCTAGGTGAAACATTCATCCTTGTTTTAAAAACTCTCAGAAAAATGACATAAACCACTCCATTTTCCACAGCGCTCTTGAAAGCACATTTCCTTGAAAAAGAAAAGAAGACAAATGCACGAACACACACGCACACAAAACAAGAACTAATCCCTGACCTGACAGGCGGGAGAGGAAAAGCTATGAATTAATCTAAGAGAAAGATCACAAATAAAATCAGCCTAGTGGTGACCGACCGTTCACTGGCAGGCAACTGTTTCCCATATGTCTCTCTTCCTTTGTAGAAACGGAATGAAATTGCAGAGCACTATTGAATGTAATCATACATTTGTTAAAGTGTGTAAGAGAGGCAGTCACATCCCATAACAGACTAATCTATATCCCTTAAACGCTGCCCGGCTGTCAAGAAAATGAGGCAACGGGACTGTTTAGGAATTTGTGCCGAGTCAAGTGTTTTCCTCTATAAAAGAGCCACACTGAAGAGCTGACAGCAATGACCTCCACCTTTCACCTGTTATGACAACCAGGAACAGAATGGCTGCATCTGAAATCACATACTTCCCTACTATATAGTAGGCGAAAAAAGAGGTATGTCCGAATTCACAGTTCTCATAAAAGAGTAAGCAAAAAGTACCTGGATGATCCAATACTTCTGGTGAGATTCTGAAGTGTGCATGGACACTTTACTATCCCATGAGGCCACGGGAGAGGATTTGTGAATGGCAATGAAGCGACACAACTGACGCTGGTAGGTCACATGATAATGACAACATGGCGAATGTAGTATGTCCGGATTACATTCATACTACACACATTCATACTATCTAGAACATACTTTTTTAGTGGTCATGAAGTAATTACTTATTTAACATTAGTGCCTACTCATGAGAGTATGCGATTTTGGAAGCAGCCAGTGTTTCTTATTTTGCAGCTTGGGAATGACCCGTCTAACTAAATATTTTACTAACATTATTTCTGAATGTTCTCTAAACATTTAATTTTTTAACATTTAATTTTAAAAAAAAAATGTTTTTTTTTTTCTTGTTTATGCAAACATCAAAGGGATAGTTCACCCAAATATGAAAATTATCCCATGATTTACTCACCCTCAAGCCATCCTATGTGTATATGACTATCTTCATTCAGACGAACACAATCTGAGTTATATTAAAAAATATCCTGGCTCTTCCAAGCTTTATAATGGTAGTGAATGGGGCACGAGATTTTGAAGCCCAAAGGTCACTTTTCCGCCAAAACTAGACTTGCATACGGCCATTGCCGGAAGCCAGTTATTATAGTTTATAAAGTTTTAAATATGGATGTTTTTCTTACAAAAACCCATCACTTCGCTTCAGAAGGCCTTTATTAACCCCCTGGAGCTGTATGGATTACTTTTATGATGGATGGATGCACTTTTTTGGGCTTCAAAATCTCGAGCCCCATTCACTATGCTCTTCTGATTGGCTGAGATTTTTGATTGACTTTATCGCGTCTCATAGTCGCGTCACATCTAGTGTGGACAGAGAAATTGTTTGTCGCTGGAATCTTATCGCATCGCGTCTGGTTACGACACGGTGTTAGCTGCATTCATACATTGATTGAACATGAAAATTAACCATGATTCTCTTACTGTTTGCTGGCACATATCTTCTTAGACCTTAACCTTTCACTAGCTAGTTTACCAGTTTGAATTTAAAAAGTTATTAGTGCCGTTAAACACAAATTTGATCTGTTCTTCACACAAATCCATCAAATGATTTCAGAAGACTTCCAGAGGGTTGTGAAATAGTTTGCTATAATGATTGACTTTACATTAAAGCTTTCCATATGGGCTCCAGACTGTGACAAAAATGTCTGCGAATGCGACAAAAATAGAAGTACACCACAATAATTTGGTTTCAGGTCAACAAACCGCTGTGCAAGCCATGATGCCCAATTTTCAACAAAAAGGACACTTATAAACTGGTTCTTTTTAACAAGTCAGACAAAAAGATTCTGAATCATCAGTGAATCATTCAGAGCTGAAATGTGTGTCATTTTTCGGTTATGAACTAGAAATCTGACTGTATCTCAGAATTAGAACTATAAATCAGACTAAATCTGACTATACTTTAAGTTTTTAAGCGTTAATCTGTTTACTGACTGCTTATTCATATCAAAAAGTGTCATTAAAAATACTTATTCACAATATATTGTAAAATGAATATAGGCCTATTGTAAAAAAAAATTGTCGTAGATAAGACATGTAATGGTAAAGATTCATCAAGAAGCCCTAGATAGTTTTCACACAGAATGTGAGTTGTTAGTGCACAAACTGTGCCCACTCCACCAAAAGCGCTGCATCATAATCATACTTTTTAAAGGTGAAAGTCTTTGCAGTATTCCTCCGCACTATGATTACAACGAGTACACCATCATATCCATATTGAATAGTGAGCGGGGAGTGAAACCAGCCCTGCAGAGACGGCATTCCGATGAGGGGGAATCATTACAAATTCTTTTTGATAGGAAATGTATTTGAATATCTTTCAAGCTGTCCCACTCACACCCCACACCTTTTATTTTTTCTTACATGATTTAATCTTAAGTTTGTCGTTGCGGGGTTGATTTTGCAGTGTATGAAAGAATTCACGCTAAACAAGCATTTTCCACAAAAAAAAGAAAAGAAAAAAGAAAAATTAACTCTTGGCCTCATATACATCGGAATATCGTTATGATCTGAAAGCAGCCGCCCACACCGTCTCCGACTGTGATTTTAAACTTCAGGAGATGAAATGTGGGATTGTGGGTGTTTGGATTGAATCCCTGTCCATGTGTCTATTCTTGTCATTTTTTAGCTTTGTTTTTTGTAAAATACAATCAGCTAAATGATGCCATCAAAGAAACATTAGGTAACACTGAACACTAAAAGTAAATTAAGATACAGTATTAGCAAAGCTAGCACACATAAGTTCATTCTATATTTACATTTAGTCAGCCAAGTTGAAGTTTTTGCATTAACCTCAACTCCAATCAAATCAACACACAGTCGTATAGATTTTGTGGATTGTGCCTTGCTTAAAGTGTAAATTAGCAACTGATGAAAGAATTAAGAGAATGTTTTACCAGTAACAAGACCTTTAGTAGACATGGGAGTTAGATATATTGCCTATTTATGACAAATTTAGATGATTTATTGTTTTTATAGATTAACTGATATGCACAATCAATTTTTATTTATGACATTATTTCTGGGTTTTGGCAGAAAAACATGATATTATTATGAATATTTTAAAATAAATAATACTACTAATATTTTTTATTATTGTTATTTATGCCATTATATTTATGCAAATTTATGCAAAATACATGAAATATAATACTTTACCTCTGAATACCATTGTTGGGTGATCTTATTTAGAGACACTGATTAATGCCATTTATCGGTATAGAGATATATTAAAGAACCAATAATCAATTGTTAAAATGAACTGAACTTAAAGTAAAGGTCAAACCAATTACTGGTCTATCTCTACTGGTTTTCCATGTTTGTCTATGGACTTTTGTTATACTTCCTGTCCCAAGTGCCATGTTTGTAGTCTTTTGTAGTTTTTCATGTTGATTAATTCCCTGATTTTTCCAGGTGTGTCTTGTCTGCCTTGGTATACCCTGTGTATAAACAGCCCTTGTGTTCTCTGTCAGCTGTTTGATATAGATGTTTGTGTTCCTGCTTTATGTGTTTCCTGGTTTCTTCTTATTTTGTTTATTAAATCATCCTGGCCCTGTTTAAACCTGGTACTAAGATGCGTTTTGGTCGATCGGATCACAAGTGGATGATGCTAAATACAGGTGTAAACAGGGTCTAAAACATTTTGAGCTTGTCCACTTTCGACCTCTTCCAGAGGTAGTCGAAAACACATTCGACCGGATTGCTTTCGTAGTGTAAACGCTCATGTGGTCGAATGTGTTTGAACAGAGCAAAAGACCTCCTACTGTCCGCCAACTGACCTAATGCGTAAACATTATGGGACGTGCGTTAGCCAGACGGGATTTAAACTTTGTTGGCTGAAGACCTAAGTTTGGTTAGAAGACGAAAAACGTACCAAGCACAATGTTCTCTCACCATTCCTGATTTCTAACACACACTCACCGCGTTCAGCCGGTCTTGCGGCTGTCAGAGCAGAAACAAAAGCTGATGCTCTCATTGTGTTTTCCCGTCATCTCTGGGCGCGTTCATATGTAAATTGTGCGAGCTTATTTTGTCCATTAGATTGAAAGATCTGAAAAAACCCATACATTTACCCACCCCTCAAAGAAATCAGGACAGAAGTGGATGAAAATGGACAAAAGAGACGGATTAAAATACCAGGTGTAAACGGGTATGTGTTTCTCTCATCGACTTGTGATCCAATCGACCAAAACACATCTGGAAATAAACAGAAACATTTAAAACAAAGAAGATTTGTGATGTGAAATGAAGAAATATAAAAAATATATAAACATCTGCACTATTTTTAGGTCACTAATCCAATAAAAGAATATTTGTTGCATTGACAAAAAAGGGGACAAAACCAAATACTAAGAAATTCATTAGTTTATGTTAGATTATAAATCTATTTCTCTGTGCCAACACAACAATATTCTCAGTCCCTCCTTTCACTCAAGAATGCACGGGCCCATGGAAAGAGTCATGAATATGAAGCCAATCTCCGTTCACAAAACTTCTTCAAATTTTACTTCTGTACTTGGCTTTATACATGTTTCAGGGGTGGTGTAGCAACTGTCCAATGAGAATATACATTACATAATTATAGAATGTGAGACACAGAATAATAAGTCTGTATACGGTCAGTTTCCGGCTGAAGGCACCATTCTTCCAAGACCAGGAGAGAGAAAACAGGGAGAAACAGAGAAAGAAAAGTCAGGCTGATAAAAAAAAGGGATCTAGAAGCACTAGTTTCTGACTATGTACTGAAAAATTCACTTTTAGACATACAGTACTTTAGAAAGAGAAAAATAGCACATTTAGATAACTTTCCATACTTCAGAAACAGATTAGAAACAGTTTACATATTTTTATATAATAATAATAAGCACAGGTAAGTGATATATATATATAGCTGCAGTATGTCAGCCAAGAGAACATGTTTGCAATGGCGGGAAACGAAAGACTTGGTGACTAGAACTATATCTAGATGTAGCTATTTTTTGGGGGCTCATCATTATCATCAGTATCCAAACAGCTGAAGTAGGACCAGCCTGGATTCTTGCCCTGCGTGCTTCTCTTTAAATGAGCTGCCCCGTGGATCTGTTTTCCAGCCGCCCGTCAAATGCTCTCTGACTTTTCCCAGAGTTACTAAAGGAGCTTTTCTGCTCTGCCTATCAAATCCTGTTTAATCTGCCTTTAAGAACACAGCCTTTCATCTCTCCAGCCCCTCATACGAAACGCCCATTTAGGACCATCACCGTAAGGGTCATTCCTTAAGGTCAAAGAAGACGTGCTGCTCGATGCGCACCACTATCGCTAAAGTGACAGTAAGGACGGTGTGTGTCCTGATATTAACCAAGGACAAAGAGACATCTGAAGTGTTATTGGTCTGTGTTCTGATGGGAGGTAAGGTCACTGCGGTGCATTGCAGCAACGTGCATCTGAAAACGGGTATAGATCTATATGTGGTTGACAAGCACATTCATGCAAACTGATTTTAAGATGTTTAAGACCTATTTGAATATATTTTAAAATGTTATTTATTCCTGTGATGGCAAAGCTGAATTTTCAGCATAATTTCTCCAGTCTTCAGTGTCACATGATCCTTCAGAATTCATATAATATGCGGATTTCGTAACATTTCTTATTATTTTCAGTGTTGAACACAGTTGTGCTGCCTAATATTTTTGTATAAGGTGTTTTCAGAATCCTTTGATAAATGGAAAGTTCAAATGAACCGCATTTATTTGAAATTTATTTTTTTGTAACAATATAAAAGTCTTTGCTGTCACTTTTGATCAGTTAAATGAATCCTTACTGAATAAAAGTATTATTTAATTTACTTTTTGTTTTAAAAAGGTGGTATTGTAATAAATTATGATGGATAGATGTATATTCATTTAGATGCTGTTGACAAACACAAAATGACTTGAAAACTGATTTTAAGATGTTTAGGAGGACATCCTTCATGGGTACTTTACTGATTGTGTGTCAAAAACTGCATTAATTAAAACACTCTGGAATCTCTCCAGCCAAAAGCGTGTTTTTACATTCTCTACAGGATTTGCGAGAAGGTACCTGAGGGACACCGTAGAAAACGGGGGCAGAGAGAACGGGCTCTTCATTCATTTTCATCACCAATCAGCACGCCGCCTCTTAAATAATGCATTGATCTCTGGGCTTGCTGTTAATTCCCCCGTTATCAAGATGTGCAAAGTGGACGTGGCAGCGCTTGATGGATGAGAGGTACAGGCCAGCTGTCTATTTGCTTTGACAGACATATTCCCACTGCAGTGGAAGCTCAGGCAACCTTTGAGTATCAACGTCTTATCTGTCTTTCAAAGTGGAGCAGAGGACAGTCTCATTAAACCACAAGCAGTGCTTTTCAAAACAACTTATAAGTTATAATAGCAATTCACATATAAAGCTCTTTCCTGGTATGCAAAGCTATTTATTTCTGAGATAAAGCTCAATAAGTCAAAAAAAGATGTAAGATGTTTCTTTAGGCAAAAAAAAAGTTGTACATCTTCACTTGTCTGTAACAAAACTAAAATCTGTAGGCCCACCCATCTGCCCACAAATGAGCATGAGATGGTATCATGAATATCATATATCACATATCAATTCCTTGACGCATTTTCTATTGAAATAGGAAGCATACTTCCTATTTAGTATGCAAAAAATACTAAGATGACTGAGATTCTGAAGTGTGTAAAGTGAATACTTTTCTGTCCCTTGAATTTAGGAGTGTCAAATTCAGAAATAAAATAATAAAAAATATACTATATTGTTCAAAAGTTTTGGGTCGGTAAAATTTTTAAAATGTTTTTGAATGATGTTTCTTATATATGCTGACCAAGGCTGCATTTATTTGATCAAAAAGTAGTGTAATATTGGTAAATATTATTAAAATGTAAAATAACTTTTATTTTTTATTATTATTATTTATTTATTCATGTGATGGTAAAGCTGAATTTTCAGCAACCATTACTCCAGTCTTTAGTGTCACATGATCTAAAAAACGTAAACACAGGCAGCTGATTTCTTGCCTCGCTGCCTTATCCACCTTATTTTTCAGGTAAGAGCGGGCCAGGCGTGGCCATTTGTAAATTTAATGTGTCTGGCTTCCGGTGTCATTTGCTTTCAGTTAATTTTAGCTGTACAAAACAGCTCGTTATGCTGCTTGATATTGCAAACTTTGTCCTATTTCTTACCATATTATTTTAATGTATTGTCTTAATTGTCAACATGCTGGTTTGTAGCTCAAACAGTTTTACAGTTTACTGCACTTTGATATTCGCAGCTAATAAATCAGAAATCTCGCACATTCAAAGAAAACAGCGTTGGAACAATAAGATAGATAGATAGATAGGCAATGACTATAATGCAGACTGCATTTGCACACAAAGGTACCTCACGAAACTACTAACTAAGCTATAGTAATTTCTAGCTAGAAATGACATCAGAAGTGAAAAACGTTGGTCAAAAACGTACATTTACACACAATCTGACCAGCAACCGCAACTTTCAGACGCCATCTTTCTCTTTTTCTTTTTCACAGAATGGAAAGCACCGGATTAACATTGTATTCGGACGTGCCTTGGTGCCTTCCTACCTTTTAAGTTTTGGGACGCAGCCTAGGTGTGTCCGACTTAAAGCGGAGCTGCGCAGACCGAGCGGTGTATGACATCAAAGTACCGCGAGAGCGATTAGAGAGTGGACGGAGCCGTTGCTTTCGAATCGCTCTCGCGGTACTTTGATGTCATACACCGATCGGTCTGTGTAGCGCCACTTCAAGTCGAACACACCTATTCTAATATGCTGATCAATGCTGAAACCAGTTGTGTTGCTTAATATTTTTGTGGAAACCATCATACATTTTTTCAGGATTCTTTGATAAATACAAAGTTTAAATAAACAGCATTTTTAAATAGACTTTTTTTTGTAACAATATGAAAGTCTTTAATGTTGCCTTTTTTTTTTTTTTTTTATCAATTTAATGCATTCTTGCTGAATAAAATTATTAATTTCCTTTTAAAAGAATACACTGACCCCAAACTTTTGAAAGGTAGTTTAATAAATAAATTCTGATCATCTGTGAGAAGTGCTACTGTTTAAAGTGTTAAAGTGCGTCTTTGGGCTTAAATTGTACTTAGCTATTTAAAAACACTAATCAATTATTTTTGCGGTTGTTGTTACGTCACATATCAAAGAACATATGGGTCAATCGTATTTGCTAAAGGTTAATTTGGTAGGCTGTTAGCAATATATTTGCATATTGATGACCTCAAACTTGGACTAAAAACCACAAAACATCAATTTGGTTTTTACAGGGTCATATTGTGTAAACTTTTGCACCGTGTTCATTTTTCAGAAACATAAAAGAAGGCAAACTACAAAGAAAGATAGGGTAAAAAGACAGGTTCAGTGCCTCGTTTGGTTACAGGTATGAATGACATCATTACATTCTTTAGTTAATTTTTTGTTTAACATAAGGTTACAGGACATCAGGAGACATCAGTTCCCTTGTTTGACATCTCAAACCCTTCCATAATTTTGCATTCAATATTACCTCATGTTCTGTGTACACACGATGGGATGAATATGATACTGATGATGTCATTATTTGAGCTGAGTGACAGAGTTCAGATGTGGTGAAGGTGCGTCCTCTGCTGGCCACAGACTGAGGTTACACCTTGAACAATGGTTTAATTTGTTCACATTTAGATTCTTACAACGTATAAAACTATGCTCCATCAATAGCAAAATACAAATTAGACATCTTAGGCTATATCGGATAGTTTCTTATACAGCAATTAGATTAATTGGAGATCAAATGGAGTTTCAGTGATTCTCAAAAATGTTTCCCTAACAAAAAGTCCCCAAGTAATTTCACATGTCTGTCTCCTCTTGAATTTCAGAACTCAACAATTGTTCAGATTTGGCCAAGATTCCAAAGTCTACAATCAAAAGTCAGAGATTCAATTAATTAATTACCAATTATCTGATTTAAATGATCTGAGTTATGTTATCATCCATCAGCCTTCCCATATGTCAACAATTGACTCCTTAGTGTCTACTTTTTTTTCCAGTAAAGAAGTTTATGTGAAACAAAATAACATCATGAATACCTCCATGAGCTATGACAGAGCAACCTCTAAACAATAACATTTTCTTCTCGAATTTTATCTTAGCTTGGTTATCTCGTGAGGCATTACCTTAACCTGCTCATAATCATAAGCCATATTAAAAAAAAAAAAAAAAAAAAAAAAAAAAAAAATGTATTAGCGTGTTGGTAAATAAATATTGGTAGTGGGTGTTATATTCTTCTAAAGCCCTATAATACAAAAACATGTTTTATATTATATTATATTATATTATTATATCAATATATTATATTATATTATATCCCTCTGAAGCTTAGCAATAAAAAAATCCCTCATAATATATATTATATTACATATTATATTAATTCTGAAGGAATTTATTACTATAATATAATATAATTATGTAAAAATATAAATGACTGTATTCAATGTAAGCAAAGTGGAAAGTATCATATTATATTATATTATATCCCTCTGAAACTCAGCAATAAACAAATCTCTCTAATATAATATAATATAATATAATATAATATAATATACTTTTCACTTTTGCTTACAATGCTGCAAGCAACCAAATGTTTCATTCTCACCATATGGGGGCGACATTACTGCAGAAATCACACACTTTCACTTACAGTACCATCATCTACTGCTGGCCTGTCTGTGTGTGAGTGTCTGAGTTGAGAGAGAAAGAGAGGGAGAGAGAGAGAGAGTGTGTGTGTGTGTGGATGGAGGAGGCAGAGCCAAACACACATACACAGACCAGGACCACACCGACCGGTCTGTCTCCTTAAGATGCTGGAATAACGGCGAGAAACGAACATCTTTCGATTGTTGATCTTGACCAGCTCACTTACTGTCACCAAAATGTCTGGAAAAATAGACAGCAAGCAAGGTGAGTGTTTACATTTGTTTACATTTATTAATAATGTGAAGATGAACTTCAGTTAGCCGCGTTAGCATTAGCGTCAGACGAGGGTTCAAGGCCACTGACAGGATCAGAGCATCTTATCTTTATATTATTTTTAATAGCCAAATGTCTCATATAAATGCCCTATATGATATATTCAGGTCATTAAATACATTTATAAGAGGATATGATATAAATGTCTACATGAGTTCGTCTCAGACAGCTGTATTTGGGTGTGGACGGAGCTACTTAGCGCTGTTGTTGTCTTTAGCTAGCTATCAGACTTCTCGTTTTCATAATGTTTTCTCCCATTTGCTGTTTATTTATAAGATGTAGTTTGTGTTATGTAGCATTTGTTATTTATATAGAGTTTGTGTTACTGTTGTTTTTGTGTTGCTGTCTGGCTATTTCTGGCAGTGTTTTGGTGTGTTATAATGGTTGTAATAGACTATTCTGTGTATTTAAATATAGTGATTATTATTAAAAGGAAAATCTGAACGTTTTATCTGACAAAATTTCTTATGTATGTTGAATAAGAGCTCCTTTGTTTATACGAGCTTGTGGCACGAATGACATCCTGATAGATAGACACAGTTTATATATATTCACACAGCTAGATAGAAAGCGATCATCACTCTGGTTATGAGATTCTACTCTGTTAACTTGAGGAGTTTTACACTCTTTTTTGTGATTGTTTTGATGAGTACGTCTAATTTACACTGACAAGTAACAACCTCTGTCACTTCCTTTCTCATAAGTTTTAGAGAAGTTTGAGTCATTTACTATGGGTTAACAGTTCACTCTGTAGGATAGATAAATAGACATATTTGAATGCTGTGTTATATACATGTAATGCACAATGCTGTGTTATATACATGTAATGCACAATATGCACTGAGATATATTGAAATAGATACATAATTCCATTGCATCATCGCTCTTATGCTTTATGCATTTATCTGTTGTTTGCATGTTATTTATGTGTTATGGTTTTTGTGCATGGTGGATAATAATTGTAATTTACTCTTATGGGTTGCATCCATTGTCACTTTCTTAATAAGTTGGTTCAGAAAGATTGTAATCACTTTATTCATGTTAGGCTAGATTAGATATTGGTGCATAAACTGTGCTGTTAAACGCAAGTCTAATATTTTACCCTGCTGCATTCAGTGACTGAATGTTTTTATGAATAAGGCAATATGCTTGTTAACTAACTACACTGTGAGGTTGCCAACATTGTCACTTCCTTTCTCTGAGGGTTCAGAGAAATTTGAATCACTTGTGGGTAAGTGGTGCTCTTCTTGTCAGAAGTTCAGTTGTTCATCTCTAAATGGCCCACTAATGTAGAGTCTGGTTTGCGTAGGAGGATGTTGGCCAATGTCTTCTGGGTTTTTTTAGACATATCTCTTGAACTGTACTTGTTTTAGCTGGTTAAGATGTGCGCTTTTCTTTTTTTTTCTTTCTTTTTTTTCTCAGTATTTTAGCAACAAAAGAATCAGAAACTGAAAGGGGAAGTTTCTTTTGTGCCATTCAAGTTTTATCAGGTCATGCTGACAATATTTTCATCTTTATCTTTCTTTGTTTTTTTTATTTTTTTATTTTTTATATGATTTAAATATAGAACTTTTGTGAAATGCAACTTTGCACAAATCTGTTTGATTGAGAGTGATTGCTTTGTAAAATAAAACCCAAAGGATCATTCCAACATCGTTTACTGTAATGAAGCTTAATACATTGATATTTTAAACCCAGACTCTATGTTTGGTAGTCGTTCATCTTGGTGGTGGAAACTTCAGGTTAAGATGTGGCCAGAGTTTGAGGACGGTTCTTAAGTGTGTGAAAGAGAAAAACGGTCTGTTCAGAGGTTGTGGTTGACTACTTTGTCTGTGTCAGAAGAGGATATGCAAAAAAAAGAGGATATGAATTAGTAGACTGCACTTCTCACTACGTGAGGATCAAGAAGCAGATGGAAAGATCACATCCTCTGAATGCACAAGCACAACTTGTTGGTTTGTCGTGTTTTTTTTTTTTAGCAGAGCACCGCATTTTCTTAGACAGTCATTCAGCAAGTTGGCTCTCATGGACAATTATCATGTTTAGATTAGCAGTCACATCAGTTACTGTGAGATAAGACAGTTAAGACATCCATCGTTCTGGGTAATTCCAGGCCTGCAACATTTTTAAACTCATTAACTATCTTTCAGTAACCATATCAGATTCTTTTCCTTCCGTTGTCTCTTTTTGTTTTTGGCTGTTAGAGGTCAGATTACCAATAACAAATTTAAATGTTAATTTACCATTTTTTTGTCCTAAAATATTTTTGATGACTCACCCAGTTCCAGATTTTTGATTGTGTAAAGACTGAGAATGTCCTTCTCGCTCAAACCAGCTGCTTCTGACTAGCCATAGTAATTAGTACATTGCTGAGATGTAAACTGAATCCTATTGGCAATTTGTTAAAAGTGGCAAACTGTTTGATCCTGCCCCAACTTTTCAATAGGGTCATTCCGTGTCAAATCAACCACATTTCAGAAACTTCAAATTTTGATTTTGTTAATCTTTTTCTGAAGAAAGACAAACATCATAAATGGTGATTAAAGCCCAAATATTAAACCTCATGAATGTATATTGACTGAGTAATCCCCTATTTTGTTGAGCGGGGTCAAAATGACAATTTTCACATGAGATTTGGAGCCAAATTACAGGGGGGTTAAAATGACTTTAGAAAGATGACAGCATCGTTATTCTATTTTTACACAGAGATTGGTAGGTCTATTAGTTAAATCTGTTTACTTTAGCAATGTTTGTTGCATTTTATGCCAACGGTGACAGTTCAGAAATGGGAAAAAGCACTTTGTGTTTTTTGCCCCAAGTTTGCATGCCTGTAACTCAAGAAGTATTAAAGATATCTCAATATCCTTTTAGATTCTGGTTCTTAATATACTTTTCTTGTGGTATCTTCATTTTAAAGGCCCTATATGGTTTAATCCCAGAGATATGGAGATCTTGATGCGACTCCATGAGTAAATTGGTCAGTTGTACACATATTCAGTGGTCGAAAACCAAATGTGGGTCACTTTGCATACATCTGATATTTTTTTCTTTTAAAGAGGAATATCTGAACAACAAATAATGTTGAAACTAGAAATGTATCTCGTTTTATTTCTATCAACACAGTTGCATAGAACATACCTGTCTGAGTGCCATAAATATTATTTTTCCAAAGTTTGCATGCCTGTAACTCTAAAAGTATTAAAGAGATCTTAATATCCTTCTAGATTCTCATTCTTAATAAACTTTTCTTTTGGAATCTTTATTTTCAAGGGCCTATATGGTCAAATCCCATAGATATGGGGATCTCAATTCGGCTCCATGTTCAATTTGTTGAATTTTACCACCCTGTAATTTGGCTCCAGACTCGTGTGAAAATTGTCATTTTGACTCCCCTCTACAAAACAGTGAATTACTCAGTAAATATACATTCATGACATTTAATATTTTGGCTTTCTTAATCATTTATGTATTTCTTTCACCAGAAAAAAAAGAAAGATCAAAATCAAAATTTTTAGCCAGGGGCGGTTCTGGTTAAGTTGACATGGAATGACCCAATAGGAAATGCATCATCACAAGAAAGAAAAGCTTCTATCTTTGAGCTATCTATCTATGTGGTTCTCTTCTTTATGCCTCCTAAATACTTAGGAGCTAATCTACTCACACCCAACTTTCAAAGCTAGTATCCACATGAGTCGAAAATCCTGACAAAACTCCATTAAACTCACTTGTCAGACTCTTTCTGGCTTTGATAAAAAGAATCTGTCGTATGGTTTGAAACTTCACAGAGCGCCCTCGCAAACCCGGGGTGCTTCATTCCTCTAATGTGTGTGCGGATAAATTTCCCCTAAATGGTTTTGTGCCCTGCACAATAGTGTCATCACCAGAATTCGTTCCAGAGCGACATGCTCCAAGAGAGCGGTAAGTCCCACTGTGACCAATTCAGTTTGTAGTCGAAGAGGATTTCACTGTACACAAAAGACAGAGTCTCCTCTCGCATATATTCCCAAGATACAGAATATGGTTAATGTCTCATAGTGCATTGAACCTGAAAGCTGCTAAAACTAAAACTTTTAAAAAATTGTTTTTGTGAATTGAAATAAACCTAAAATAAAATGTAAATATTGAAAAACATAAACGAATAGTAGAATTACTGCCTTGGCATCTAACTAAAATAAAATAAGACAAGTTGAAGTTGAAGTACTAAAATGACTAAAACTAAACCTGAAATAAAAAAAAGTTAAATAGATTAAAAAAAAAAAAAAAAGACTAAAACTCAAGTAAAATTAAAATGAAAAAGCTAATTCAAAATATTAATAAATGCTATAATATTATAGAAATAATACTATAATAACACTGTATTGGGGTGGGCGACTTCGTGTAACGTGAAATTAGTCATTTATATTATGGTAATGGTGTGAAACAATATACATTTATTAAATTTAACAAAAAATGGTTTATATTTTAACAACCATGAGGAAATGCATTTTTTGAGTTACTTTTCCCCATAATAATGTGTGTTTTTGTTTACCTTCAGAATCCCAGCGTTCCCACTTGACATCCTTTACGATGAAATTAAAGGACAAATTCCATTCTCCAAAAATCAAGAGGACACCATCAAACAAAAAGTCCAAACCACCACCAGAACAACCCGTGAAGTCCCCAGAAAAGACTGTGACCAAGGTATGAAATAAAAGTTACTATAGTATTTCTGGCTGTTAACTACATAAACAAGGGCAGTCTGAAAGCAAATAAGCACAATGATGGTTTTGCTGACATTCTTTGCCACATTTAGAGTCTGAGTCGATTAGAGGAGCACGAGAAAGAAGTGGTCAGCGCCTTGCGGTATTTCAAGACTATTATCGACAAGATGGTGGTGGACAAGAAGGTCTTGGAAATGCTTCCTGGTTCTGCTAGCAAAGTTTTGGAAGCCATCATGGGCTTGGTACAACTTGATGGCAAGACAATGAGCAGGTAAAATATTTTAAGCATCTTGAGAGTATTAGTTTATTGTTCAGCTATAAAAAACATGCTTTCTACAGTCATGCATATTAATATTTATTTTACTTCCTCCTCCATCTGTCTGCAGTTCAAGAGTGTCCTCATGTCTCAGTCGACTCTATCAAAGTCTTGCAAACCTCATTCGCTGGTCAGACCAAGTGATGCTGGAAGGAGTGAATTTGGAAGATAAAGAAATAGTTACAACTGTCACCATTGTGATCAAAGCAGTGCTGGATGGTGTGAAGGTATTAATGTTCAATAGAACTCTGTCAGGACTTGTTTTGCAGTCTGTTGACGTCTCCATCTATTCTCCACCCATATTCCAGCTGTATTTAGCCATGGGTTTTGTTCTTAGTTGATAGTATTGTGTGTAAAGATGACTTTGCCTGTGGTTTCCTGTAGGAGCTGGTTAAAGTTGCCACTGAGAAGCAGGAGCACCCCTCCCCTACGACCCCCGTCAAAACCCTGCCCCCTGTCTCCAGTCCAAAATGGTAAATGAAGAGCTTTTTGTAAAAGAACATTAAGCCTTATGAAATTTTTTAAAAGTGAGGTGGCTGGTGTTGAAATATATCATTCATTTTTACCACTTTATAATAGCAGTGTTCCAGAGCCCCCCATCACTGAATCGAAGGAAACCGTCTTGAATAATACCCCTACCCCAGCCGAGGCCACAGAGACCCCAAATGATGTCCCTGATGAGGAGGTGGCCCCTCCTAAACCCCCTTTACCTGGACTCAAAGTGCCTGAACATTGGTATGAAAGCTTTGTCAAACCTTAATCTTTGTGGCCTAAGAAATCCGTTCAGCTATGTGTTCAGCACTATCTACAAATACGGTACATGTTGGTTAATTTTATAAGCAACGAAGACACAATTCTTGTATTTCACTTGTGTTGTTAAAAGTGTTGAATATGTTATTATTATTAATTATGCGATGGCACCTATTGTATCCGTTGGCATTCTTCTTCTTATTATTCTTCTGCTCTGGGAGTCTATGGCAGTCCATAGAACCACTTGCAGGAAAGTTTTGAAATTTGGCACACTGATAGAAGACAGTCCCATCATTAACTACAGCAAATTTGGTGTCTCTAGATCAAACTCTCTAGCGCCACCACCTGTCCAAAGTTTCACTCATGTTTACGCTAATAAATTTTGAACCATAAGGGTTAGAAACAAAATTCTTCTTTTTTCTTCTGATTCCTTGGCTCAATACGATTCGATTGCACCATATGACGTCATTTTCTGTCATGAAACTTTTCGTGCCAAATTTTCCCGCCTAAAAAAAAGACTTTTTTCAACTCCTGCTAGACGGTTGCTCCAAATTTCGTGAAAATCAAATCAGATCTTCAGACTATGCTGGCAAAAAGTTATCAAAAGCTTTTTGATAAACCCAACCATTCTCGAATAATGTGCAAGCAAATTCGAAAAAGAGCATGCCAAATTGGACGCGAGGCTATATCTCCACAATGCTTTAGCGTATTCTGACCAAACTTAGTACGTCATCACAAGCATGACCTGAGGTTACATGCTGCGTTTCGGCACAGTGCCACCTACTTGTCCGGAGATAGCAAAAATGACTATTTTTGCTTATAACTTCCGAACGGGTTAGCCAAAAATTATAAAGCTGGTCTTGTTATGCCGAGTTGAATGATATCCAATTTTACCATATCGGCCATTTTGGGCGTCGGCCATTTTGCATTTTGTAGCAAAATGATGTATTTTTTGAATGCATTGGCGTATCATTACGAAACTTGGTATAGGTCATTAGCACGATGCCCTGAAGGAGCCTGAGTTGTTTTGAGACAGCGCCACCTAGTGGTGAAAACATATATTCATATGCTCATAACTTTTGATGTGGTTGACTTATTTTCATGAGCGTCATCTCGTTAGATTCCTGAATCCTTGCCGAGTCCAGCAATACCTAACATTCTAGGTTTCACTTTATGATTTGTGCAACATTGCGATTTAGCGTTAAAACAGCGTTCACGAATATCTTTGAAACCGTTAGTCCGATTGAGACGAAATCACCGTAGGAAATTCGTAAACATAGGTCGTGGGCTATACGTTATACGTTTCCAAAATTTTGATAGTAAGTGGCAAAAAATTCAATCAATGTCTTGTATGGGTTATTTTTTTATGTACTCATACATGTCTATAACTCCTAAACGAAATTAGATATTTTCACCAAATTTGTCACTTATTTATGGGCACACTTTGAGGACAAAAAAAAAGAGGTGGGATTGCACCTGTTATATTAATGTTTTACTTATTTAAAAAAATCTATTTAATTTTAGTTTTTGCCTTTAATTGAATTTTTTATTTAAAATGTATCATTAGAATAATACAAAATCACACATCAGGGGTTTAAACTGCATTAAGATTTCCCAAATTGTAGGATTGAAAAATTAAGAACCCTGTTGAAAATGAATGGAAAATACAACAGAAAATGTCAGGCCCTATTGTGTGCTCTATCATAGAAATTGCTGTTTATTTAGTTCACAAGCTTCATGGAGTGAAACCAAACATGAGTGTGATGGTATGAAAGGTGGTACTGCACAAGGCATGCTGTTTATAAGAAGAAACGTGAAGTGGGCTGTGTTATCTTAACGTGCCATCTTATCTGGATTACAAGCAGTAAACATCTAGATATCACAGGTGATGTGGTTAACAGCATGTCGTGTGTGTTTTAAGTGCTAGGTTTAGCTACAGATCATTGCAAAGACCCATCACGGTTTGCGGGAAGCCTAAAAGAAAAGGTGTGAAAGAGCAATATAAATAGTGGTATTCTTGAGAATTCAGGTCTTTGTAGGGTGCAGCAGTAAAGCCTCGGCTTCCTCTAGCAGAGAGTCATTGACATATGGGCTGTTTTCTGAGAAACAGTGTCAGCTCTACTCTGTAGACTGAAAGAGACAAGAAAGAGAGAGTGCAAGAAGGGATATTCTGATACCAAGTCTAGACAGTAGGGGATTAAGTTGTGCTGCTGGCATTAAAGAGAGTTTGCTTTGTACTCTGAATTATTTGCTGGCATTTCCATGTTTTTGGCAGGTTTCCAGCCTTCCAACAAGTCTGTGTCTCTGATATATGAGCTTTTTGTTGGAGATTATTTTGATGCCAAGTTTAGCCTACCAACTGGTCTGTTCACTGAGCAGCCTGGTGTTTTTGTCTATAATTTAAAGTCAACTTGATATTTAAAAGGGTTAATTCACACAAAATTGAAAATTCTGTCATCATTTACTAATCCTAATGTCCTTCCAAATCTTTATTACCTTCTTTTTGCTATGGAACACAAAGGAAGATGTTTAGCAGAATGTTTGCAGTGTTAGTTAATATTAATAAGACCGCAAAGAAAATGGCTACTCTCTGCTATTGATTGTTCACTTGAATAATTAATGGAAAATCTAGAAGCTATGTTTACTTCATTGAGGAATACCATACCATTATTTTAATTTGATAACATTTATTTTAATGTTTAATAACTTAACTTTAATTAAATTTGTGTTCACTAGCATATTAGTAGCTATTGAATATTACTGTGGTATTGAAATTGGTATCAATTATTGGTATTGACTACTGGAATTTTGATATTATGTAGACAAATATTAATAAATGCTGTAGAAGTATTGTTCGTTGTAACTAATGTAGTTAACTAATATTAACAAATGAAACCTTATTCTTTTATGACTGCAAGCAAGGTCTCTGATGAAGTTGTCCATGCATAGTGCAAAGACCTGATTAATAATGAATTTTGTTGTTTTCAGTCGTCTTTGCATCCTTAATATCCCAGAAGCACTGTGAAGCACAGTTAGCTCACTGAAATGGCATGTAGATGTTTTCATGGCCAACAGTCACTCGGCTCCCAGCCGAAAAATGAGTCTCATCCCTTTACCAGCAGCCCTGTGTTGGTTTACATCAGTCAGACTGTTAAAATAAATGACCATGTTAGGACTACGACAGATCTTCCAGGTGTTTTATAGTTTCCCTTCATGGCGAGAACCTTATTAAATCCCCTTTCAAGCCTCTCATCTGGTGAAACGATTTAATACTTCTGTCTGACCTGGCATGTTAAGACTGGTTATTCAGAAGATAATCGGTATTTGTAAATGTCAGCCAGACATACTCTACATTCACTATGAGTCAGTTCTTCTGCTAGTCACTCTTCTGTATGACTTCACTGTTAGCAGCTGTTTTGGGGCGACAGAGCAACTAACCAGACTGACTGATTTATAAAGTTGTGGTTTGTGGTTCCAGAGCTAGATTCCACTTTCGCTTTGCAAAAATGTTCCTGGTCACTTGGGATTGGTTGCAGACTTTCATAACCCAGAATGTGTCTGTAGGTTTCTTGATTGACAGTTTGTATGAGACTTTTTATTATGACTATAGTTTATCCATCTGACACTAGCATTGGCTAAACAAACTCTCCCCTTGCAGTCCACCGGCTCTCCCCCCAAAGAAGCGTCAGTCGGCACCGTCTCCCACGAGGATTGCCGTGGTTGCGCCGATGAGTCGTACCACAAGTGGATCAAGTCTTCCTATTGGTATCTGTCGACAGGTGAGATTTTGGTGCTCCCTTGGCGCTTTAACCTACTTATGAGCCTCATGTGGGCCTGAAATGAAAGTATTTTCCCTTTAAAATTGCTCTTTAGTAACCATTCAGAATTAATCTGAAGTTTTGTGCAATAAAAAGGTCACTCAGTTGTTAGTAGCTAGGACAATTTTTAAAGGGATAGTTCATCAAAAAAATGAAAATTCTGTCATTTACTCATCCTAATGTCATCCGTAGGGTAGTGTTGTCAAAAGTACCGACCTCGATACCAATGATCAACACTTCAAAAACATGTTGTAAATAGACATCAATGACGCTCTTCACAGAGTGCTTACACAGATACACACTGATAGATGCCGGCTTTCAAACGCTCCCACTCCCGCTTTCAAATTCAAACGCTCCCGTGCCTTGATCATTGTAGCCAATCACAGACATACAGTATATGTTGAGCGCGTGAACACAATGGCCAATCAGAGGTGTTTACGAATCCGCTCAAAGCGTCACATTTTTAAAATTTCAGTACCGACTTGTTATCGAAGTCAGTACTTTTGACAACACTATGTGGAGCACAAAAAAGATATTTTAAAGGACATTTCAGCTGTTTTGCCAATAAAATGAAAGTTATTGGGGTCTAAAACAACATTGCACTTAACTGATTTTATTGTATGGATTAAAAAAAAAACAATCAATGGTTTATCAGTAATTAATATCCAACATTCTGTCCCAGACTAGCTGGCTCCTAATAATCTTACAAAATAAAATTTGAAACATTTTTGCCATTATTTTGGTTACTCGGTTGTCACTAGCTAGGATGACTTCTCACCCAAAAATTTTGTCGTCATTTTCTTACTCTAATTTCATCTGTAAAACAAAAAAGATATTTTGAAGAATGTTTTCGAACTATTTTGTTCATGAAAAAGTCACTTGGATCTAAAAGAACATTGGACGCCAATAACTTTATTGTATGAATAAAAAAGCACTTAAACATTTTTCAAAATATCTTCTTTTTTGTTATATGGAAATAAAAAATGTCATGCAGGTTCGGAATGTCATGAGGGTGATTAAATAAATGAATATTCAGTAGAAAATATTTAACGTTTGATTGTATCTTGAGGTTAACTGTTCTTATTTTCACCTAAAGGAGTATGAGGCAGATGCCTTACAAAGGCGTTTTTCAGGAGGTAGTCACTCCTATGGAGGGGAATCACCACGACTGTCCCCATGTGGCAGCATCGGCATATTGAGCAAGTCAGATGAACAACTGTCCTCTTTGGAGCAGGACAGTGGACAGTGCTCTCGTAACACCAGTTGTGAGACTCTAGGTGAGCGTTTAAATCATTATTGGGGAAGCTACTTTGAAATAGTAGCTTGTCAGGCTACACACCTCAAGAGTGGTTTAAATATATTGGCGTTTTATCTTGTCCCCTTGTTTACCCAGACACAGCGGAGAGCTACGACCCCGACTATGACTTCCTGCATCAGGACCTGTCTAGCATCGACCAGATCCCTCCCGCACACACGGGGGGTTGTCTGAGCCCTCTCCCTGAGTCTCATCACGAATCATCCTCCTCCCCTGTTCAATTTCAGTCGATACCACCCGCTCTCCCGAAGAAGGAACGGCGAACCCCTCAGCCTCTAGTAGAACGACTGTACTCTCAATATGACAACGTTCCAGATGAAGACATGCAGACCCCTGCCTTCCCCCTCTTCCCTTCGATGCCACCCTCGAACCCTGGAGTATTCATGGGAAACTTCGGCCCTGCTGAGAACACACAGATCCCTCAGAGCCCTCCACCCCTGCCGGAGAAGAAGAGTCGGCATAGTGAGTATGAGCACTTCAGATTCAGACTTGTCTAGTCGAAACCGATAGCCTTGTGGAAGCGCTCTGACATGTAGCGCAGATGCGTCCGGGATTGTGGTCTTTTACAGATCACGTCCCCTTCTACACTCACATTTTGCTTCCTGTCAATTCTCTATTTAAAAAAAAAAAAAAAAATAGAAAGGCTTGTGCAGATGTTGGCAGACATGTTCTTAATTGTAGTTTATATCTCACAATTCTGACTTTTTTTCTCAGAATTGTGAGATAGAAACTCACAATTGCGAGAAAATTTTAGAATTTTGAGCTGACTTTTTTTCAGAATTGGACTTTATAACTCGCAATTGTGTTTATATCTCGCAATTTTGACTTTATAAATCGCAATTGTGAGTTTATATCTCGCAATTCTGAGAAAAAAAGTAATGTAAATATTTTAAATTTAAAAATATTTGAATTGAATTTGAATATTTGAATTTCAGTCACAATAGATATATTCTTCCATGTTGTGATGTACATCCAAGTGAAACAGATTATTGAAAAAGAAAAAAAAAATGTAGGGCTGGGTCTTGGTCCTATCTGTCAGTTGTTGATTGGATGGAGGTGGACATGAATGCAAGCTTGCAGTCAATTGTAAGAAAGAGGCAGGGTTTATATAGACAAATTGATTGGTGAAGTCCTGTATACGTCACCAGAAAGAAATTATTAGGTCAAAAAAAGATAGAAAAGATGAACCAAATGCACAGTTGAAAGTAACATGGATTTAGAAAATAAGGTGAAATTTCTTTTCATGCCGATTTTAAAACAGCATTTTCAAGTACTACGACCAAATAAGTAGTTTGAGCCCTGGCTTTTCTGTTTGTCTTCAGACTAAGCTGTTTTCACAGTTCACTAATTCCTTGTGTAATGTGTGCAATGTTTGATGCAGTATGGCAAAGCCCGTTTTTCACTAGTTCTTCTCTGTAAAGCCCCTCAGTGTTGGGAAGGGGTTGGGAAACTGTGATGTCACCTTTAGTGTGAGGTCAGATGGAATAATGCCTTTGTTGGAGAAATCTCTCGCTGAATACAGTTCAAGGCCTCACCCAAGCCGGCAGGAAATGAGCTCTTGCTAAAAGACTCTTGTTTGGAGGGGAGGGGTTTTTGAATCATGTCATAATCCGCACATGAACCGTGTGGCTTGACAGAAGAGTTTATGTGAGGCCACAAAGAGGATGCTGAGCTGTTTTTTTTTAAAATTTGATTTGAATTACAGTGAATTTGTGTTTAAGCCTTTTGGTAATTGTCATAATCCATCTAGGACATGCACCTACTATGTATTAAAAAATATTGGCCAAGATGCTTTTTGTTCTAAAAAAAAAAAAAAAAAAAAATGAAATGCATATTTGATAAATACAAATATAAATAAATAGATGTAAAAAATAAATTAATATTAAAGTAGTATTAGTAAAGTAATATTACTATTAATCAAATACTCTGCTTGTGCATAAAAAATAAATATATATTTTATTATATGTACACTACCTTTCAGAAGTTTGGGGTCAGTAAGATTTATTCTGTTCTGAAAGAAGTCTCTTATGCTCACCAAGGCTGCATTTATTTGATCAAAAGTACAGTAAAAACAGTAATATTGTGAAATATTAATACAATTTTAAATAACTATTTTCTATGTGAATATATTTTAAAATGTAATTTATTCCTGTCATGGCAAAGCTGAATTTTCAGCATCGTTACTCCAGTCTTCAGTGTCACATGATCCTTCAGAAATCATTCTAATATGCTGAGTCTTAATTTGACTTAATTTTGCTAATACCTGCAAATGCCAACTGTTTTATACAGATTCATTCTAGTTATTATCAGAATATTGATAATCATCAGTATTCATTTACTTAACGCATACAATATGGCCAGTTAATTTCAGAATAAACAGAATAGAATGCTGAACACACACCATGAATGACTCGTGAAGTAAAGTGTGAAGTGTCACACTCTCTCACAGTCTCAGCCTTTCAGTCTCAGAGCCTCTTGGCATCCTAACCTTTGCCCTATTAATGCATGAGCCAGTGTTTAGCACCTGCTGGGCCTGCGTGTTCATTTAACCTATTTACTTATTTACTTATTTATTTTTATACCCGCAGTTCTGAAGTACATGCAGTTTATGGAGGACTATTCAGAGCCACTGCCTTCCGTTTTCTACCAGACGCCACAGAGTGAAAGCATTTATGAGCAGCGCAATAGGAAGCGCTTTCAGGAAGTGTATGGCCTCAGCGACTCCTTCAGCAGCAGCGATGAGACCCTCCCTCCTCCAGCGCTGCCACCCAAACAGAGACAACTGGTGAGAGCTAGATCACTGCCGTCAGTGCTGCGCCCACACATGCTGTACACACTTTCTGTCTGTCTCATTCTCACCCTCTCTAGATGTTGATGCAATGTTTTCCTTCTTACTGACAGTCACCATTAATCACAATGGTAGCAGTATTATATTTCCCACAGTGTCAGAGTATTACGTGTATTAAGTTGCTTATGGCACAGTATTCATTCTCTGTTGGTCTAAGTGAAGTTCAAGTGTTGCCTTAGGAGATCAGTGTCATCTATTTCCTCATTGTGTGTTGCGTAAACATGTCTGATGTTTATTCAGCTAAAGCCTGAGAGGAACAACTCAAATGTGGTAACTTCCTTTAAATCTTGCTTGATTCCTGGCTGTGTGTAGCACCTGCCGCTCTACATATCCTTTTTCAGCGTTCCAACGTTAGAATCAAGCGACTGAAGTTTATTTTTAACAAGGTCCCTGGTCTTTGTTGTGGCACATTTCAGAACAGAAACTTGTTTCGTTTTTTGATCCGGTAATGTAGTTTTGCAAAGAGACTGTTTTTGAATAATAGGACGTTTTCATGTCTAATAAATGATGAAATATATATATATATATATATATAGGACCTATCAGAAAATCTGAAAACTTGAAACATGAGCGAGGCAGCAAGACACTGTATTACATTTACATGTAAAGAGGGAATTTACATAGAAGTCTTAAAGGCACAACAGCAATGGTTGTTTAATTCAAGGGTTATAGAATGGGCATGACTGTTTTGTTGCAATTTTTTTTTTTTTAATTAAGTTTATATTTTTACGTTCCCCTACCTGTCTAGGGGTCCGGAGGGGAGTAACAAAGAAAAAAGCATAAATAAACGAGTAAGGAAGAAAAGAAAAGGCCATAACACACTTCAATCCTCTGTCCCCGATAGAAGATGACACCAGATTATATATCAAAGAAAGGATTTTATTTACAAAAAAAGAAAATAAAACATAACATACAGTGCTCAGCGTAAATGAGTACACCCCCTTTGAAAAGTAACATTTTAAACAGTATCTCAATGAACACAAAAACAATTTCCAAAATGTTGACAAGACTAAGTTTTATATAACATCTGTTTAACTTATAACATGAAAGTAAGGTTAATAATATAACTTAGATTACACATTTTTCAGTTTTACTCAAATTAGGGTGATGCAAAAATGAGTACACCCCACTGAAAGTCTCTGGAGCAAAGCTAAATTTTAGACTACAAATGTCTAATTTAACAAGAATTTAACCACAGGTGAGTATAATTATTCATTACACAGGTGTCCAGCAGACAGTTGACTATAAAAGGGTGTTAAAACCCCTTCCCATTTCATGCTGTCAGCAATTGCACCACATGGAAGAGAAATGTCACAAGACCTGAGAAAAAAAATAATTTCTTTACACCAGAAAGGTGAAGGCTACAAGAAGATCAGCAATGCTTTACTTATCAGTCAGAATACTGTAGCAAAAGTGGTACAAAAATTTAAAAAAGATGGAGCTGCAACCATCTCACAGAGACGTCCAGGTCGTCCATGGAAGTTAACACCTCGACAGGAGTGTCTTCTGATGAGAAGGGTTAAAGAAAATCGGCATGCAAGTTCACTGCAGTTATCTAAAGAAGTAGAAAGCCAAACTGGGGTGACTATTTCCCGTGACACAATACGGCGTACACTGCAGAGGAATGGCATGCATGGGTGGCGTCCACGAAAGAAGCCTCTCCTAAAGCCCAGGCACAAAAAAGCCCATGCTGACAAAGATGAAGACTACTGGGACTCTATACTCTGGAGTGATGAGACCAAGATAAATGTTTTTGGAACTGATGGCTTCAAAACTGTATGGCGTCGCAAAGGTGAGGAATACAAAGAAAAATGCATGGTGCCTACAGTGAAACATGGTGGTGGCAGTGTCCTTATGTGGGGCTGCATGAGTGCTGCTGGTGTCGGGGAGCTGCATTTCATTGATGGCATCATGAATTCACAGATGTACTGCTCTATACTGAAAGAGAAGATGCAACCATCACTCCGTGCCCTTGGGCGTCGTGCACTTCTCCAACATTACAATGATCCTAAACACACATCTAAGGCCACTGTTGGATTTCTGAAGAAGAACAGGGTGAAAGTGATTCAGTGGCTCCGGATCTGAACCCAGTCAAACACCTATGGGGAATTCTGAAGAGACAAGTTGAGCATCACTCTCCATCAGGCATCCAGTCTCTAAAAGAGGTCATTCTTGAATAATGAAAAAAGATGTTGCAAAATGTCACCAACTTGTTCATTCCATGCCTAGAAGACTTGGTGCTGTCATTAAAAATCATGGAGGCCATACAAAGTACTAGATGTAGTAGTTTTTGTTTTGGGGTGTACTCATTTTTGCATCACCCTAATTTGAGTAAAACTGAAAAATGTGTAATCTAAGTTATATTATTAACCTTACTTTCATGTTATAAGTTAAACAGATGTTATATAAAACTTAGTCTTGTCAACATTTTTTTTGTGTTCATTGAGATATTGTTTAAAATGTTACTTTTCAAAGGAGGTGTACTCATTTACGCTGAGCACTGTAGGATAATGGGGAGCAATGGCTCAGGGGAGAGCAAGGCCTAAAATAACAAACAAAACAGTCCACTAACTAATTTAGGTAGGAGTTCTAACAAACCTAAGAAGGGACAAACAAAAACAAATAAACAACATAAACTTCCCTCAACTCCCTTGCTGTACAAAAACAGGGACAAAAGCAATGTTAAAAGAAAAAGGCACTCTCCCCCTACAGCTTCCCTCACAGTAGTAACAAACAAACAAGTTAAAAGGAACACAATACCTTTTTCCTAACTTTTAGTTTGAAGTAAGGTCTCTGAACTCTTCCTGTTAACACAGGTCACTGCTAGGCTCAGTTAGCCACTGCTAACATACAACTACTGTCTCTGAATGGCAAACACAAGCAGAGAATCCAACACAGAGTTCAATCTGCATATATTGTAAATTTCTAAGTTGGATGCAAGGGAGGAAAAAAATATATGGATATAAATGGGATCAAATTTGATTTAAATAAAATGTGTGTGTGTGTGTGTGTGTGTGTGTGTGTGTGTTTCATACATTATATATATATATATATATATATATACAGTATAGAATATATTCATGACTTTAAACAGGAAACAGCTTCCAAATTGCCTTTCAAAGCAAGGAAACGACTGTTTTAATGTTTTGTGCTATTCTTGCTTTTGTTCTCATTCTTGTCTTACTAACCCATCTACCTCATTTCATTTGACTCGGTTTCCACTGTTTTTTCTCTCATTCCATGTGACTGAGCAGAAGGATTCACCAAGGTGTGTTGCTTAGAGCTTTGAGCTCAGGTATAAAGTAACCTTAAGTGTTAGTAGCTATTTTATGCACCAGTCTAGCCATTTATTTGTGCTTTTATTCTCAGTAATTTCCTGTTTTTGTTCCCACACTCTGATTAGCAAGCACAAGCAGTTACCAGGCAAAAAGTAGAAGCCTTTGTCTCTCAATATTTTACACCTTCATAGTTCAATTCTTTCACATAACGTTGCTCTTTCCTGCTGCACAGTAGACTTTTAGTCTGAGTAGATGAAAAGATAGGGCTTTAAGGTCTTAGGTCTTGTCTCATTTTCACAAACCATATTTTAAAATGTTTCATTTGCATCACATTTAATATTTCGCCTACTCTGACTAGGGTCTATTTCTCCATTCAGCTTACATCTGCTCAGAAATCTACACTGTGCATGAATCTCTGGCCTTTTTTCTCTTCCTTCCTCCACTCTTCTCTTTCCTCTCAGGCTTCCTCACACTCTGCGT
This sequence comes from Mylopharyngodon piceus, assembly GCA_039654765.1. Taxonomy (NCBI): domain Eukaryota; kingdom Metazoa; phylum Chordata; class Actinopteri; order Cypriniformes; family Xenocyprididae; genus Mylopharyngodon; species Mylopharyngodon piceus. The sequence continues at coordinate 6,601,436 of CM077453.1, read as the reverse complement.
CTCCTTCCTCCTCCTCTTCCTCCTCTCTGTCATGTCAGCTGCAGCAGTGTGCATCCGGGCCTGGGCCTGGTGAGACAGAAACCGCTCTCAGCCTTTCCGCATCTAACTCCTCTCTGACCCGCCAGGGCTCCCTGCCTGTCACTACGGTGAGTAGCGGATGCCTTTCGCTGGCCTCTAACATGTTTTCCTTGTCTTTTTGTAACTAATAAAGCCTTTAATATATTCTTCAAAGCATAATATTAAAGAAACCGCAATGCAGCAAAAAATAGTATTGACGTTTTAGATAAGTTTAGGTTTTAGGAACCAATTGTAGAGGTTTAATTCTATGGCACAGCCTTGCAAGCACTGCAATTATAATTCTGTAGTTTTACCATTTGTAGAGGTTTAATTCTATGGCACAGCCTTGCAAGCACTGCAATTATAATTCTGTAGTTTTTCAATTCATCGTCACCTGCTGAGAAGTAGCACAAACTTGCAAGCACTGCTGATTGTCTAATTATTGACTCTGTGTAGGTGTGTGTGCCTGCGGCTACAAGAGGAAACGTTCATAATAGCTCACATGAATCACAGGTGCTGTAGCCTGTAGGCAATGAATAGTTCACAGCATCAATTAATGGTGGCACTGCCTCGTTAGGGTTCAGTAATTTTTTTTCCCCACATGCCTCTAGTCTTCAGTGGCGGTGATCTAAAGATCTGAGGAGTGAAAGGCATGTACCACACAGGGGTCCTGCAACTGTGACCTGCTGAAAAGCTCAGGTTAAACATGCATCATCCCGCAGGGACTCGTCAGGTTCCCTGCTGTTAGGTGACTGAGCTGCCTGTTATGATGTTATGTCTGCTGTACTGTATGCTCTGACTAAGTCTACTGAATGACAGGGAGCTCGTTTCAATGCCTCTTATTGGAAAAGTAACTAGTAAATATAGACTGTAAACCAGAACAGTACTACTATCGTATAAAGATTGAGTACGCTGCAATTAAAGTCTATTAAATCGTTGATGAAACTTAAAACAATTACATTTTTGTGTAGCTCAAAATTTTTGAGTTAACCCTTATACTTAAAGGGATAGTTCACCCAAAAACGAAAATTTTATGTTTATCTGCCTACCCCCAGGGCATCCAAGATGTAGGTGACTTTTTCTTCAGTAGAACACAAATGATGATTTTTAACTCCAACCGTTGCGGTCTGTCAGTCGTATAATGCATGTCAATGGGAACACTATCTATAAGAGTCAAAAAAACATGCACAGACAAATCCAAATTAAACCCTGCGGCTAGTGACGACACATTGATGTCCTAAGACACGAAATGATAGGTTTGTGCGAGAAACCGAACAGTATTTATATCATTTTTTACCTCTAATACACCACTATGTCCAACTGCCTTGAGCGCACGCACGGCATCCGGTGCGTGAGGTGTGTATGTGCTCTGGCGTAGTTTAAAGGATTAGTCCACTTTCAAATAAAATTTTCCTGATAATTTACTTACCCCCATGTCATCCAAGATGTTCATGTCTTTCTTTCTTCGGTCGAAAAGAAATTAAGGTTTTTGATGAAAACATTCCAGGATTATTCTCCTTATAGTGGACTTCAATGGTCTCTCCAAACGGTTGAAGGTCAAAATTACAGTTTCAGTGCAGCTTCAAAGGGCTTTAAACGATACCAGACGAGGAATAAGGGTCTTATCTAGCAAAAAGATCGGTCATTTTCTAAAAAAATACAACTGTATATGCTTTATAAACACAAATGATCGCCTTGCACGTGCTTCCGCTTTCCGTATTCTTCAAAAAGCTTACGCTGTATGTCCTACACCTTCCCTATTCTACTTACGGAAAAAACGGAACTGGTGCCGCGTTCATTCCGTAAGTTGAATAAGGAAGGCGTAGGACATGATGTTGAAGTTTTGTAGGGTTACCATCGTGGTGAAGAGTAGTGCCTGTGGTTAGGTTGGGAATGGGCTGCAAAACATCAAGGCTACAAATACTGCCTGTTGACTAACAGGTCATGCAAGTAAATAGTGAAATAGTGATCTCTTTGATAATTATATTAGCGCATGCTGGTGTGCTGTTGCTAACTAACACTTAACCGTGAAGATTAGGTGTTCGTTTATTCAGTATTTCAATTAAATTGTAATTACTGAATTTGTGTAATATAAAATTATTTTTTTAACTTCTACTAAAATAATCTTTGAGTTGTTTACTTAAATGTTTTGAGTATTCTGAACTTATTGGGTTTTACAACTACTGCATCAAAATAATTGAAAAATAAGAAACATTACGTATGGTAAACAATAGTTTTAAGTACAGTGGAATTAAACATTAAATAAAATTAAAACTTTTTTGTTTGACTTAATTGTTACTTATAATTATTGTTTACTTTAAAATTTGAGTTGCTGTACTTAAAATTTATAGTAATTTTGAGTATTCTGAACTTGTCAGGTTTTACAGTGTAGGTGATCTGTTTCAAGGTTGACAGCTGGTTTTTTGTGTCCCATTTTTTTTGTATTAGATATATATAATATATATATACAGTCAAACCAAAATTTATTCAGACACCTTGAACATTTCATTCATTAATACAGTTTATTCACTATAGTTTAAAAAAAAAGGTAATAAAATATGACAAGATCTCAGAGTTAAACTGTGTCAGAAAAAAATAATCTTAATTATGTCAGATGACACTTAAGCAAAACATGGTCAGGTCAAAGTGTCTGAATAATTTTTGGTTCCAAATTTTTATCAATTTTACTGGTAGTCCACTGTATGAAGAATTTTTTGGTATAATATGTCACAGTTTACTTTATTTAGCTATCCTCACTTACATAAATGAACTATAGTGTCCTGCACCCACTAGTAAAAATATATCAAAAATGTCTGAATAATTTTTGGTTTGACTGTATATATGGGGTGGCAATGATTCAATGGATCAGTCATGAGATTTAATGTTTTATATATTTTTATTGAAGATGATAATAGTAGTTTTGTTTTATAATGTTTTGTTGCTATGTTTTATGCTATGTTTTCATTCATGACAAAATACAGTTATAAAAATAGTAATAATTAAAAATCATTAAAGAAAGCACAAAGTACTTTGCATGATAACAGATAAAAATACCATAATTAAAATTATATACAGTAAGATTAAAGATAAAACCCACAATAGATGCAAAAGATGAAACCCATCATAATAAAAAAAGATAAAATTAATATACATAAAATGCATAACAAAAGATGTAAAACTAAGTAATAATAAAAAAAAACAATACATAGAATGCTTCAGAAAAGTCATTGCTAAAGTAAAACGATTTTTTAGCATGTGTTTAAAATCAAATTGAATTAAATGGAAACAAACTAAATAAAATTGTAATCTGCATTAAATTACACCAAGAGAAAATATTTACTCCCCTTATTACATTTAGTCAACTCAACACTGGAAGTGTGCAGCTTGTTGTGACAGGAAGCTGGGCTGCTCTACTCAAGTGTCTGACGTCAATACACTTGTAATATAGGCAGCAATGTTGATTATAATGGAAGCAGTAGTTTTATTGCACGATAAATGTTGCTTGCTTCCAGTTTAGACACTGTGTTAGGATAATAAACTATATTATTTGGTGGAAGAATTGTTTATTGTGTAGTAATGAATTAATGTGATTTTGTATTGAACATTTGATGTCTTCAACTTCATGTAGTAATTTCACTGTAATGCACAGCCTCTTGCCAAGTTTCCAGGCACTGGTCATGCAGTACCTTGCTTTGCTACCAAGTGTCCTTTGATTTCAGGCCCACCAAAGCAATAGTGGCTCCCTCTGACAGTTTATTTCAGCTGTTCTTAAGCCTTGTGGGCATCAGCTCCCAACCACACCTTTACTCTGATGCCTGCCAATGCTTGTGCTGTCCTCCCTCTTGTTTTCCTATAGAGCGAAAGTGCTAATGATGAAGGTGGGGAGGGTGAATATGTCAATCTGTATTCATCCAACCAAGCCAATGGAGATGTGACTCTCTCCAATGGAGTAAGTAACAGCATGTCAGCAGTTGCAGTCGACATGCCGGTGCCCTCATGCTGCGCTTGTGCTGTTTGTGACTGTAATGCTTGGCTTTGCATCATGCAACTGGTTAATTGTAAATTTTGCTTAACACTGGCTGCCGAGACACAAGTGTCCAAAAGCAACAAACAAGAAATCTCTTGCATGTTAAGCAGTTTTTTCTTAACCAGCTGTGACTGTCAGTATTGTTGCACAACATATTTTCTCACGCTGTGCTGTGTGGCCCCGCCCACAGTAAAATTTCATTTTCAAAATCCTGCTAGATATTAAATGTTGAGTATGTATTTTTGCGACCGTCCAGGATTTTACATGCGATGTGGACAAAAAAACAACTTTGGCAAAAAAAGACATGTAGTTTTTAGATGACTTTGTAAGCACACATTGTTGTGAAATCAAGTTGCTCTAATAGAATTCAAGAACTGAAAAGAGGAATTGTTGATTTGATGATTGTGTGCTTTTCAAAAATAAAACCTGCAGTTGAAGCAGTAGTTTATTAAACCTCTTGACAGATCATCAGATTCATCCCGAAGTAGGTCACCCAGTGTTACAGAAAGCTGTGATATAATGTTACAGTCACATCAGCATTATATTTCTGCAAAATGTAATTTGACGATGGCCTTGAATTATAGCGTGAATAAAAAAATTGAGAATATGTAAACATTTAAAATTTTTTACACCAAAGCTATTAAAGGATTAATTCACCCAAAAATGAAAATTCTGTCATTAATTACTCACCCTCATGTTGTTCCACACCCGTAAGTCCTTCGTTCATCTTCAGAACACAAATTAAGATATTTTTGATGAAATCTGATGGCTCAGTGAGGCCTGCATCTCCAGCAATAACACTCCCTTTTTCAATGCCTAGAAAGCTACTAAAAACATATTTAAAACAGTTCATGTGACTACAGTGGTTCAACCTTAATGTTATAAAGTGACTAGAATACTTTTTGTCCAGCAAAAATAACAAAATAGCGACTTTATTCAACAATATCTAGTGATGGGCGATTTCAAAATCTCTTGTTTCGAATCAGTGGTTCAGAGCGCGTATCAAACTGCCAGAGTCATGTGAACTATTGAATTTTCAAAACATTTATGATGTAATGAAGCCTCGTTTACTGAAATCACGTGACTTTCAAGCTCCGAACCACTGATTCAAAACAAATGAATTGTAAAGCTTCGAAGCTTCATGAAGCAGTGTTTTGAAATCGCCCATCACTAGATATTGTTGAATAAAGTTATTTTGTTATTTTTGGCGCACAAAAAGTATTCTCGTCGCTTTATAATATTAAGGTTGAACCACTGTAGTCACTCGTTTGCATATGTATTGTATATATTGTTATCTTCAGTATATACATATCTGTGTAGATTAAAAAAAATGTGATGTAAGTATATTTTCTATTTTCTTCAGTTATGATTTGTGATCAACAGCTTAGCACAAATGATTTATCTAATCTCATGTCTGATAATCACATCAATCATGCATTTATATATATATATAAAGATAATCATCATGCATTTATTTATATATATATATATATATAAACACATTTCAAATGTTTTGGGTCAGTAATGTTAAAAAAAAACAAATTAATACCTGTATTCAGCAAGGATGCATTAAGTTGATCAAAAATGACAGTAAAGACTTTTACATTGTTTCAGAAAATTTCAATTTCAAATAAATGCTGTTCTTTTAAACTATATTCATCAAAGATAAGCAACATGTTTTCAACATTAATAATAAGAAATGTTTCTTAAGCACCAAATCAGCATATTAGGATGATTTCTGAAGGATCATGTGACACTGAAGACTGGAGTAAAGATTCTGAAAATTCAGCAAATTAAAAAAAAAAAAAAATCAATATTTTAAAATATATTCAAATAGACAACAGTTATTTTAAATTGTAATGGTATTTTACAATATTTTTTTTTTTTTTATGTATTTTTGTTTAAATAATTGCAGTCTTGGTGAGCATAAGACATTAAAAATCTTACTGACCCCAAACTTTTAAGCAGTAGTGTATAAAGTTATTGAGCGATAGTGACTTCACTATATTGTAATGTGTGATCAATATGCCCCAATCTTGTGTGGAATGTTGTGTGAAATGCAGAACTATTCCCTTGTGCTCTTCTCTTTATTTTACATCTTATTAAGATATAAAACTCAACTGTCCTGTTCTGGTGAAGCACTTTGCCTGTGACTTCTTGTTTTTCACCTTGTTCTTGTATGGATGCAGTGATAGTCCTTAAATATTTTCTGTCATTCCCAGGACTCTTCTTGTGGTGCTGATGACTCACTCCAGGACTCAGCGTCAGAACACAGTAAAGATCCAGCCGACAGAGAAGGGTAACATTCATTGCTTTAGTTTAAAGGAATACTTCAGCCCAAAACCTTGTCTCCTCTCTCTTTTGTTGCTCATCTTTTGAAACAATTTCAAAGATTAAAATGTTTAGGATATTATCATTTTTGTCTCTCACCAGAAAAATGCAATTACCTTCCATGTTTTGGATTTTTTTTTTAATTACCCATCCTCTCCACAGCTGGAAGCAGAAGTGTGTGGACTCAGAGTTGACCTCAGAAGAGTTGGACGAGCTCACTCTGATGGACCATGATGAGATAATGTCTCGCTTAACACTAAAGCAAGAGGTAAAACTTATGTGTAAGGTGTTGCATGTACTGTACATGTACAGAAATGCCAAGTTTTAGAAGTTTATATCTTGATTTACATTGGTTGTAATGATAGTTGAGTATTAGTGTGCTCTCTGCTGCCCTCTGCCTATGACTCAAAGCCTTTTTGTGGTGAATCCCAGCATTAAAGTGCATGTGAAATACTGTTGTTCACACTGCAAGGTCAGACCTACTGCAGAGAGCATTCTTTCTCCCCTGAAAGAATACATAATAAGTGGACTACTCATACTCATAAGACAGAAAATGTATGACTCTAATGAGCTGGCTTGCTTTATCTTGTTCCAGTTTGTCTTTGAACACAAGAACATGCCTTGAAATGAAACGTCCTGACATCTCAACATGTGTCTAATTGGGGTCAGTCGACCCTAATTATATAGGGCGTCCTAAAGTCCAGCTGGTCACTGAACCACTGACTAGTAGATTTTGAAAATATCATTTTGCACATCCCTCCAAAAAGTTATATTTAGGAGCTGATTGCATGAAAAGCTCTAACTTTGACCTGCTTGTTGAAAACCACATAATCCTAATCTGTGTTTCTCAGAACGATGACGGCCCTGATGTCAGGGCTGGATCAGGCGATATTTTATTAGTCCATGCCACCGAAACAGATCGCAAAGGTAAGAATAATCCCTTCTAATCTGTGGGAGTCAGTTATTTTGTGTTCAATATTTATTTATACAACAGCAAACGTGTTAAACTAGGGGATTCAAAATGTAGCTTTTTAATGACTGTTCAAACGTTTGGGGTCAGTAAGATTTTTTTTTTTTTAAAAAAACTAAAACTTTTATTCAGGTAGAACACTTTAAATTGATCAAAAGTGACAGTAAAGACTTTTATAATGTTACAAAAGATTTCTATATTTGTTTCTAAACTTTCTATTCATCAAAGAGTCTTAAATTATCAGTTTCCACAAAAAATGTAACTGTTTTCAACATTGATTATAATAAGAAATGTTTATTGAGCACCAAATCAGCATATTAGAATGATTTCTGAAGGATCATGTGACACTGAAGACTGGAATAATGATGCTGAATATTCAGCTTTGCCATCAATAAAAATAAAAATATATTATATTTAATATATGAAATATATTAATATAGAAAACATTTATTTTAAATTTTAATAATTTTTCTCACTATTACTGTTTTTACTGTAGTGTACTTTTATTTATTTACTCTAGTTCACATTCCTAAATCTTGACCAATAATTATGATTAAATAAATGTGTCTTATGTTCTCTTTTATAGATCGAGTTTTATACTGTGAAGCTTTCTTGACCACATACCGAACATTTCTAACCCCAGAGGACCTCATTAAAAAGCTCCGCTATAGATATCCTTTCTGGTGGTGGTAAATCTTTAAATCTTTGCATTCCTAAACTTTTTATGCTCTAAACTTCTTTTTTGCCCTTAACTCTAAACACATATACCAGATTTTCTCTCAGCTCTGACATCATCAAACAACGAGCTAGTAAAAACACCTTCTTCGTGCTGGTGCGTGTCGTGGACGAGCTTTGGTGAGCTGGAACTCAATTATGGGACATCAGATACACAATTGAGAGACCACATTGTATAAATATCTGAAAGCACTGACGCAGTTACTCCACACTATTTACTTGTAGGCCAATGTGATGTCACAAGAAACTACATAAATGTAAACATTTGCCACAAAAATTCAGCAAACATAAACATTTCAAATGTTGTGCTTTCACCTCCAAATAAATTGAGCCCCATAAGCTAGTAGTTATTTACTGTTTCATGTGTGGAAGATGCTAATGCTAATGAAAGTGTTGTTGTTGCTCTTTATTTGAATAAAGACCCTTTTTTGTGTGTCATCAGTTTAGTGGAGCTGACAGAAGACATCTTGAAGCAGCTCATGGAGCTTGTGTTCAGTCTGTTGTGTAACGGAGAGCTCACCCTGGCCCGGGTTCTGCGTAAGAACATCCTAGATAAAGTCCAACAGAAGAAGTTCCTGCAGTACACTAATTCCCTCAAAACGCTGGCTGCACGAGGTGTGGCTGCCAGGTAATGCTCACCTAAATCATGTTTCTTCAGTGTTTCATTTTTTTAAAAATCGATGAAGTGAATTAAATCGATTTTGACTGTTTATTACCAGGCCCGGCACTCTGCATGACTTTCGTAGTCATGAGATCGCAGACCAGCTGACTCTTCTTGATGCGGAGCTGTTTTATAAGATAGAGGTACAGCTTCTCTAATGTCATTCATCACACTTCCTACCTTTAAAGATTTGAGAGTTTTCCAACATGCTTTTCATGTCTGTCTGCAGATCCCAGAGGTGTTACTTTGGGCAAAGGAACAGAACGAGGAAAAGAGCCCCAATCTGACCCAGTTTACAGAGCACTTCAATAACATGTCATACTGGTATGATGCTCTGATTCTCAAGATAGCATAAAACCATCAACGTTTAAGAAAAGAAACATCCTTTAAGGCCACGTTCACACAGCAACAGAATACGGTTAAGTCCAGTTACGTTCACGCAGTTTTGTGTTCTATGTGCGACTCAAATGCTCCGCTCCACACAAACAAAAAAAGCTGCTGTCTGTTAATGAAGATTTGACGGATGAACTCACGGCTCGATTGGACTCTAGTCGTGTCAGATGTGATAAGACTTTTCAGTGTCATGAGTAACATCGCCATCTTTGATGTTACTTTGGTCACTGTCGCTTTGGTTATTGGTAAGGAATACGGACTTGACTCCTGTTGCACATTCATACAGACAGTATTCAAGACTCTGCTGTAAGTTGCTGTGTGAACGGGACATTTCGAGACTCACACCTGTAAATAAATGCGGTTGTCAACTGACAGTGTGAACGTAGCCTAAATGAAAACTAGTCTTGTGAAATCAAACTTTTGACTTTGCAGCATAAAATCTGGTCCATATTACAGCTTATTCTGTGAGAACTGCCCATTTAGACACTATTTATATTGTAAATTTGTTTTTCTAAAAATTAATTGGTCACCGCAGGACCATTTAAAATGAACTAGTGAAGGCGATTAAAGTGGTGAAAAAGAAATGGTGAACACTTACCTAAATGATACACGATTCCTTGATTGATTAATACAAATTTGTACCTAAAAAAATCTTATGCTGATGGAGAAAAAAATGTTTATGGACATGTTAATGAGTATACAGTACATTTATGTATTTTTAATCTCTCTTTTTAAGGGTTCGGTCCTTAATAATCCAGCAGGAGAAAGCCCAGGATCGGGAAAAACTTCTTCTAAAGTTCATCAAAATTATGAAGGTACAAACTAATTTTATTCTTCCAATTTAAATATAATGATTTATTGGCTTGATTTCTATTAAAAAAAAAAAAAACTTTAACCTGCGTCCCTTTGTATTCTAGCACTTAAGAAAACTCAATAACTTCAACTCCTACTTGGCAATATTATCAGCGCTGGATTCAGCACCTATCAGAAGACTGGAATGGCAGAAGCAAACGTCAGAGGTAAATCACATCCATGCATCCCTGTTTCTGTGTTATTTTGGTTCTCAGCCGATCGTCATAGTACCTTATGTTATCTTCACAGGGTTTGGAGGAATATTGCACTTTAATTGACAGTTCCTCCTCCTTTCGGGCGTACAGAGCAGCTTTGGCGGATGTGGAGCCTCCATGTATACCGTATCTGTAAGGACATGTTAAACATTTAAAGTTGCCATTAAATGGAAGTTGCGATAGTCTTTTTCTTTCCTTATTGGGATATATGTCAGTTTGAAATGGCTTCTTGAACAAGAAAAAATGTAGGGCGGGACTTGATTTTGTCTATCTGGAATTGATTGGATGGTTGTGGTTTGCTATTGGTCAATCTCATGTGAGTGACAGGTTGTCCCGCCCTCGCACCAGTGAACATGTCGCTGCAAGAGGGGGAGAATTTTTTTAAAAAAATAATGATGTGCACAGATAAATCATTTATAATAAATACTGCAATATTCCACAAAAATGTCAATTTAGATTTCATGGTGACTAAAGAAAAAATACACATTTTATATTGTAATTCAGATGTCATATTTTGTGTATGACTTCCCTATTTTTCCACAAAATACAGAGGTCTCATCCTCCAGGACTTAACTTTTGTGCATCTTGGGAATCCTGACCTCATCGATGGAAAGATAAACTTTTCCAAACGCTGGCAGCAGTTCAATATCCTGGACACTATGAGGCGCTTCCAGCAAGTGTGAGTACTTGGACAACATGAAACATCATTCGTAATCCATTTAACTTCCATAATCAGAGTGAAAACAAAATATTCAACAAGTAAAGGAGTTGATTTTTAGGGGTTTAAGTGCGTAATTGTTAAAATTTCCAAGGATCAGCATTCTCCCCTAAAAGTGATCGAGCAGACCAAACCGTAAGTCGTAGAGACTTGAAACTTTGAGGGCTGATAGTACTCACACCCTCTACTACATCTGATTGTCAATAATTATCAAAAAAAGGATGAAATTTCAATACACAGGCTCTAAGGGCAGCCAAAACGTTCGGAGTGGGCGGAGCCACTTTTACTAAAATGGCTATAACTCGTGAACGGAATGAGATATTTTCACCAGACTCTGCACACATATGTAAGAGCTCATTCTGTGGTTGCGTGAAAAAAAAGAATATGGTGACTGGCCACTTAGTGGCACTGTAACATGGAAAAAAAATAAAAATGGCTATAACTACGCAACCCGAAGTCTGATTGGCTTGAAAATTGGCATGTGGTGTCTTTGTCCAAGGTGCCAAGGCTGCCTTTGAGGACATTTGTGTATCTCAGAAAACATGGCCGGCGGCAGCCAATGAATATTGAGCAGCTATCAGACAAAAACCTACTTTTGCGAACTAGTCCTAGGTTTTTGGCTCAACCTTGATAACTGTTAAAAAGCTTTATAAACCATATATTTCCTACGGTAAATTGCTTGTATTGGCTGTAAATGGTCTTTTCCATCTATGATCGAGATGGTTACAGGCTTGCTAAAAATGTGCTTAAAGGCCTTAAAGCGCACGAACCCCAATAATTGCTGCTTGCAGCTATATTATCTATTGGAAATGTATTGGATCGTGAAAAACATGGCTATGACATTATTGGTTCTTGATGTTAACCTACAATAATAGATGTCTCCTCATTAAGATGGGATAGAAGAAAGCTTTTTAGAAGAAATGCTTCAAATGAAGCATTTTGTGACTTGTACTTCTCTTTCTTCCAGGCACTATGACCTCAAACACAATGTCGACATTGTCTCCTTCTTCAACGACTTCAGTGACCATCTAGCTGAGGAGGCATTGTGGGAGCTTTCTTTGAAGATCAAGCCTCGCAACATCACTCGCCGGAAAACAGAACGAGAGGAAAAGACATAGCTCGCTCGGCTAGACGAACAAACTGCTTTTAAAAGCCACCCTCCTCCGAAGTTGCAAGACACAGCAATCAGAAGTTACTGTAATGGCAGCTACGAGACTGTAAACGATACTGTATTTCTGTTACAGTTTACAGAAACTTTTTTTTAAAATGATTAGATTTTATTTTGTATTTGCACTGCGTCTGACCCTGTGTGTAAATTTGAAATGTGGAACAGTGCCGAGCGCAAAGACGGAAAACATGACTCTGATACATGAGATTACGGGGTTTGCGGTTGTAACCTGGGATTTACGGTGATATTCCGGTACGGTCTCCCCATCTGGATGTTTGCGGTGCAATCTGGAAAACAACTGCGAACTAATACCATGATGCCTCAACGGGCACTTTTGATGTTGAAGTTCCTTGAAGACTGATATTTTTATTTATTTATTTTGTATGTAACAAATGCACATAGAGACTCTTTAGATTTAGGGGGATTGCTGTATGTTTAGCTGCTGGATTGAACAGCTTTAAGCATGTATGATAATAGGTCATGATGAGGACACACAGCCACAGTTATTAATAGCACTATCAGGATTTTGTTGCTCATTCTGCAAGATGAACAGTATCTTGCTGAATTTAAAAAATTTTAAGTTCCTGTAATTTTCTTACTGAAATTCTTCAAACAGGAGTGTGCCAGTTTTAATGTGCATCGAGTTGAAATAACAACTACATTGTCATATTCTGTTTATATTAAATTCATACTTCTCATTACAGCAATTTGAGGCCTATTTAAAATCAGTCTTCCAATTACAATTAATTGCTAATAATCAGGGAAACTCACTGTTTTGTTAAACTTGCTTGTTATTTATTTGTATATATATATGTGCGTAGATTAACAATATGCTTTTTATTACAAGATCATCAGCATCACTTGCAAAGGAAGCCTTTTTTGCTTGTGTGGTTGTTGAAAGGAAGATTTTAGGAGTTGTGTTACAACTGTTTGTATGGTACATTTCAATATTTTTCACTTTGCACAACAGTACTGTACAAAATAAACATATTTCTGTAGATATCCCAGAGCCATTGCAGTGATCAAAGACCTACTATATCAAGTGCTTGAAGCTGTTCATGAAGTAGTGTCAGTGATTTATTTTATATAATGCAGTTTTCCTTTTGTTTTTAAAAAGGATTTTACATGGACATTTGCAGAGAGATTACTCTGTTGTTGTGAGATGTGATGAAATGTGCACTTTTAAGTTGATTGTGGGAAACAAAGATTAAAAGCTGTTTGCTAACAGTTTGAAGTGGACATACATATAAGCCTGAACCCCTTCAACATCGCTTACGGCAGGAACCTGTTCATACCTGCAAATTGGACTGAAGTTGGTTTCAAAATTCCAAAGACCCCAGACCACAAATCACCACTGTTTGAACATTATTATGATGATGATGATTCAGTTGCATATAAAACACAACTGACATGTACCTCTGTACACATAACCCTGTGAAACCTGGTAAAATAATATACATATCATCAGTGTCTTTGTTGTGTTTGTGTGGGATCCATTTGTTCTGGTTAGGGGACTGCATAGACTAAAAAAAAATAATAATAAAAAAAAAGCTGAATAAAGATAAGTTTGCATTTAAGTAATTTGTCATATATGTGAACAAAATGTATAATATATATAAAAACGCATTAATGATTTTCCATTGGGTTCATAGAAAGATGTAACAAACAAAAGTACAAACTATTGTCTAACGTTTTTACAATTGCAAGTAAGGAGAAACTATATGCGGATTTGTTTGTGTCGTACTGTTAAAACTATGGTTGTCAATAGACGAAATGAATCACGATTAATATAATTATTTCCTATCAGTATTTGGAAAGCAAATACTTATTTTTTACCTTACAAAAATCTGAAATTAATAGTGTTTAACAACAACATTCGCCAAGTTCAGAGACTTTTCGTTTGGCGATTAATTTCCCCCCTCCGACTTTTATTTTGAAATCGCATCATTTCCTGCTGTTTAAAAAACTCTTCTCTTCAGCGTTGCTGCATCTTCCGCTGTGTTGCTACGCATATCTTAACTACAATTTTTCTTTCAGATCTAAAGATAATCGATTGAACATGAATGTGGTCGATCATGTGCGGGATATGGCAGCGGCCGGACTCCACTCTAATGTCCGGATCATCAGTAGTTTACTCCTGACCATGAGCACCAACAACCCGTGAGTATATTCAGTTTTTAGTATGTAAACAGATCTGGAAGCTGTCTGATGTGAAGTGTGTTTCTGCCCAATGATGCTATTAATATTAAACGTTTTATTTGTTAGGTGAGCAGCATGCAGAAACAAGCTCATACGAAGTCAAAGTAATCTAGTAAAAGCATTAATGCGTTATTTAAGACAGTAACCATATTTTTGCCAAAATACTTTAGTTACTACGGTTATTTCAAAAGGTACCATAGTTTTGGGGCATGTAATTTACTATAATAAATAAAAACGTGTAATTGTTCAAATGGTGTAAGAAACCTCAAGAATATTTTTATCATTTTTTAAAAATATCTTTTTAATGGATACCCCAATGTTATTTTGGCAAAAACATTTTTATTGTCTTGGTTACGTTAATTTAACACCCAATCCCCCGTAGTTGTCAATTTCTCACTGAAACGCATTATGGCAATTTGTGTCAATTTTAAGAGATGAACCCAACTCCATAGAAGTGTGTTTCTCTTTTTCAGGGAGCTGTTCTCACCATCTCAGAAGTACCAGCTGCTGGTGTATCATGCTGATGCCATCTTCCATGATAAAGAGTACAGGAACGCTGCCTGTAAGTACAACATGGCTTTACAGCAGAAGAAAGTGCTCAGCAAAACATCTAAAGTTCGTCCCTCCAGCACAGGCGGCACGACATCTGCAGTGCAGGCACAGGTGAGCTCCACCAAACCCTCATCATCACCCTTACACACATTTACTATGCTACACATCCATTGAAATACCATGTTTAGGTACATTAGCACTAACTGTACTGTTTTCTGCCTTGGTTTAATCACTCCAGTTTGTATTATTAAGTACATGAATAAATGTGAATACTTACTACTAGGGCTGGGTATTGACACAAATTTCATGATTCACAAGCTTGCGATTCTAATTTGATTCAATATCAATTGATATGTATAAATAATGGTACAGTACATGGCACATTTTCTCAATGAAATAAAATCTCTCAACTAATGCTGTAAACTACACAGGGAGTCCGTTGGTTTTACATTTCCATAATATTGAAGGTTAAAATTTAGTGATTTGTAAGCTACACTTAACTTACACACAATGAAGTTTTTATAATAATTAAAAGGGATAGTTCACCCAAAAATGAAAATTATCCCATGATTTACTCACCCTCAAGCCATCCTAGATGTATATGACAATCTTCTTTCAGATAAACACAATCTGAGATGTATTTAAAAATATCCTGACTCTTCCAAGCTTTATAATGGTAGTGAATAAATATAAAATAAATATTGTAGATAATAAATATAATCATAAATATAATCCATATGGCTCCAAGGAGTTAATAGAGGCCTTCTGAATCGAAGCGATGGGTTTTTGTAAGAAAAATATCCATATTTAAAACTTTAAAATTGAGAAATCTATATTTTTTTTACCCAGCCCTAGTTGCGACAGTTATTTATTTTGATATTAGCCAGCACTGTCGTTAAATATGTATTATATATTACACTACCATTCAAAAGTTTTGTGTCAGTAAGATTTTTAAATGTTTTTGATAGAAGTCTCTTCTGCTCACCAAAGCTGCATTTATTTGATCAAACATGATATTTTGAAATATTGTTACTATTTTTATTTATTTTAATTTTCAGCTACATTACTTCAGTCTTCAGTGTCACATGATCCTTAACAAATCATTCTAATATGCTAATTTGCTGCTCAAGAAAGATTTCTGCTGCTTAATATTTTTGGGAAAACCTTGATATTATTTTCGATATTTTTTAGTGAATAGAAAGTTCAAAATACCACCATTTATTTGAAATGCAATTTTTTTTTTTTATATATAACAATATATTTAACAATATATTTAATGTCACTTTTGATCAATTTAATGCATCCTTGCTGAAAAAAAGTATTTCATTCAAATAAAAATCTTACTGACCCCTAACAGTATGTTATGTTATGTTATGTTATGTTATGATTTCACAGAATTTATAAGAGGTGGAGATTATGGTTATCATGGTGATTTTTGTGATGGCTGCATTATTTCTAATGTTTATATCTGTTAAATGAAGTCTTCTTCTAGTTAACCAGCTCTGTGTTGATTAACTACAGAACTTGCCATCAGAGATTGAAGTGAAATATAAAATCGCAGAGTGTTACACTATTCTGAAGCTGGATAAAGATGCCATATCAGTGCTGGACGGGATCCCTTCACGCCAGAGAACGCCAAAGGTGTGTTTTCACACGGTCCAGTGGTTATTTGTTTTACAAGTCTCTGTGTGAATCTGACAATCTAACATTATCATTAAAAGAGCACATTATTTAATTGTGTGTATCAATTACAGATCAATATGATGCTGGCGAATCTTTACAGAAAGGCCGGTCAGGAACGTTCAGCCGTTACGAGCTACAAGGAGGTGTTGAGACAGTGTCCTCTGGCTCTTGATGCTATTATTGGTCCGTAAGCATACAGCATCTTGTCCTTTCTTTGTCTTTAAAGTTCACTGTGAACCCAACATTAAAGCATCCTCCTGTCTGATCCACTGCAGGGCTTCTGTCTCTGTCGGTGAAGGGGGCAGAGGTCGCTTCCATGACGATGGACGTGATTCAGAGCATCCCGAATCTTGATTGGCTGTCTGTCTGGATTAAAGCACATGCTTTCATACATGGAGGGGACAATCAGAGAGCGATCAACACTATCTGGTGAGGATTTGACGCTGTGAATTAAAATAGGCTTTTCATGATTAAATCCACAATTTCAGTAAAGAAGCTTTAATTTCTTTAATTTCCAAGCTGTTGCTTGGTCATTTTTTGGTAGCAATCTTTATGCGAATAAATGTTTATTTATATATTTATTTTTAAAAAGTTTAATAAACAGTTTTTCTTTAATAAAAATAGTTTGACTTGGTATTAGCCACCACTGTCATCAAAAAGTATTATTATATCATATTATATATTATTATATTACTTTGTATTATTTATTAATATTCGAGTTAATTTTTATTTTTATAATTTTAGATTTCTTCTTAATTTTTGTTTTAGAAAATTTACATTTTTATCATTTTTTTAAAAAAAATATTTCTATTTAGTTTTATTTTTCAGTTTTAGTAGTTTTAGTACTTATTTTATTTCAGTTAGTTGCCAAAGCATCATTTTTGATTTTCATTAGTGTTTAAGTTTTTATCTTTTTATCTAATATTTATATTTTATTTTATTTCAGCTTTATTTCAATTAACCAAGATGATTTTTATTAGTTTTAGTTAACAATAACAATTATATTATATTGACTGTTGTATTATTTGTATACTGTTATAGTATTTATTAATATCTTTGAGTTAACTAAAAATATAAAAATAAAAGCTTTCTTTTTAATTTTAGTTTTAGTAATTTTGTCATTATTACATTTTTAAAATATTTATATTTAGTTTTATTTTTTCAGTTTTAGTTTTAGTAGTTTTAGTACTTAAACTTATTTTATTTCAGTTGCCAAAGCAACATTTTTTATTTTCATTAGAGTTTAAGTTATCATCTAATATTTTTTTTTTTATTTTTTTTTTTTATTATTTCAGTTAACCAAGATTATTTTTTATTTGTTTAGTTAATAACTGATTATATTTTACTATATTATGTTATGTCACATGGATTTTCCATGTGAAAATGTTTAGATAGTAATAGCCCACTTCTGTACAATTTGATGTACAGTATCATTCATGTCTGTAGCACAGTTTTTGTTGACTAGTACATCTCTCCTCATAGCTCTTTGGAGAAGAAGTCACTCTTGAGGGATAACGTTGATCTTTTAGTCACCCTGGCGGACGTATACTTCAGGGCTGGAGACACCAAGAACTCCATCTTGAAGTTTGAGCAGGCACAGATGCTTGACCCCTACCTAATCAAAGGTATGTGGCATTAACCAATAGTTACATTGCCTGATGATTCTTTTTGGTTTTAATTAAAGTATCATACTGTTTTGTAGGTATGGATGTATACGGCTATCTTATGGCCAGGGAGGGTCATCTAGAAGATGTTGAGGTTCTCGGAGGACGGCTGTTCAACATATCTGACCAGCATGCAGAGCCCTGGGTCATATCTGGGTGAGTTTGACCTTCTCCTAATAGGGTTTTTAACTCTTGAAATAGTTAACCCTGAGTCATTCTAAACCCTGGGTTAACTTGCTTAACGTTTCACATTGCTTGTTATTTACCCAGGGTTAACTGTTAATTCTGGGTATTCATATAATGCCGTTTCACACTGTACATTCCTAAACCCTGGGTTAATGTCCTTTTTTGCCTATTTGTGGTGTCAGTGTCATTGTTTGGACGAATCAACCTGCGCCATCTAGAGTTTCATGATAGAACCGTGTAATGCTTCTTTACCCTGGGTTAAAAGCGAGGTTTAGACTGACAATAACCTGGGGTTAAGCACAGTGTGAAAAGCCCTATTGTGTCTGAAACTTCTTCAGATTAAGAAGATGCTAAAAACTTAATTTTTGTTTTCCTCAGATGTCACAGTTTCTACAGTAAGCGCTACTCTCGCGCCCTCTATCTGGGAGCTAAAGCCATCCAGCTGAACAGCAACAGTGTGCAGGCGCTCCTCCTGAAGGGGGTTGCGCTGCGAAACATGGGTCGAGTGCAGGAAGCCATCATACACTTCAGAGAAGCCATGAGACTGGCGCCCTGTCGTCTGGACTGCTACGAAGGCAAGAAAGATTTCATGATAAAAGAGATGGGTCAGCTTGGTCGACTAAGTTTACCATTAACCTACAAGTCGATTAGTTGGCTTGCTAATGTTGATTCCCCCCCACCCCACCCCCCATTTTTGTTATATTTTTGGTGTCGATGCTTTAAAGGATTCAAAATGGAAATTGACCCTTTTTGTTCTCTAAATGTGTATTATTGATCATGTTATGAACAATTCATATGTTCATGTTTAATTTTATTTAATTTTTTATTTTTTTTTTTTACTTTTGACCTCGTAATTTTCAGTCAAAATGTCCTAACTCCATCCTCCAGTGAAATGAAGTCTCTCCAGTGACGTATGCTGGACTTTTCCAATCATTTAGTCCAGCTAAACCACGCTCCCTTTTTTAATCAGGAAAAAAACCCGGCCTACACTTTTTTGATAATCAGTTTCACTCGGATGTTTGTCACAATATGCGAGAAAACATCTGTCGCTGCTGCTTTTTCATCACAATTTTAATGTGATATAGGACCATCAGCATTGTAAACTAAATTCATCAAAACAGATACAGCCATCGAAACAAATCCACAGCCTTCAACACTACATTATAGGAACAATTCTGTCAGACAGTGTTCTTGAACTTAGTCTGTCCTATTTTTGAATGTTGAATAAAGATTAGTTAGACAAAGCCCATAACTGCTTTTTTTTGCCCATGTTTTCAGGTCTGATTGACTGTTACCTTGCGTCTAATGGTATCCGGGAGGCTATGGGAATGGCTAACAATATTTACAAGACGCTGGGAGCGAATGCCCAAACTCTCACCATCCTGGCCACAGTGTGTCTGGAAGATCCCATGACCCAGGAGAAGGCCAAGACTCTGCTGGACAAAGCCCTCGCTCAGCGGCCCGACTATATCAAAGCTGTCGTGAAGAAAGCAGAGCTCCTCAGTATGTCAAAACTGTGCCCAAAATATCTTTTTTGATTTATTATTAATATTTTTATTATCATTTTCTATTTATTATTATTTTTTAGTTTTTCTATTTATTTATTTATTTTCTATTTTTAATATTTAATTAATCTGTTTCTTAAGTTTTTTTATTTCTTTTTCTATTTATTAATTATATTAATTATTTTATTTATTATTTCTTTTTTGTTTCTTCTTAGTATTGATACTTTTTATTTGTTTATCTATTAATTATATTATTGTTGTTATAATAATTTTATTAGTATTGACTTTTCTTTTTCACTGTGCCCATAATATATTAATATATTTTGTTTTGATTTATTGTTATATTATTATTATTATTACTGTAATTTTTTTTAATTTTTTTTTTTATTATTATTATTTATAATTGCTTTTTATGTTTGTTTTTTTTGTTTTTTTGGTTATGTATTTATTTCTAGTTAATATTCTTATTAATATTAATTAGAGCTGTCAATCGATTAAAATTTTTAATTTAATTAATTACACGATGTGGCGATTAATTAATAATTAATAAATAAATAAATAAGACTAATTGCACATCAAATTTGGCTGAGAAATTACTCCCAAAAGATAATTTAAAGTCATTATTGTGTTAAGTAGCTTTAGAAAAATTTTTTTTTTTATTTGGTTCAACATAGAATTTATTATTTTCTTATTGTTATTAACACAAACGGATAGTTATGTCTTAACGTCAAGAGCTGATATATTGGTGTATTGCTATGTAACACCTACTTCATTTTCATTACAGGTCGAGAACAGAAGTACGAGGAAGGAATAGCACTTCTACGAAACACTTTAGCCAATCAGAGCGACTGCGTGCTGCACAGAATGCTGGGGGATTTTCTCGTAGCTGTTAATGACTATCAGGAGGCCATGGACCAGTACAGTATAGCGCTAAGGTAGCGTCATTTCCTCTACTGCCATCCACACTGTACGTAAACATGAAACTCTTGCAGAACTGATTATGTTCCTCCTCCGTAGCCTCGATCCAAATGACCAGAAGTCTCTGGAGGGCATGCAGAAGATGGAGAAGGAGGAAAGTCCCACTGATGCCACGGTCGAGCTGGACGGTGACGATATGGAGGGCAGCGGGGAGGAGGGAGACCTGGAGGGCAGCGACAGCGAGGCGGCGCAGTGGGCTGATCAGGAACAGTGGTTCGGCATGCAGTGACCCTCGACACTCGCTGAGAGACTCTAGAGCTTGAGCACTTCAGACTTCAAAGAAAACATCCACACTCTTGCATTTTGATGTGTGTGAACAGAGATGCCATAATGCTCACTGCTGCACTCTGGTGGTGAGTTACGGACATTTACTGTTAATCGGATTTGTGCCCTCAATCTTTTTAGTTTGGTCATATCAAGAGATTCATTTTCAGAAAAAAAACTGTATTTCAGTATATAACTGGTCTCAGATGTGAATACAGCACTACAGAGATCAGAAACTAACAGGCCAACACAAAACTTCTGACAAAGGACAGGGCGATCATATTTCAACATACAATGCTGCAGGTGTTTGTCTAAATACACAATGATGTTTTCTAAAAGTTTATTAACAGTAATTAAACATAATGCTTCTCTTTTGCTGTTTTGTACAGGACTAGTCAACTCTGCTGCCGTCCCCATTATGTTAATAAATGTGTCAAATCTGTAATTATTTTCCATGTTCTTTTAAGCCTTTTTTTCCCACAAGTAAAAGTGATGATTGCCTCTGATGAAGATGCCTTTGTAAATTAACCACAATCCCACAAAATCCTTTCCCAAGGATGTTTAGGTAATCCTGTGGGGGGGTTTTTTATTTGGTGAATGTCATGAAAACATGTCCAAGTCATATTTCACACCAAAATCAATTTTGTTTTTGGTAGAAAATGAAGCCTATTACGAATGAAGCACATTTCACCCCAGTTTTCATTACTGCGTTGTCATTTTACTTTTGTTTAATGCTCATTCTCAATGGTGATTTCCATTACAATAATGCAGTGATACTTTTTTTTTTTTTTTGCTTTATTCATCTTTTTTTTTATTAGTGAGAGATGTATCACAGCGCAAAAGTAGTTTTGGTTTATTTTATGCAGGTCTTTTGGTTTTGGGGTGAATATAACAGACATTTCTTGACAAGTTTTGTGAAATTTACTAGAGCATATAAGTGATGCAATCATAAATTCAATTTCTGTAGCCTTAAGTGCTTTTTGTTTTTTGCAGTGTGTTTGTCTTAATGTTTCTATATTGTGTAAATAAGACTGTTTTTAAATGTTTTGGGATTAAAATCATGGCATGAAAAAAAAAAAAGTGACTTGTTCAATTTTGGTAACTAGAATATCACTTTTACTAATACAAAATAAATCAATTGTTGCCAGTGTAAAGAAACAGCAGTGCAACCATGTAATATCATTTTATTAACCACAAGTCATTGTGATAATTACAACACTGATTTGGCAGCACCCGCCCTCCAGTTGTCATGGGAACTGCTGTAAAAGACCGCCTGTCTCTCAATGTCACACACACACCGAACACCTGAAATGAGCCTCTGCTTTAAAACATATTGCACATCCCTGCGCAAAGCAACAAGAACAATCATTTTTGGTTATTTTACATATCTCACAAAAGATTTGAGGGAAACGATACAATGCCTTTTTCACTAATAGCATCTTTTTTTCTTTTACAAATTAAATATCAGGGCTGGGACAATACATCGATTCGCGATTCAATGATATTTTCTCTCTCGAATCGATTCTGAGTTTAGTTTTAACAGCAGATGGCGCTCTAGGCTAGTTTTTAACCGCACGCTCAAACGCTCACGAAGAAGAGCGCTGGAGAGAAAGTGGTTAAATATACTTGCACCTCGGCTCAGAATGCTTTTATGACGCGAGATTAATGTAAACACAGCCCCTTGTAATTTCGCACTTTATGAATGATTATTTTAGATTTAAGTGGTGTATGTAAAAGAAATGGAAGCAAGCAGAGTACGGGTGTTTCTAAAGCACGTAGTGCCATCTGCCGTTAAAAACGATACATCGAAAAATATCAAAATCGCTCCAGATTCTTTGCATCGAGAATCGATGTATTGTCCCAGCCCTATTAAATATTGCAGTACTATACAAACGTTTATCATAAGGGGACATGCACCATGAAAACTGCTGTAATGTTACATTTTAAGTGTATTTTTAAATTTCACTGGCTTCAGACGGGTTTGATCTGGGCTATCAAATAAGCTTTTTTCCACTCCTAATGTTTGAGCTTTTTCTACACTAATGCAAATTAAGTTTTAGCACAGTTGACATGCAGGCCTAGAAAGATGTGTGGAGCTGCTTAAAACAACACATGCACTAAAGTCAAGAAAACCTCACAGGTTCTGCAAGAGAGCAGATTGGCTCAATCGTCCCGAGCTGAGGAGAAAGAGAGAGAAAGACGTAAAAATAAGAACACATTTGATTAAAAAAAACTGAAGTACAAATTAAAAAAAAACTGTATAGACAGAAATGTCATCTCATGCAACTGCAACAGTCATTAAACATGATTAATGGGCTCTTCAGAGCAGTTATATGGAGTTCCTGTATAAACATTTTCCAGGTAATTGCACATAATTGTGTGTATTACGTCAGTCAGCAGAACAAACAAACATGAGGTTGTGATGGTGTATTATGAGTATTTCAGAATTATGTGAGCAGTACTCACTCTGATGCACACAGGACAAAACGATTAGTTTTAATTCGTCGAATTTAATCATGCATGATGTCTGGTGGTCACCTGCAGCAAGACACTTTTACAAGAGAACTGATTTAAAGTGGAAGAAAAAAAACAGGACCCCTAAAGCCCAAAGTATACTTCACATTTTACGCGTACGCGAGGGTCAGCGTACAGTTTCATCATCAGAAGAGTATGCGCAGATCGCACATTCGCATTTAATTTTTTTTAATGCAGTAATTAGTTTATCCACAAGGTGGCAACCGTGTCCTGGGGGCGTCGATTCACAAGGTAGTAAAAGAAAAACTGCATAAACAGAACAGACCGGAACGGATGCAAGCTACAGTGACGATGGAGGCCTATATAGACGAGAGATTGTGCGAGGAGGTTATAAAGTACCCTTATTAACTCTAGCATGAAAGAATACAAAGATGTTTACATGGGTTATAACTCATGGCGAGAGATTGCTCAAAACTGCGCATGCGTCGAACGCCTGTGTATGCGTACCAGTCAAACTTTGCAAGGTTGTGCATTCGACTGTGCGCGTAACTTACGCGTAAAAAAAATGAAGTATACCCATGGCTTTATGAATAAGTTGTGCCATTTACAGAGTTAAAGAGGTCTTTATCCAGCAACACTAGTTTAGTAATATCAGGGGTTTTATCCCAGAATTCATCCTAGATATTATAATACAAAAAGAAAGGATAATTTGTGCTGTTCATTTTCTAAGCACCTAGTATATACACATATACATTACAGTAAAAATAATTGATCTATTATATTATAATCACTACACTGTCCCTATAAATACATCCAACACATGATAAAGTAAACAGCTTCAGAGAATTTGTTCAAAAACTGTCAGTTTTTTTGAACAGCTAGTGTTTTAGAACAAGGGAACTAGTGCATTTGGCTAGTCTTCTATCAAGCAAAAATACAAAATGAAAGTCAGGAAACAGGTCCTGAGAAAGCAACCGACAGAACTGAGGTAGCTGCAATCTACTTGACACAGAGAGGAAATCATTTTGCTTCAAGCGAGGAAAGGAAACCGAAATTACATAGGTGATGTTAAAGTGGAAAACATCTAAATATAACCCAAATGCACATTTGTTCTTTTTGGCCCAAAAGGCTATAAAGACATCTCGGAGCTGTGAGCCAAAAATATCCAAAGCAATCTGATAAATATTTCATCTCCATGTTTTAAACATCCAAAAAAGGCCATAAAGGGACCTGAGAAAATATACATCTTTAATAATAATAATAATTAAAAAAAAACAACATAAGAAATGTGCTTAAAAATGGAATGTTAAAAAAAGAACATACTATTTTCTGACAGCAATATGCCATATATGAGGATAAACATTATATAAAAATTCAAACAAGGCTTGGATGCATGTGCAAATGTGAACAGGTAAATGTTGTTCGTTGTTAAATGTTGCTTCTCTGGTTATTTGGAGTCACGTGTTAGCTTGACGGCAGCTCTGGGATCAGTCAAGACCAGAACAGCTGGGTTATGTTAGTGTCTGTGCTGTACAGCCACACCACTAGGGGGAGTGTCAGAGCTATAAAGGGCCAGGAGACACCCTCGGTGCATGCAGAGAGGGACCAGCCTCTCTTGTCGGGCTCCTGGTCCAGGTCTTTACCGGGCTCCAGGTAGTTCCTTGCGACGAATTTGAGCAGCTCATCCAGGAGGATGACAGGCATTGAGATCTTCAGCACCATCAACCACTGGACCACGCTCAGAGGGGTGATCTGGAAGATGACCTGTGGAGCAAAGAAAAGTATGGAATGATACTTTTCACAGGCTGCACGGCTCTATGTAGGGCAGCACAATTTGATAAAATAAAACACTGATTCAACAAAACAGTGATTTGCAATATCAAACATTTAGCGTCACATTTTTAGTAATAATCTGTAAATGTTAAGATAAATCAGGATGGTTGCTGTACCGGCAGCGGCTCCACATGGAGGATGAGGAAATGCAGAGACATGGAGAGGCAGATGGCTCCCAGCAGCCAGACGTTCTCCCAAGGAGGCATGCGCACCAGAGACTGGTTCTCTGACAGGCTGCAGGAGGGAGGGGGGACACATTTACTTGGGTTCAGCACAAATACAAAGCTTATTTTTAATCGCTGTCACAAATGAGCCTGGATGTCATGTGGATGACAGCTGTCCGTTCTGAGGACTGACCTGTTGAGGGCGTTACACATCTCGATGGTGACCAGCACAGAAAGGGCCATGGTCATGGGGTAGGGAGACTCAAACACGTGGCACTCCAGATCCTGGAAGTCAGGATTATCAGGAGAACACTGCAGGAAATGACTCTGAGAAGAAGAGAGAGAGAGTGAAGAAGAGAAAGAGTTAGAACATAAAGACGAAGCAGTGATGACTAACAACAACAACAAAAAATAAAAATAATAATTTTCTCTGTCACCATTATGTAATAATTATATTAAATACCAAACAAATAAATAAATTATTTAAAATGTAATAATATATATTAAATATTTTAATTAAATTTCACAGGATAATGTGACACTGAAGACTGGAGTAATGGCTGCTGAAAGTTCAGCCTTTGGCATGACAAAAATAAATTACATTTTAAAATATTTGTTATTTTTAATTGTAATAATATTTCACAATATTCGTAATAGAAAAGCAGTTTTCATGAGCATGAGAGACCTCTTCTAAAATAAAAAAATAAAATAAAATGCATTTAACTTAATTATAATTAAATTAGTTTTTTTTTTTTTTTTTTTTAATAAAAAAAGTATTTATTAAAAAATAAGAGCCCAAAAATTGTGCTGCAATCAGTTGAATGAAAACAAATTAGATTAAAAGATTAGAGATATATACCAGCTGGTAAAGTGTGATCATTGGACCGTCTTCAGCAATAGTGAACCACCAGGCTGCAGCTCCTACAGTCGCAGCACCAACATAACCTGAGAAGCACAAATTAATACCAGAGTTAACAGACCAGCAATAATGGACACTTTATTAAATGCCAAGCTAGATACATTTATTAACATAAGCAAAATTCTCTTGACTTGTAAATTGTTTTATAGTCCAATCAAAGGATGCACTGGTCATGTTTGTGACTCACAGCCAATGGCCAGGTATCTGAAAAAGAGCCATCCAGAGATGAGGGGCTCCTTGGCACTGCGGGGGGGCTTGTTCATGATGTCCAGGTCAGGGGGGTTGAAGCCCAGAGCGGTGGCTGGCAGACCGTCAGTCACCAGATTCACCCACAGCAGCTGGACAGGGATCAGGGCCTCGGGGAAACCCAACGCAGCGGTGAGGAAGATACTGAGGAGGAGTCATTCATATCAGCAACAGATACAACAAACCTAAATGGAACTAAAAATAACACTGACAGATGAAAGACGGACTGACCAGACGACCTCGCCAACGTTGGAGGAGATGAGGTAACGGATGAACTGTTTCATGTTGTTATAGATAGCTCTGCCTTCCTCAACGGCAGCCACAATGGTGGCAAAGTTGTCATCAGCGAGGACCATCTCCGAGGCTGACTTGGCCACAGCAGTGCCAGAGCCCATGGCGATGCCAATCTCTGCCTTCTTTAGGGCAGGGGCATCGTTCACGCCATCTCCTGTCTGCAAAGACAACTGTTTAGTCAACAAATCACAGCTGAGCTGAATCACTATTCATTATCATCATATGGCCACCTACCATGGCAGTGATCTCGTCAAAGCCCTGCAGGAACTCCACAATCTTGGACTTGTGTGAAGGCTCGACACGTGCGAAGCAGCGAGCATTAGTGACCGCCTCGCGTTGGGCGTGGGGTGAAAGGTCGTCGAATTCGCGGCCCGTGAAAGCCATGCGGTCGACGTCATCGTCCTCTGAGAAGATGCCGATGCGTCTGCAGATGGCCACGGCCGTGCCCTTGTTGTCCCCGGTGATCATGATGACTCGGATGCCAGCGTGGCGGCAGAGCTTGATGGAAGCGGCCACTTCTGTACGAGGAGGATCCAGCATGCCCACGCAGCCCACGAAGGTCAGATCAGACTGGCAGATGGAGAGGAGAGGGAAGTTTAGAAAAACTTTAGTATGTTTCTTTCCACACTGGATAAACTATTAAAACAAAAACCTCATAAAATTTGGTTCTTTCTGGTTCATTAGCTAGATGGATAGATGCTTTGAGACAGCTAGCTAGACACAAAGATACTTTATTAGATGCTGTGGCTAAATATGTTAAATATGTCATTACAGCGCTAACTAGCTAGATGGATAAACACTTTATTATTTAGTTACCTAGTTGGATAAATCATTTATTAGATGGGAAGCTTGAGAGAGAAAAATATTAACGTTACTACTATATACGTTACTAGCTAGCTAAATACTTTTAGACAGCTAACTAGGATGAATTACCACTTTTTTAGATAGCGAACTAACTAGATGGACAAATATTTTTATAAGATAAAATATTTATTAAGCAAGCGGAACACAAAAGATACTTCATTAGATAGCTAGATACATTATGAGATGGCAAGATAGTTAAATTACATTATTAATAAATCATTTTGCATCTTGCTAGTTAGCTTTCTAGACAGCTAACTAGCTAGATGGATGGATTATCTAGTTAGATGGATAAATATTAGAAAATGTATGGGATAGCTAAATACATTACTAGACAGCGAGATGCAAACACTTTATTAGATAACTATAGAGTGAATTCAGGTTGATTGGGACACTCTTTGCCTTTTTTGCCATGAAAAAGTGTCCCAATCAACCCAAGTTCACCCTATATGTTACTAGATAGCTAGAAAGGTAAATACTTTATTAGACAGATAACTAGCGAGATGGAAAATGGTTTATTAGAAACTAGCTAGAAGAATGATGTCTATTTACAACATGTTCTTGAAGCGTTGATCATTGTAGCCAATCACAGACATATGTTGGGCGCATTAACAATGGCCAGTCAGAAGAGTTTACGAATCTGCTTAACAGCGCTCAAAGAGTCATATTCTTAAGATTTCAGTACCGAACTGGTACCGAAGTCGGTACTTTTGACAACACATTAGGTAGCTAGCAAGGTGCAAAGACATTTATATTAGAGAGCTAGATGGTACTAAATAGCTAGATAGTTCATTAGATAGCCAACTAGCTAGATTAATAAATAGTTTATAAGATAGTAAACACAAAGATACTTCATTAGATACTAGATAGCCATCACTTTATGTCAGTATGACACAAAGGCTAGTGAAGTACAGTGTAGCACATTAACTCAGTCACCTCATAATCTGCAAAGCGGGCTGTCTCTGTCAGCATCATCTCCTCTTTCTTCAGAGGAGTATCGCGGGTGGCAAGCGCCAGGCAGCGCAGGGTATCCCGGCCAGTGCCGTACTCTCTGATCACAGACATGATCTTGTCCTTGATGCCTTCAGTCAGGGGAACCCTGGATCCACCCACACGCACGTACGTGCACCTATCGATCACTCCCTCTGGGGCTCCCTGAGGAAGACACTCTAGTTTAGCAATGTGACTAAAACATCAGCAGTACACTAACTCAATATATAACAAACCAGTATCCAGTTTGCACCTTGACAAACATCTTAGAGGAAGAGGATTTGGACTTGGTTGGGGAACAGAACACAGACATGGACTTCCTGTCTCTGGAAAACTCCAGGGTGAACTCCTTCTTCATCAGCTGCTTGATCACCTACACATACACGCATATAGAGTTATCAAATCATGATTAAACAAGTACTTGCATAATTATTTACTAATCATAGAAATATTTACTGAGTTGCAGGCATTGGCTCTCTCGATCTTAGACAGGCTCTTGACGTCAGTGTCGAAAACGTTCATCTTTTCCACTAGGCAGGTCAGAGCTGTCTCCGTGGCCTCTCCAACCTTCTCATAAACGCCTTTAGCCTGAAAGAGAATTGCATTTATCAAGGTACGTCCTCCATGTGTGGAACTGACCTTCTCTTGAAGCTTCTCATAGTGCCTGTTCTACTACTGGCAAACATGGTTAGAGATACAATAGAATTATCCAAGGAATGATTGAAAAATAAAAAAATCTGGATAAACAGTGTTATATCTAATTACATACACACACATAAAAATCATACATAATCATAGATTCTTTTTCATACATATATATATATATTTTTTAATCCATAGAATGTGTGTACACTTATTTAAATACATGTGATATGGTAAAAGACCTTTCTTTTCTTTTTTCCAGGAGTTTTTGGAAATCAATTTGTCATAGAATTGTTTATATTGTGATATTTTTCTGAGAATATCAGTTCCATAAATACTAATTTGCATATTCATTATACATGTATAATATCCATTTTTGCTTACATCTTCCACCCTAAGAAAGGATAATTAGTAAGCATACCTCATTAAAATCCAGGGAGGAATCATTGCACAAGGCACAGATGGTCGCCAGCTCCACCAACCCATCATACTGGGAGCTCTTCACTACTCGGTTATCAAGGTATCTGAGCAACCAAACAGAATGATGAATAAACTACCTACTAAAACAGAAGCTGACCGCAGTACTACAAGTACATATCAGAGCAGAGACAGAAAACTCACACTTCTCCTTCAGGAGCATATGTGGAGCCAGAGATGGTGAATTCAGTCAGTGAGCACTTCTCCCCCTCTGCCTTGTCTATGATGAACATCTGAAACACAGATACATGTTGGAACAGCTTTATCACCTCATGTTATACCAGTTATACCACCTCATGTTATTCCAAACCTGTATATTAATATAACCATTTCATTTTTTTAGTTAACTGTTCCTTTAAGATACTATTTCCAACTGTTAGCTGAATGCATCAGCATGCTGTCCGTCTAGAAGGAATTTGTTGAAAAGTTTACTGATAGAAGATGGCAGCATAATAATCAAGTATTAGCATAAGAAGATTATATGGACTCAGGGTGCCATAATTCTACTTGTTTTTATGTATAAATAAATACAGAAACTGGCAGAACAGCAAGTTAGTGGGGGCTATAAGCCACAGAGAGAGGAAGAGAAAAAACAAATTCAGACACTACAGCCATCCATCATTGAGCTCATTCTTGTATTTCTGCAGAGTGAGCAGCCCAGTCCTTTGACAAACTCTATCTTTGATGGGTTAGGGTTTGATTCTTGAAGCCACACCAAAACACTTCATTTCCAGAAAATGACAGAGGATTTTTAAAAGTCCAAAAATATATATATTACCAATTCAGAATAAACATATCCCGAGCGAGTACTGTGGGAGAAATGCGGGAGGTCAAAGATGGAGTGCAATTACCATGGGTTTTCAACGATTTGTAATGTGAAGTGTTTATAAACCTGTTGCCAACCAAGGAGAAGATTTAAGGGCTTTACAATGAAATACTATTACTACAATAGTAATATTTTTTCTCGTTTAATATTTCTATTTAATAATAATAATAATAATAATAATAATAATAATAATAAGAAGAAGAAGAAGAAGAAGAAGAAGAAGAAGAAGAAGAAGAAGAATTATTATTGTTGTTAAAAATTATTATTATTTATTATTATTATTATTATTATTATTATTGTTTATTATAATAAAAACAAAAAAGGTCATTCATATATCAATATAATAATAATAATAATAATAATAATAATAATAATAATAATAATAATAATAACAACAACAACAACAACAACAACAACAACATTAAATATTATTAGTATTATTATTATTATTATTATTGATATATGAATCACCCTTTTTTGCCCAAATTGGACAGGAGAAAAAAAAAAAAAAAAAAAAAGCACAGCAGACCGTTCTTTAAAAAAAAAAAAATTAAAGCACAAAAAAATTAGCAATTAAATTTTTCCCCAAAGACCTGTAATGACTGCAAGAACTGATCACCAATTATTTAACAGGTTTACTTATTTAAAGGCCCAATTAAAACCTTGACTTGTGGCTTTTAGTCTATGTTTAAAGTCATTTTTTTGCAGAAATACACAACACATTTACAAACTTTCTTTTCCAGGACAATAGACTTAGGGCTGGTTCACACAGAACGCGTTTTTGCTGTTAAAAACACGAGATGCAGGTCAGTGAAACGAAAAAAAAAGCGCAAGGTCTAGAGATGCTTTTTTTTTTTTAAAAAAGTTGAACTTCTTTTAACTTGAGCACCATGTTTTTAGAATACCGTGTCAGGCGCGAGATGCGAGCACAACGGTTAAAGACGTCCGTCTAGCGTGTTTACATTAAAAAACAATGGAAAAGTTGCGGAGTTGAATGAAAAAAAACACGTTCTGTGTGAATGGCCCCTTAGGGTTGTATATGCATTTAGCAAGTAGCAAATCATGTAAACTGAAGGCTACTCTGCAACAACTTCCTGTTTTGTCAACAGCACTCATCAAACTCAAAACTACACTCACCAAGCCATTTCTTGGAGTTATTACTTCTGTACAAAGCCTAGGATGACTAAACTGCTAAAGGATGAGCTCACCCTGCAGACGGACATCTGGTTGGTGGTGAGGGTGCCTGTCTTGTCAGAGCAGATGACGGAGGTGCAACCCAGTGTCTCCACGGAGGGCAGAGAGCGTACGATGGCGTTCTTCTTGGCCATACGGCGGGTGCCGAGAGCCAGGCAGGTGGTGATGACGGCAGGTAGACCTTCAGGGATGGCGGCCACAGCCAGAGCAACAGCGATCTTGAAGTAGTAAACGGCGCCACGGATCCAGGAGCCGCCGTGGACGGGGTCATTGAAGTGGCCGATGTTGATGATCCACACGGCGATGCAGATGAGGGTGATGACCTTAGAGAGCTGCTCACCGAACTCATCCAGCTTCTGCTGCAAGGGTGTCCTCTCCTGCTCGGTGGCGGCCATTTCGTCACGGATTTTACCGATCTCTGTGTTTACGCCTGTGGCCACCACCACACCCACGGCTTTGCCGGCAGCAATGTTGGTTCCCTGAAATGCACACATTTAAATGAACAGGAAAATATATTTCTTTTGCAACAAAAAGAATGAAGAGCTAACTAAAGTGGAGCCTAGTTTCTCCCAAGGATTTTTCTCCATTTCTGTCGCCGATGGAGTTGGCTTGGCTTGCTTAGTTGGGGACATAATATTATGGGTAACACTTTACTGCAATATTATGAATGCACTGACACTATTGGATGAGAACTGAACTGAGCTGATAATGGCAACATCACGGTTTTATATGCTTTATTGATGAATTGAACTTATTGCATAATTGATTAATTTTACAGTTATTGAACAAAACTGAATCAACACTGAACTGATTTCAACTGAATAATGACTGTTTACTATTGTCTTTTTAGAGATTTTTGAATTCTGTTTGCATCACTGAATCATTATGTTCCCGTTTATCCCTGTAAAGCTTTGAAACAATCTGTATTGTATAAAGCACTATATTAATAAAGGTGACTTGACTGAAGTCCAATTTTCTTACCGAGAACAACATGTTCTTCTTGTCCTGATTGACGGCACGGGGATCCGGCACGGGGTCAGTGTGCTTAATGACAGAGACAGACTCACCTGTAAGGTGGAAGAAATAAAAGTAAAACCCACAGCCAAAATAGATGATACACCAACAAATGAACCAAACACTTGGTTACCTGTCAGGATAGACTGGTCCACTCTGAGTGTGGTGGACTTAATTGCAGAGAGACGGATATCGGCAGGTACCTTGTCACCCACTAGATAATAAAATACAATCAATAAGATATAAGATATTTAGAATATATTAAGTTAAATCATCAGAAAACAGACAAACTCACAGTTAAAATTGCTAATAAATGCATAGGTGATAAAAATAAAAACACTTTCTGTCTCTTGCTTGCATTAAATTATAGAATACAACATGCAAATCAATTTTTTTGAACCACACGACTCATTTTACAGACAAAAACAGTTGAAATATTTATCAAAATACAGTATCTTGTTTTGTCTTTTACAGAAGACAAAAAAAAAAAAAAAAAAAAAAATGCTTTTTAAAGCAGAAGTTAAATTCACTAAACTAATAAAAATGAAAATAAAACTAAAAGCACAGACTAATTTATATTAGGCCATTTTGATTACCCCATTACAATAGTCACTTTACAGTAACTGCTATCATAAGAATATACTTGTAGGTTTAAAATTCTACTTATTGTTCTACAACAAATATTTTAGCAAAATGTATATTTTTTTGATCTCCATCTTTTTGACGCGCATGCGCACGGCGGCGCTCATTCACTGAAGTGTGAAGTTAAGCGGAAAACTCGCTTACATAAGGCTCGTCCACTCTTGACAGCAAAATGTAAATGTTTGCATGACTTTCTAACATTTACTGATAAAGAATATACCTGTGAAATGCAAGTTATGCACTGAGGAAAACACCACATCACAAAAGCATTAAACTGCGTAAGTATCTGTCAGCACATACATCTGTCAGAGCATCTGACGGGTCAAGCAGTTATAAATTACGTGTTAACTATATCTTGAGAGTTAATGTAAAGCCTTAACTATTAAGCATGTCTCATGTTTAAGACGAATTGTATTATGCATTTTCCCCGCAGCAGCACTCTGCGTCCACCACTATTTTTTTTAGATGCACTCGTATCAAACTACTGTATATAGATATAAACGGTATTGCCTCAATATCAATATATCGTACAAACTCAATATACCGCCCAGCCCTTATCCACACACTGCATCATTGCAAGTGTCAGAGAACACATTGTTCAGAAAGCATAACCTTAAATGTCTTCTGTCACTGACTGATGAAAAATCTTGGCAAGATGAAACATGACAAACCCAAATCAAATTACGATCTTTAATCAGATCAACTAGACCCTTTTGCACAGTCATGAAATAATAAGGACTTAAAATGGGAACCAGAGAGATAGAGCGTGCTCGCCCATCGAGAACAAAACAGACATGCAAGCTCATCTGCGCCCTTGAGGGAGAGAGAAGAAAATAGCATGAGGAACAATGCTCCGCGCCAAAAATGGGAAAACTATTTTGATATGTTCGCCGATGCACCGATCAGGTTTAAACACAGAGACATGACAGCAGCTGCCCCTGCACTCGACAGGAAGAGTAAAGAGGGTTAACACCCCCCAAGCTGTCAATCAACTGAGAGGTGTTACACCCTCAGTGTATTCATAACTTATAACAATGGGGTTCAATAGCAGCTTTGTGGAGCATGTTTGTGATAAGCTTCACTAGGCCACACTTGGTGGGATAAGTACTTAATAAAAGAGTGTTTTTGCTGATCTGCTCATGTTAAACATTAACATGTTCATCAGAGAAAGTCTGGGGAATTTGCCCGGCCAGTATGCGGAGAGTGGCAGCATAAAAAAAAATATGGCGGGGCATGACAACAATGGATGCTGTGTGGCCTTGGCACTGATCATCACACATGTGCGTGCAATAGGATCTCTGTGCTGTGGATTAACGGGCTGTCCTTTCGCCACGATCTGTGAGGAGCTACACCGGCAAGGTCGCACACGAGGCAGTGACGACTTTTCTCAGAAAGACTTAAATGGAGCTCAATTGCCAGTTTCAGCCACCTAAATAGGGAACGAATGTACACAATGAGGTCCAGTTCCCAGAAGGTCACCCAGCATTGTTCACTGGTAACAAGAGAACGAAAAAACTCGTAAGAATGAGGTTTTGATCATTGAAGAATTGATCATGAGGTTGTCTGATGGACAAACCGTGATTTGGAGGTAAAGAAGTGAAGATGTTGTTACAGATAACTGTTCAAAAGTTGGTGTAATGCAACAAGGTTTGTCAGAATTTAATAATTGGCTGCTTTACAACTCATGAGTGTGAATTTGAATTGGCCATACAGCATAAGAAGCTGAATTAGAATTTGAATTGCAATGAAAGGTAGAGGAATATACTGAATTGCAATTCAAATAAATTTCAACACAGGTAATGCATTCTAAGAAATAAAGTTATTTATTGAATATAAATAAAAGAAATTAAATTGCATAAAAGCGTTTGGATTCGCCGCACAATTAATAACATTGCTGTGAGATCTAGCAAAAAGCATTCAAATTCAGCGCAGAATTCTCTGTTATAACCATATCAGATCAAACGGCACTGATGTGGAAACCAGGAGAAACATTGTGCCATGAACATTGGCATTTTTTGTACTTACAAGCACAATATGTAATTTTTGCTGCTAGAGGTTGCTTATTCAAAACAAAGGCGTAGACGTAGCTTGATGATGCCTTGATTTTGCGGAATCATGGGAGGTGTTGTCTTCACGTCCACAGCCAGTGGAAAAGAATCGGGATGGGACTCGGGCAGAAATCATGTTCATGGATGAGATTATTAACGTTACTGTAGTATGAAGCAGAGCAGGGCAGAGTGCTGTGCGAGCAGAAACGAGGCCACTGGAGCGATTGCTAAAAGGGACTTTAAGGAGCAGCTGCTGATACTGCGGCAATAGCATTCTGACGTTCTGTTGCGCATGCGTGAATTTAACTGCTACTTCTTGACATTCTATTGTAACCGTCTACTACGGGAGAATAGCCGATTTGCCGTAGTCGATAATACGTGACAGATTAGATAAGTAAATGTTATGTTCTATGGTTATGTGGTATTTTAATTGTATCTATATGTCATTTAATGCCAAAAGCAACCATTCTCTTGCTTTTATTTACATGTAATTTATTTTTACTATGTCAAATGATTAAATGATCCGTTACGCCTCCCTCTTTGTTGTTGCTTAATGATTTTTGCGTTCTTTAGCTACGGCAGTTGACAGTTTACTTCCAGTCGCCATTGCCGTTCAATCAACAGCTGTTGCTTAAAGTCCCTAATGAGAGACGAGTGTGACACGTCTCGAGAGCAGCAGAACTTTTATTATGCCGCAGTCGCCACTTCCGCTTCTTCCGGTCAAGCGTATGTGGGGTAACTCAGCGCTGTTTATCATATCAGATACATTTGTGTGTTGAAAGTTGTTATAGTGCTACTCTGCTTTCGCTTGGCGGCTACTATGAGACACTTGTTGTCCACTGCAGTAAGCTAGATCGATATTAGGCATGGTAAAACATGGTACTCGCGGTAAATCAAGAAAACGAGATTTAAACAATAAGACTTACTGTGTTGAGCTATATAATATGATTAGTTTTCTGTCAATGAATGTATCCAAACAGTTGCTAACCTGTCCAATAAAACATAACATATTAAAGCGTCTTTGGTGTTTCTATGGTTTCTAGAAAATAAAACCTGAAACCAAGGGTAACACGGGTATGATGTCATTGATGGGCGACAAACGGACACGGTCCGTGTCCTGGTTAAAATTGCTTATTTCTCTGGATTTAAACATTCTTGGAAAATTTGGGATAATGCTACTACACAAGTCAACAAAATATATAACATTGTTCTAGTGGTTTTTGGATATTTTAATCCAAAAATCGTACATATTGTGCCTTTAAGTATGAAGTAGGAAGTGCCACAATTTGCACAATTTTTATTCATTCAAATTCGAATCACACAGGTGCTCTAATACATTTGTTAAGCACTGTATATATTGTTGGAAGTGCAGTTGGAAGTGCATTAATGCTGGGAAAAAAACTGGACTCATCAAGCCATGTGGTTATGTCGTCTTTAACGACATCAAACAGAAAGACCTTGTCTAGCCAACCATGTTTTAGACATTGTTCCAATCTTCTAAGATCAGTCAATTTGTCCTGAAAGACCTTTTATGTATCGCTGATTGTCTGAGGCATAAACAATACTTCAAACCAGTGAACTTTTCCAAGTCTGTATGTTGCAGCCGTCGATTGTTGAGTGGAAAGGGTCCAGGTCTAACAGCTGTTCCTATTGTTCACTCAGAGAGATGACCTTATAGGGAAGTGCCCATGATGTACCACCCCTTTCCCCCTTCATGCAAATGCTTTCACATTGGCCTTACCCTTACCCATCAGCATAGTGTGTGCTTTGGGAATTCAAGCACCCAGGCGGGGTGGCATGCAACATTCTGCTGGACCTGGTAACCATCGCCTATCACCGTGGCAGGGCCCGGCAGGTGTTTGATGCCCTCAGGCTGTCAGCAAGAATCCACAAATGACTGAGTTAATATGAATGAGAGTAAAGGAGATACTAGCCATTTATCAATGTTGGGGATGGAACAGGTGTCCAATAATGAGTGGCCAATCAAAACCAGTGATTTGTAGATTAGAGATAATATCTGCCTGCCTTTTTATGACCAATGCACAGTTTATAACTGTTATTTTGAAGTGTCCGATGACTGATATCAGACAAATCTCATAACTTTTTAATAATCGATTTATTTTATTTTTATATTGTTTTTGACATGGTAATAACTATAATAATTATCAAATTATTTTGTATTTATTATTTATATACTTTATTAAATGTGTGATCTAAATTGTTGCAAATGTATTATCTTTGTTCTGTGCCGTCTGTGTTAAGCATTTAAAGGGGACCTATTATGCCCCTTTTACAAGATGTAATATAAGTCTCTGGTGTCCCCAGAATGTGTCTGTCAAATTTCAGCTCAAAATACCCCACAGATCATTTATTAGAGCTTGTCAAATTTGCCAGTTTGGGTGTGAGCAAAAACACACCATTTTTGTGTGCGTCCCTTTAAATGCAAATGAACTGCTGCTCCCGGCCCCCTTTCCAGAAGAGGGCGGAGCTTTAACAGCTTATGCTTCAGTTGCTCAACACCAACAAAGCTGGAGAATCTCACGCAGCCAAAATGACGACTGTCAGTAATGGTGTTCAGCCTTACATTTTTCAAACCGGAGTCGGACACTGATGGAGAGACTCAGGAAGAAGCAGCCCAACATGGCCTCACCCCCTTTGTTGTGTGTTCCAGTGGGCAGGGTTTATGTTAATTTTGGGGTGATGTCACCAACCCAGGAAAAAGCTTGTTGTAGTCCTTAAAAAGCGATTTCTGTAAAAGAAAATATCTCCCTTTGCATTGAACTTTGAGCTCTCATCATACAAGAACATACTTTTGGGGTGTCCATTTGAGAAAAGAATATCTAACATGGAGAAAGACCATTAACCAGTTTAGTTAAAAACTTTACCTGAAAAGTGGGAGTATTTAAATAAATATGGATTATCCAGTAAAAACCAATTATCAGCCTTGATTTATCTCTATTGTAGATTCTCTTTTTTCAAATGGCCACCCTTAAAAATATGTGCAAGTATGATGACTGTTCTTTTTCACAGAATTCAGCTTTTCTAACATAAGTGTCAGATCGCTATTCTGTGACGACATGTGGCAAGTAAAGAGCAGGCATGTTTGTTTGACCCCTGCGTCCTGCGTCGCTATAACAAGCAGAGGAATGAAAGCCGTGACAGTGCGGTGTTGCTGGGGGACTGATGGAAGCATAAACCTTTAAACAAAACCGCACTGCTTTCCGTCCCCCGACCTCCTCCCGCGGAGGGTTAGGTGTGAGCTATTTTACCCTGCTGATTGATGCATGCTGAAGGTATTTTAAGATACTAAAGTGCTTTATGATATGACAGCTGGAATGCATGCATATACTGCATCTTCCTTTCCATTGTGTTATTTCTTGATCTTGAATGCTCCATTACTAGTTCAGTATTGAGCTGAATATGTGGTGAGTCCTTGTGTGGGTGTTGTGTAGGGCCCTTTTGTTGGGTTTGTTCTGGGCACTCCGTGCTCTTTGAGGGCAGATGAGGAGGCTGTGTGCGTACAGTGGGCGGATAGATAACTCTAACAGCTCAGGGGTTCGGAGGTCACTCTTCTACCTGGAGGCCAGATATGCCTGAAATAGCTCATCGCAGGGGCTTTTTGTATATGCACACTGATAAATGCTGCTATGTTCTGGAAAGTGTTTGTGAACAGCGCCATCGGGCCTCTCTTAAGTCATGAATCAGCTCTCAGCTAGAGCGAATTTGAATAGACACGTCATTCTCACCTTGTGGTACGGGTCTGCATTAGTCAGCAGCACAATTAAGCATCTCTTTGAAACGTATCCATGCAACTTGAATTATGGACATTTAAAGAAAAAGTCTTAAGCTCCATTATGTGCATCTCTATCTAATCCACTGTTTTATTCAGGGGTGTGCATTGTTAAACATGAATTGAGAATGCCTTTATATTCAGTTTCAATTTTTAAATTTGAACTGAATTTAATTTTAAGCAGCAAACAAGATGCAGAATTTAAAAATCAATTAATTGAACTAATTGAAATGAATGAGAATCTTTCAATGTTTATACGTTCCTTCATATTTCAGTACAAATTGATTTCTAGATGATCTGATATATTATAATAGTGATTTCATAATGTCTAAATATATATTCAAAAGCAAAACATAAATACTAGACAGTGTAAATGGCTAATAAGCCAATAAGTGCTCCTCTGCCTCCATCTACTAGTTATAGTGGTAATTTCATGTCTTTTTATTTTTAAATAAAAGTGTTTGTTTGCCACCAAGTGTTTTCCTACATCTTTGAAACTTTTAGTTTTACAAATGGGAACGATCTTTGAAAGATGAACAAATAATGTTTTTGGTCATCACATTAAAGGCACAATATGTAATATTTTTGGATAAAATATCCAAAAACCACTAGAACAATGTTATATATTTTGTTGACTTGTGTACTTGCATTATCCCAAATGTTTCCAAGAATGTTTAAATCCAGAGAAATAAGCAATTTTAACCAGGACACGGACCGTGTCTGTGCATCGCCTATCAATGACATCATACCTGCGTTACCCTCGATTTCCGGTTTTATTTTGTAGAAACCATGGAAACACCAAAGACGCTTTAAAATATTATGTGTTTTTATTAGACAGGTGAGCTACTGTTTGGATACATTCATCGACAGAAAACTAATCATTGTTATATAGCTCAACACAGTAAGTCTTATTGTTTAAATCTTGTTTTCTTGATTTACCGCGAGTACCATGTTTTACCATGCCTAATATCAATCTAGCTTACTGCAGTGTGCAGCAAGTGTCTCATAGTAGCCGCCAAGCGAATGCACAGAGTAGGATTATAACAACTTTCAACACATAAATGTATCTAATATGATAAAACAGCGCTGCTTTATCCCACATACGCATGACCGGAAGAAGTGGAAGCGGTCGTCTGCAGCATAATAAAAGCTCCACTGCTCTTGAGATGTGTGTCGCGCTCGTCTCTTATTAGCAATCGCTCCAGCGGCTTCGTTCTGCTCCAACGGCTTTCAGCCACACCCTGCTTCATACTACAGTAATGTTAATAAATCTTTAATACATTAGCTCATTCATGAATATGATTTCTGCCCGAGACCCATCCCGATTCTTTTCCAGCAGCTGTAGACGTGAAGACAACACCTCCCATGATTCTGTGAAATCAAGGCGTCATCAAGCTATGCCTTTGTTTTGAATAAGCGATCAAAATTTACGTATTGTGCCTTTAAAAATAACATTTAAATTGGATAATATTTAGAACTTTGAAGTTCTGGAAAAAGTTGTGTGAAGCATTTGGAAGTCCTTGAAATGTGCTTGAATTTCAGTCTCAAAAGGTTAATTCATGGATTACCGAAGATTTGAACCCATGAGCTTGGCGTTTTTGTTGAGCATGCTCTATTGTTAAAGCTACAAGCTGGATGGATAGGTAAATAAGTATGCAGTTACATATAATTTTATTTTTCCCACAATTTTGTTTCCTGCCAATGAGGACAATGCTAGACATGGAGGGGAGTGGAAATTTTATATAAAACAATAGCCAAAAATAGCCAACTTAAGCACAC
Source organism: Mylopharyngodon piceus (assembly GCA_039654765.1). Lineage (NCBI taxonomy): Eukaryota > Metazoa > Chordata > Actinopteri > Cypriniformes > Xenocyprididae > Mylopharyngodon > Mylopharyngodon piceus. The sequence continues at coordinate 6,560,084 of CM077453.1, read as the reverse complement.
TAAATGCCAGTAACTTTTTGTGTGCCACATAGATGGTCCCAAAGCTAGAAGACATAGATTAAAAGTAAAGTTTAAAAAAAAAAAAAAAAAAAAAAAAAAATTCAAATTTAGATTTCATGGGGTCTTAAACTGATGAAGTTGCTGTGTTTACATTGAAAAAACATTGCATTTAAGCTGCTCATATACTGTACCAAGAATTATCCTTACAGAAGGCATTACTCAAGATTTCACCTGCGGTTGTCTTTTATACCAAAACACCTTGGCTTAGAATATTAAAGAGCATTGTAAGTTATGCTAATTAAAGCATCAGATGTGCACTAAGTGGACTGCAAGGTGGCCCACATGCTGAGCTCGGCCCGGCGCGGAACTGATAGGCTGTCAGGGTGCCGCTGGCATCATTTGTAATTCTGTGCACGACTAAACTGGTTACAGTCCCAGAGTCCTCTGCAGCGGGTGTGCTGAGCCGATGCTCGGACTGCAATATGCTCACAACCCACAGCAGGAGCAGAGACAGAGATTCAGAGACAGACCACAGGAAAGCACTTTAAACGATCAGCACAGATGCCACCACAGCGCAGAATCAGCCAACAAGCTCAAATCTATTATCACATCCCTATCTGCAAGCACGGACTGAGACATTATGCAGAAGCCAATGTTCAGACAGTGAAATTGCGGATTGAGAAATTACATAACAAATGCATTAGTGGAAAATTTACCCACGTTTGGGCCTAATCACTAACCCCAAAACAGCACCATTCCACAATGACCTCTACAAGGTGACTTTGCAGTCTGTCTGGATCATATCTGACGTCACAGGCTGCAATTCTGTGAGACGCTGCAGAAGGGGTGGGCTCAGAGCCCAGGGCCGGCACCTGTCATCTGCACCATTGTCACTGCGAGTTATAATTAAACCATTCCATAATCTGAACAGCCTATCAGTGCTAAATATAACATATACCACTTTGCACAAAAAAATACAGCACCAGTTATACTGCAAAGAGTTAAAGGTTAAAACAGTACTGATAACAATGCCAGTTCTTTCATGATGATCAGATGAACACATCCATCCCCAGAACCACAACCCACATAACAGCTTTCATTTCGGTTGCTTTTCCATCTCTCAAGTCTTCAAAACAGTAATTATGGGTAACACTTTAGTATGGGGAACAATTCTCACTTTTAACTAGCTGCTTATTAGCTTGCATATTGGCTGTTTATTAGTACTTATAAAGCACATATTAATGTCTATTCTGCATGCCCATATTCTACATCCCTAAATCCTACCCCATACCTAAACTACAACAACCACCTTACTAACTATTAATAAGCAGTAAATTTGAGGTAAAAGTCATTGTTAATAGTGAATGCGTTAACCATACCAAAGTGTTCCTAATTATGCAAGAAACCAGGGGCTTCATCTACAAAACACAATACGATCTGAGATGATCCAACATTAGATTTATAAAAGCAGAAACTGAGGATGCATAATTAACTGAAATAAAACCAAAACGCGATATGACGCAAAGTGTGAAGATCAAACCGCAAAGGCAGTGATTTAATTAGATGTAATGAGAAGCGATTATAAACCATCTGTTGTCAACAAAAGAGTAGATTTAAAGTTGCTCTGCGGTTTTCTACCAAAATAAAAGCTTGATGGTTTCGCATTTGTAAAAGAAATTGGACAGCCATGAATTTGTTTATTTTAGTTATTAGTAATTTTAAGGTTGTACTGTAAATTATTATTATTATTATTAATTTTTTTATACAGTGAAATATTGCAATAGTAATTTCTGTAGTCATTTTCCTGTTATTATTTTATAGTCATATTGAAAAAAATAAATAAATTTATATAGTGATATATAAATCACAAATGGTGCAAACTTTTTTTATTTTTATTTCAAACGAAACTAGATGTTTTTTTTGTAAATGTACAATGTATGCTAAATGAAAAGCATGCATACTAACTTTTTTCTGATTATTTTGTAATGTGTCACATTTTTGGAGCAATGAGGAGTGAGAATTATGATCAGATAATGATGAGGAGTTAAACGTTGTCAATGAATGAACCTATAATTGACTGATTTTAAAATTTGCGATTTATAAAGCAGGATCATTCTCTACATGTATTTATTAATGAGGCTCCGAGTAATTAAAGAAAATAAAAAGAGCTATTTTTCACACTCTACATTATTCATTTGCAAGAGCTCAAAAATTTGAGAAATATTATTGGGCATTTCCAAAAAAGAAAACAAGGCACAAACATATGAGAAGCAAACCAAGAGAACCAACGCTGTGTCCAACCGGTACAGATATGCTTCTGGGCAGAGCATGAGCACTGACGAACATGTGATGAAGACTGACGCACACAGTCCATTGAGAATCAACAGGTGCAACCAAAAATACCTATACTCATAATGGAGCTGTACAGGGTCCATAGAGGGACAGAAGAGCTAAGAGGCTGTTATTATCTCATGTAACAACACATAAGTGCAGTGACCTTGCTAATAACTGCATTCAGAGAAATAACTGAGGCTGGACTGAGTGACACTGTGATCACATTGTCTTTATCATGATATAAAATGCAACGCTTACCAGCGACCTCCACAATGTCTCCTGGAACAATTTCTTTGGCTTTGATCCTCTGCACACTCTTCCTGTCCTGACGGTACACCTTGCCCATCTCTGGCTCGTACTCCTTAAGGGCTTCAATGGCATTTTCTGCATTACGTTCCTGAGATGGACAGAATCAAACATATAAAAAAGTAGTCCGGGAAATTTTGCAGTAGAGTTTGGGATGGGACTATCAGATGTGAGAAACCTGATTGACAACAGTCATTATTTTTGCACTTGTGCATAAACTACACACTTTGCCTGTAATGATTCAAAATTCACGATACTGACCTGCCAAACACCTACGATGGCGTTAGCTATAAGAATCAGTAAGATTACAAAAGGCTCCACGAAGGCAGTGATTGTTTCCTCTCCCTCCTCAAACCAGGCTAATACCTGCAGGGAAAAAAAGTCATGTCACAACACATCCCACTAGATCTAATCAAGCATTTCACATTCAAAACACCCTGTGAATATTTCAAGACCAGGAGATCAAGATTCTAGACGAGACATGCCAGTGACATTTTCCTTCTCATAATGGATTCAACACAACCCATTTGCATATGATATTCTGTTTGGATTGCATAAACTGCATGACTTTAAACAAGTTTAAACATGAGGACAAAAAAAACTTAGTGACTGGAAATAAAACTCTTACAGCTCACTGCAGCCAAAGCATCTTTTATTTCCCTCATTTAGATACATTATTGCATATGAACTCCTAAAATAAGAAGCTGCACCATCCATTTACTTTCCCTCATATCATTAAACATAGACATTTATAGCAACTTGGAGGACAGTTTTGTTTTGCACTGAAGTTTTGCACCTTTAAAAATAGATTTGCATGATCTGCTTGATATAAAAAAGTCCTTACATGCATAGCATGGAGGTCAAATGTAGAGATTGAAGCCTTCCAATCAACATCTTGGTGGTTTTCTCAAGAGACAGTAGAGTTACTGGTCTGTGGTAATGAGAGGCCTGCAACTGAAGGTCAGAGGCCTAATTTGGCCTGCAGAGATGCCCTCTTACACAGCCAACTACGAGACAGCTGTCAAACCACAGACTCCAACACCTCAGTATCACTCCGCTGAGCGATGCTGGCATAACTCTCTACTTCCACCCGACCAGCCAGTTTCTCTCACGAGCTATGTGAATGCATTCTAACCAATGCTTTTGGGCAGCCAAAGCATGATAATCAACCATCTTATCCTTACTTTCCTGGTTTATATTATGAATTAAATTATATTAAAGGGTTAGTTCACCCAAAAATGAAAATTGTGTCATTAATTACTTACCCTAGTGTCGTTCTACACCCGTAAGACCTTTGTTCATCTTCAGAACACAAATTAAGATATTTTTGATAAAATCCGATGGCTCAGTGAGGCCTGCATCGCCAGCAATAACACTCCCTTTTTCAATGCCCAGAAAGCTACTAAAAACATATTTAAAACAGTTCATGTGACTACAGTGGTTCAAGCTTAATATTATAAAGCAACGAGAATACTTTTTGTGTGCCAAAAAAAAACTAAATAACAACTTTATTCAACAATATCTAGTGATGGGCGATTTCAAAACACTACTTCATGAAGCTTCAAAGCTTTACGAATCATTTGTTTCGAATCAGTGGTTCGGAGCGCCAAAATCACATGATTTCAGTAAACGAGGCTTTGTTACGTCATAAATGTTTTGAAACTTCAATAGTTCAGCTTTGAAGCGTCATGAAGCAGTGTTTTGAAATCGCCCATCACTAGATATTGTTGAATAAATTCACTATTTTGTTATTTTTGGCACACAAAAAGTATTCTCGTTGCTTTATAATATTAAGCTTGAACCACTGTAGTCACATGAACTGTTTTAAATATGTTTTAGTAGCTTTCTGGGCATTGAAAAAGGGAGTGTTATTGCTGGCGATGCAGGCCTCACTGAGCCATCGGATTTTATCAAAAATATCTTAATTTGTGTTCCGAAGATGAACGAAGGTCTTACGGGTGTGGAACGACATGAGGGTGAGTAATTAATGACATAATTTTCATTTTCGGGTGAACTAACCCTTTAGTAGTAGTAGTAATTTATAGGAATATAATATTACAATATAATATTTCACAGTATTACTGTTTTTACTGTATTTAATCAAATAAATGCAGCCTGTAAAATCCTTTAGTTAAAACATTAACTATTATGTTTAATATCTTCATATATATGACATTAATTACTATAAAGACAATGGTAATTGTGCAGTTTGAACATACAATTTTTCACATGCTAAGGCAGATTTTTAACCACTAGACTACACCACCACTATATTAAGCACTGAGCCAATACATAAAATTTGACTGACAGCCTGACTATCCAACCCTTTCAAGTCTCTAAGCAAACAGGCACGTGTCTTTTCACTTGGTGGTAAACCATCTCGGCTAATTCAAGAGGTCCTTAAACCTCGGCTGTAAAACTGCAGTGTACCATGAAGACGTCTTGTTTGGCAGCTAGTGACAGACACTCAATCTCAATGAATGCTGTTGTCACCATTCCTAAGGAGTTCCGATTCCTCAGCTGTTTATCCCTTATGATCCGCGAGTAACCCAAGACAAGGCGTGCGAGACTCTGGGAACTAACAAGACATCTTTACTTTCACAGCTCTTCCGGATACCAGTCGGTGTTTATTTCAGCGTATGTAACGCTGTGGTTTGTTTCTAGTGTAAAACAATCAATACCTGACATGAATCAGTGCTGAATCGCATCTGAGAAGTGGCTAACCAACCCTCTTTACACTCAAAGACTGTTTCACTCAAAGAATAGTGTACAATACTAATAACTGCAGAAATCTGCCAAGAAAATGTTACCGAAATGTACTTACAAAAGATATACAAGCTGCCAGTAGAAGAATCCGCACAAGTAAATCTTCAAACTGCTCGAAAACAAGTTCCCATATAGATTTTCCTGTCAAACATGAAAATCAAATGTATCAGAATCACATGAGTACAACAATGATAACATCATGTTACAGTTTAAAAATGAATATTACCTTCCTCAGCAGGTAACTCTGTGTGGTTTATTGAAGGATATGAAAAAGACAAAGTATAACGTTACAAAAACAGACAGTGAATACATTGCCAAACAGAAATTGATTTGACATTGACTAAAACACAATTGTCAATTACATTAAGACCTGTGAAGATTAAATTTGTCTTCTTTACTTTTAAAAAAAAAAATAAAAAAAAAAAATAATAATATTATACCCAAGTCTAATATTTGAGAAGTGATAGTTACAAACAGTAACCATCTTCATGTCACGAACAACTTTCCACTCTGAGAAGAAAGCTTAAAAATGTGAATGAATATTCAAATCCAAAAGAGTGAATATCTGGCTCCTCTTTGAGCACATGCTGTGAAATGTATATATATATATATAAGATGTTCTCAGCCAGCTGCTGACAGGAATATTTTAATCTCTGTTTTTATACAAACATGATTATGTTAAATTGATGAAAGAGGAAGACTAGATAGCTATGCTTGCTTTGATTTTACAGAAACATAATAAAGCGGAAGAGATTTAAACATGTCTTTCAGCTTATTTCTGTGCTGGAAGGGCCTGTGTGTGCCTGTCTTCCACCTTGTCAAAGTCTAGGGGAAATGTGCATGGCAAGCTGTTTTAACATTTTTTTCCCCCTTAAAACTTAGGGTACGTTTACACTACAATGATATACTAAAACGGATTTTTTTCCCCTTTACTTTTTATCAAATACAGATGATAACATTGTCAAAATGATCCCCGTTCACACACATGACCTCACTGTTTTCACAAATTTGCATTTTTGTAGTTTACACAGACGCTAATGGTATTGTTTACAAAAACTTGCACTTTTTTCAAAAGTTAGCGTTTTCAGGCCCCCAAAATGTAGTTGTCGTGTAAATGAGTGGCACATAAAACATAAAAAGTTTTCCGTTTTTAGTTGTCTCCATGTAAACAACAAAAACGTGAATTTGCGTATTACGTGTTTAGTCTATGGGAGCGTAGTGTTTCTTTACAAAGTGACATCGCCAACTACTGGCCTGGCATGCATAATACAGAGTTGTTAGTCACTTTCGCCGATCCGTGTGAACGTGGATCGTTTTGACAATGATGCCGTCTGTGCGCGAAACTTTTCAAAAACACAAACTTAAAATTTTTCCATTTTTAGTATGGCGTTGTCGTGTAAACATACTCCAAGTAGTATCCATCTAATGCAATAAGCACTTATTATTCACTCCTTAAATAATTTTTCAGTTTCACTAGTAACTATTTATTAGATATTCCAATAGTGACTAATATCTATTCAGTTAGTCACTAGTACTTATTTGTGTGCTACTTATAATTATGGCAATTAAGAAAAGTAACTATTCCATTGTAATTGGTAACTATTTTAAACATTTTGCCATTGGCATTTATGGGGATCTGTAGTCCAATTGTTGCTGGAACTTATTTTAGTTTTACTAGTAACTATTCATTAGGCACTAGTATTTTTCTGTTTCAAAAATTGCTACAATACATATTCAGACTTTATTAGCACTTATTTATTAGACTGTAGTACCTGTCATATTACTGGGATAATTTCTATAGTTCAACTCACTAGCTTTAATTACTTTTTTACTTGTAATATGTAATGACCTAATTAGAATGACTACTAATAAATATCTTACTAGTAAAATTAAAAACGCAGCAAGTAACAACTGTAATACACTACTAGTGTCTATTAATTTACTACTAGGAAAACTGAAAGTCATTAAACAATAAGTACTAGTACCTAATTAACAGTTACTAGTGAAACTGAAAAATATACTAGTCACTACAGAGGTAGCATAGAACAGACACTAGTTTGTTTTTTGTTTTTTAAAATGAATGTTACACCAGCTTGCCATGAAGCGTGTTTGATGACGTCAGCTGTTTCGAACGCTTCTGCCGGCTGATTGCAACAAATGTAACAATTTCATGTCAACCTCAATCAAAGCGTCTGTCGCACGTCACTGGCTGTGAAGAACACAAAAGTATCAGACGTACCGTTGAGACCCCATTTTTCTTTCTGCTTTTTCACCTGGTCTAAAGTCAGTCCCGTGCTCTCGTTCACGCTGAAATAACTATAAACTTCTTCCACACTCTTGATGTGAGCGTTCTCCATGGTTAGACTGGAATAGAATCCCGCTCAAGATATCTGCCTTGGTCAAAAATAAAAAATAAAAATAAAAATAGATACGAATATGCCTATGAGTGACACATACATTCACATCCAATGGGACAAAATGAAGAACATGTGGAAAGTTGAGACGGGCAAATGCACCTTCCAATAGTCTTATCCAAACAGAGTTCTTCTATCTTCTTCTTGTTTCCCAAAGAACTGGGAATCGGTGGAAGCCAAATGAAAAGATCCTTGCTTAGTACATCACACTCAGCCCTCGTCCAAGCCTCTGCCTGCCTGGAAATGTGACGGTCGACCCGTTTCGCCGTGCTTCTTTCCCGTTCAGTGGTGATGGAAGCGGCGTTTACTCGTTTTATCGCAGGAGACTCACTACTGCCTCTCTGCCGCATGTGGAGGACGCTGATTGGACAGCGAGTGCTCAGGGAGCCCATCAACATCCAATCAACCGACTTTGGCTAGGGCAGCACTGACGTATATTGAGCAGACGTTTGTTTATTGGTCTAACAGATTGTCACTCAATGCAGCTGATATAACTTTTGCCCCGCCCCTCCAATGCAGGTGAACTCACAGGTAAACGATGTTCCTGGAAAGCTGCCTGCACGTGTATTTATGCTTCATGACAACAGTTTCGTTTTTGTACCCTATATATTTATATTTTTTAGTATTTTGAGTGCGTATATGTAACTCTCATTTTCTCTGTCCGGATAAAGTACGTTCAAAAATACATTAAAAAAATTCTCTGTGATGTTCTCAATGTCTGAATCTCGGAAAGTCATTATCATATTGGTGTAACTGTCTTGAAAAAGTTAAATCAAAAAGTTAAAAGTTAATCAAAGCATTTGTGTTTAAGACAATGTATATATGTATATGTAGTATGTGTGTGCATATATATATATATACACACACAGTACATATACACACATATACATATATATATATATATATATATAGTATGTTTGTGTAGTGTGTGTGTGTGTGTATATGCACACACAAAAAATATTTGAAGCATTAATACTTTGACTTTAAGCCATGTTCAGTTCAGTAGAAAACATGATAGTTACTAAAAAGGCATAATTTTTCACATGAAAAATGATGATTAATATTCACTTACATGTATTCAAGGTTAAACTAAAAGCATTTTAATAATTTAATAAATAAACATTTTACACATTATTTTAAACTGATTTTTTAAACTGACTTTTCTTTTATCACCTCATATACCTGTTTGAAATGTAAAACTAAATACTTTTCTATTTTACTTTAATTGTTGGTTAAAGAAAATCAAACTGTGATTATGATGTGGGCATTGTGAACGAGACTGACTCAGTATTAAATCATTTCAAGCTGCCAGATGTATATTATACTGTGCAGACACACACATATGCAACACTATGCAAGGATGCAGTGCTTACACCTACCTACTCAGGGTGACCTATGCATATTATTATAATATAAGAATAAATGAATGAATTACCACCCTGGAGCTCTATATCCATTTTTATAGAAAGGATCAGTTTATATATGCTTATGGTTATGGGTTCTTTGGTGATTATAATTCTCATCCAAACAATGACATTCCAGATGGATGAATGCACCAGACAGAAAAAAAAGAGAGAAAGAAAGTTTTACTAGATGTTCTAAAAAGAACCAGCGGAATGGCACCTGTATACAGGATCTGATACAGGATCAGAACTGTTGAAGATTCTAAATTAGAATGTTAAAAAAATAAATACAACTGCATAACTGTATAAATCGCTAATTTACAATATATTCTATAACTTTATTATACAACATGTTTACATAACTTTTTAATTTTTCAAACAAAAGTAGAAGTGAACTAGCCTAGCAGTCTTCTTACTTTTCGATACAGTGAAAAAGACGTAGGAAGAAAATGAACACATTTTTTTTTTTACTAAAGGTATGATGATGGGACAAGTGAGTGTTTACTACTTTAGCACTACCCTGACAGAGCAACAAAAGGAGATCTAACTGAATTCCTAAATTGGACAGCTCTTCTGGCCAAGGTCATGGCTGTTGTTTCCCAAAATAACTTGGAGCACAGGCGCATCTAAAGTGTAGCACTTTGTAGGGTGTTATCTTTGGACACATAGACTGGAGCTCTGTTCTTAAAGACGTGTCAAAACTGAGACTAGGGACTTATTGGAAGTTAGTGTGTAAGATATTAGTATACAGTTTTAACATACAAAATATACAAACAATTGTGTATGTATGTGTGTGTATATATATGTGTGTGTGTGTGTATATATTATATATATATATATATATATATATATATATATATATAATAATTCATATATTAATGACCAGAAAGACAACTTGTTCATGGGAAATGGCATCACAGAACCAGCATATCCTTGCCAACATCCTGGATGATGTGCCCAATAGGCGCCTGGCTCTGAGCCTTGAGGTAGCACTGCTTTTTGCACTCCAACAGCGTCTCCAGGTCCTTCCACATCTTCATCTGTCTCATATTGGGCTCCTGGTTCTCTCGCACCTGTTTCACCTGCTGACGTAGAACCTGCAAGTCCACAGAGACACAATGTTCATCGGCTTTGAAAAACACGTCTAGAGCTGCATGTTCTGATGCTAATTGGAGATAAAAACAATCATTTACATATGTTCAAAGCATGGTTGGTGCAAAAAACCTGACCCCACGATACCTTATCCGAATTTCAAATTCTTGCTGAGCCAATAAATTTATTGTGCCCATGTGCCGGCAGTCAAATCTGGCATAATTCATGGATTGAGAATGCTTGTAAAGTCGTAGCAGTAAACAGTTAAAGGGCAGGACAGGCAGTTACGGGAGAGCTTGGCATACCGTCATCTCTCCTTCCACCGTGCTGAGAGGGTGGTCTACTGGTTGTACATTGGGGCAATGATTACACAAGCTTTGTTCTAACACTGGCACGATGTGGCGTGACACTGATCGCATGCTCCACGCGTTTTGGCAGAAATATCACAGAGGCCAGGCCCCTCACTCTTAACTAACACAAAGTTGAGCCCGACAGATGAGATAAAGACAAGTGAACGACCTGGTGGAACCAAGTTATGAGTCTGAGAGGTTTGACAGATGGTCAAAGACGGTCTCCTCACCTTGCCCAAGGACTCCTGCTCAGCTGTGTTCGCAATGTACTTCTCTCTGCAAGAAAAGGTTATACAATGATTCCTTAAAGGAATAGTTGTTTTAGTTCAGTTAACAAATTCTGTCTTCATGTACTCACTCTTATATTGTTCCAAATATACTTACTGTATTTTTCAGAACACATTTGCGCACATGTTTGGATTTGTGAATGAGTGAGCCCAAGTTTATTTGTATCATGCATTTCCTACATGCCAGTAGTTTCATTTTTGCTTTATCTAAATTAGTTTAGGCATTTACAATAAATGTTGTTTATAATAAATGCCACTAGAATTTATGTTTGTTTTATATAAACATTATGGGAAGAGCGCTAGCCAGAGTGCCAAGTCCGCGGGAATTGGGCTACTTTATTGTTGTTGCCGCAGGTTGAAGTGACCCCAAATAACATGATATTTAGCCACTGGAATGTGAATTGTACCAGGGGAACCCTGCCAAAAACGTGAATTTTACCCCCCGGAACGCGAGTGGGACTAGTTTCGGGCTAGTTTTGAGTAGCAATTGGGCGGGATTTGTTGTGAAAACCTAGCAACCCTGAGCCAGACGGGATTTACACTTTGTCGGCTGAAGACCCAAGTTTGGTTTGAAGATGAAAATGTACCAAACACAATGTTCTCTCACCATTCCTGATTTCTAACAGGCACGTATAGTGTTCGGCCGGTCTTGCGGCTGTCAGAGCAGAAATGAAAGCTGACGCTCACCGTATGTTTTTCTATTGTCTCCGTGCGCATTCATATGTAAGTTGCGCGAGCTTATTCTGTCCATTAGATTGAAAGATCTGAAAAAAAACATACATTTACCCGCCCACAGACCCTACCCTCGAATAAATCAGGACAGAATTGATTGAAAGTGGACAAAAGAGACGGATTAAAACACCAGGTGTAAACGGGTATGTGTCTCCTTCGTCTACTTGTGATCCGATCTTAATTCCAGGTGGAAACAGGGCCTAAGTCATTTTGGCCACTTTTACAAACTTTTTGGGTCTTTGCATGTTTTGGAGCTTGACAGGTTCTGTTGACTATATGCTCTCAAATAAATAGCAGTGTAAACATTCTGCCTCCTTTTGTGTTCTACACAATAAAGGAAATCATACAGGTTTGAAACGACATGAGGGTGAGAAAATTATGACAGAAATTAATTTTAGGGTGAACAATCCTTTTAAATGTCACATTTAGTTCCTTTCTATTGAGCAGGTATCCAAATACACTTTCATTGCACTAATCTAATCTAACAATAGCAAAAGAACTTATGACTACAGCAATTCTCCAATTCCTGAGTCACTCCTGCTTAGGATTGAACCTGCAACCTTTGTGTTAACAGCTGAAATCCTTAACCACAAGGCTACCGCCCACCTCCACATTTAACAGAAATTCTGCTAAACTTTTTAAATGTGTAGGCTGGATAGATCAAAAATGGGTGAATAGATACTTGAAGCATCGATGAAACAAAAGACATGAAAAAAGAAAAAACAACAACCATTCTGAGCAGTAGGCAGGCAGACATGCTGAGAGCTGCGAGCTCAAAAGAGTCTCTTAGGGACCATTTGTTTGTCAGTTATGATGCAGGAATCCATGTGTTTGTGCATGTCTGTCTTTTCACTGGAGATCTGAGGTTTATCTATAGCAGATATATCTCCAGTTTCTTACCTGAGAGCCGTCCTCCGCACCTGTAAGTCCATTGACTGATTGATCTTACTCTGCTCTGCTGCTCTTTGCATTTGACTCTCAGTAATCTGTGAAGGAGAGGGAAGAGTGAGAGACAACAACAGGACTGGAAATCTCTGATGTCTAAGAGGAAGATGGGTTTTACCTCTCTCACGCAGTTAATGTGATGATATCGGCTTTCTTCCTGTGCCGTCTCTTCCCTGAGTGTCCTCACTTCCTGTATAACATCAGGGGGTATATTACAGAAAGATCCTAACTTTAGAATCCTATCTTATCTGTTTGGTAAACATGGCAATTTCAGCTAGAACCTCATTTAGGACAAAAGCTAAATGACATTTCTTAAGTGGATTATCTTATTTTAAGTCCGGATAGGAAAAGGGTATTACAGAAGCATCCTAACTCGACAAAAAAATCCTAAAAACTGTCTTAACTTTAGGACAATCCCACTGGTGTCCTAACTTCAAAATAATTTGAGAGCCAACTGTAAAACTCACATAACAAAAGCCGTCTGAGAATGGCGTCACATTAATTAATGATAACAGATGAAGAACAGCAATGTTAGATGTTGGAAAGATTTTTTGAACACCGAAATGATGTGCTGCACTTTGATGACAAAACACTGATAAATAATTACAGACTCCCATGAAACATAGTTATAGGCTTTGCCTTTTCAACCAAGCTTGTCAAAACTTCTCTTTCTGCAGCACTTAAAAAAGCACACTTATTTTGTTTCTCCATTTTAATCTCTAGCGTTTACTTCACAGCAGCTGCTTGCGCATTGTTGGTTGCTTGGTAACAGACCTGAGAGTTGATTAATGAAATCAATGGAGCTGTTTAAGATTTCCTAAATACAGATAAGATGAGATTTTGTAAAATAGGATAAGAATCCTAAATCAAGTTAAGATTTGCTTCTGTAATACAAACTTGTGAAAAATTCTAAATTAACTTGTTCGATCTTAACTTAAAGGGATAGTTCACCCAAAAAATAAAACTTGTGTCATCATTTGACTGGGTCAAATTATTTTGTCATCATTTGATCCATTGACTTCCATAGTAGGAAAAAAATACTATGGAAGTCAATGGGTACCATCAACTGTCTAGTTACCCACATTCTTTATAATATCTTCTTTTGTGTTCAACAGAAAAAAGAAAGGGTAAGTAATGACAAAATATTCATTTTGGGTGAACTATCGCTTTCAGACCTAAGATATAAAGTTTCTGTAATGCACCCCAGGGCATTAAATCACTGTCTGCTCATCTAAGTATATTTCAAAAATATATTTCATAAGATGCTAAAAAAAAAAAAAAAGTCAGGTTGAGATCAGGGTTGGGCAATATTCGGAATTTAATAAATGGTTATATTTGAATTTGAACCAAATTGGCCCCACACCACAGGATGTTGAATAGAGGAGGAAGAATAATTGCAGTTAAAATAAATATAAGATAAAAGCCTGCTTTGTTGTTTAGCTATCCCAAATACAAAAAACATGAATACATTTAATTTTTCAGTATTATTTACCCATAAACATGCTATCATACAGATGGTGTATTTATGGTGTATAATATAGTTTATTAATTAAATATAATTTTATCCATCATTCTGTTTGATAAACTGTTTGTTAACTGAAGAACAGCATTCAGGGAAATGAAGAGTTTTTCCACCATGGCCTATAAAATGAAAGTTATTAATTATATATAATGAAATATATAATATCATTATATTTAATAAAATAAGTAAAAATTTTATAAATAATGCATATCAAATAAAATAAAATTATAACAATAAAATTATATTTAATTAATAAAATATAAATTTAATTATTGCTATCACCATAAAAATATATATTAAATTATTAAGATAATCTAATGTTTCTGGAAATACCTCATATCTTGTGTGTATGATAAAATGTTTATGGGCAATTCATAATGAAAAGTTAAACACATAATAAACAGAGAATTTATTTCTTTGATTTTCTTTGCATTTTAATTCTACGTTCTTGAATTCAAATTACAATTATTATTCTCCAAGTCTCAATTCAATCTTAGGAGTTTAATTTAAAATACACTGTCAATACCATATGAATGTTACACAACCCTGATTGAGCACCATAACAGAGTACCTGTTCCAGCTTGGATCTGTTGCTCTCCAGTCCTGCAGCACAGGTGTCATACTGAGCCTTTTTTTGCTCATACTCTGGAGCGAGCTCCTGTTTTAACAACCAAAACAAAAGAGAATATAATTTTGACAGAGCTGATATGCTGATTGGCTCTTTGTAGTTGAAAGTGATTCTCAGTATGGGGGAGAGAAACAAATGGCTTTGTATCTCCAGTATCTCGCTTGACGCTAAACAGTCACTCACCGCATGTTCCTGCCTCAGAGCTCTCAGGTCCTTTATCAGTGGAGATAAAGCAGACTTCTTTTGTGCTATCACTGAATTCAGCTTTTTTACCTAAATAAACACAAATCATCATGATAGATGATGAAGATCCAAGAAAGAAACTACCAAATGCATACACATGACAAAGACACATGAAAGATAGTTTTAATGTTTTGTTAATATATGGTATTTTATAAAAAAGAAATTTTCCTAAGCTGGACATCACTTTTGGCAACTATATATTTGCTAAATAAGCTAAATTATTTTTTGTTAGATCATAAACTTACTTACCCAACATGCTATGTTGTTAAATAAGTAACGTTATTATCTCACAAAAAAAATAAATGTAGCTTATTTAGCGAATTCAGGATGGGGGCGGTTTGTATTGATGCACTTGGCCCAGCTCACCATTTCAGACATGTCGTCCAGTGTTCGTCCCTTCATCTCGTCCAGCTCGCTCTTGATAGCGGAGACTCTCTCCAGCTCTTCCTGAGTATCGCTGTAGCCTGAGATCCCCCGCTGAGCCTCCAGAGATTGCTGAACACGACAACACAAACAAAGCATAAAGAGAACAAATGTTTATTCGCCTTGTCAGTTTGAATAGATTATTACTAAAATGTTTCTCAGTTTGGGTATTTGCATAAGATAAACAATCAGTGTTACTGCATAACATTTTAGCTGTGAGCTGCATAATTTCAGTCCACAAATCAAGCAAGATCTGAACCATGTTAGCTAACCTTTGTAGCAACAATCTTATAATGAAATCAAAATTGGCCCTATTTACTTACATAATAAATGTCCCTGGTCAGTGTGCATGATTCATCTGGACGTGTTGTTCAGTTCTTAATAAAAAACTTTTCATTATATTTCATCAAATGTAATAATGGTCTCTGCCTCTTAAAATGACTTTTCTTGACTGATGTTGTGACCAAAATAACATTAACCAATGCAGGCATGTGTGTGTTTGATTTTTCAAAATGCATCAAAAGTGCCCCTCTCAACAATTATAAACAACAATATTGTGGTCAATAAAACAAAATGAACGATGAATGAGAAATGAACTATTACACCTGTTCCAGAAGTGGTCAAATGAGCAACGGAAAAACTGCAAGAATACATTCTTATATAAAGATATTATGATGTTGATTAAAGGCACAATATGTAAGATTTTTGGATTAAAATATCCAAAAACCACTAGAACAATGTTATATATTTTGTTGACTTGTGTACTTACATTATCCCAAATGTTTCCAAGAATGTTTAAATCCAGAGAAATAAGCAATTTTAACCAGGACACGGGCCGATTTCCAGTTTTATTTTGTAGAAACCATGGAAACACCAAAGACGCTTTAATATATTATGTTTTTTCTTTTAGACACCCCCTTTGAAAAGTAACATTTTAAACAATATCTCAATGAACACAAAAACAATTTCCAAAATGTTGACAAGACTAAGTTTTATATAACATCTGTTTAACTTATAACATGAAAGTAAGGTTAATAATATAACTTAGAGAACAAAATTTTCAGTTTTACTCAAATTAGGGTGATGCAAAAATGAGGGCACCCCACTGAAAGTCTCTGGAGCAAAGCTAAATTTTAGACTACAAATGTCTAATTTAACAAGAACTCAACCACATGTGAGTATAATTATTCATTACACAGGTGTCCAGCATACAGTTGACTATAAAAGGGTGTTAAAACCCCTTCCCATTTCATGCTGTCAGCAATTGCACCACATGGAAGAGAAATGTCACAAGACCTGAGAAAGAAAATAATTTCTTTACACCAGAAAGGTGAAGGTTACAAGAAGATCAGCAATGCTTTACTTATCAGTCAGAATACTGTAGCAAAAGTGGTACAGAAATTTAAAAAAGATGGAACTGCAACCATCTCACAGAGACGTCCAGGTCGTCCATGGAAGTTAACACCTCGACAGGAGCGTCTTCTGATGAGAAGGGTTGAAGAAAATCGACATGCAAGTTCACTGCAGTTATCTAAAGAAGTAGAAAGCCAAACTGGGGTGACTATTTCCCGTGACACAATACGGCGTACACTGCAGAGGAATGGCATGCATGGGTGGCGTCCACGAAAGAAGCCTCTCCTAAAGCCCAGGCACAAAAAAGCCCATGCTGACAAAGATGAAGACTACTGGGACTCTATACTCTGGAGTGATGAGACCAAGATAAATGTTTTTGGAACTGATGGCTTCAAAACTGTATGGCGTCACAAAGGTGAGGAATACAAAGAAAAATGCATGGTGCCTACAGTGAAACATGGTGGTGGCAGTGTCCTTATGTGGGGCTGCATGAGTGCTGCTGGTGTCGGGGAGCTGCATTTCATTGATGGCATCATGAATTCACAGATGTACTGCTCTATACTGAAAGAGAAGATGCAACCATCACTCTGTGCCCTTGGTCGTCGTGCACTTTTCCAACATTACAATGATCCTAAACACACATCTAAGGCCACTGTTGGATTTCTGAAGAAGAACAGGGTGAAAGTGATTCAGTGGCCAAGTATGTCTCCTGATCTGAACCCAATCAAACACCTATGGGGAAGAGACAAATTGAGCATCACTCTCCATCAGGCATCCAGTCTCTAAAAGAGGGTCATTCTTGAAGAATGGAAAAAGATAGATGTTGCGAAATGTCGCCAACTTGTTCATTCCATGCCTAGAAGACTTGGTGCTGTCATTAAAAATCATGGAGGCCATACAAAGTACTAGATGTAGTAGTTTTTGTTGTGGGGTGTACTCATTTTTGCATCACCCTAATTTGAGTAAAACTGAAAAATGTGCAATCTAAGTTATATTATTAACCTTACTTTCATGTTATAAGTTAAACAGATGTTATATTAAACTTAGTCTTGTCAACATTTTAGAAATTGTTTTTGTGTTCATTGAGATATTGTTTAAAATGTTACTTTTCAAAGGGGGTGTACTCATTTACGCTGAGCACTGTACATTAATGGACAGAAAAAAACAAATTATTGTTATATAGCTCAACACAGTAAGTCTTTTTGTTTAAATCTCATTTTCTTGATTTGCCACGAGTACCATGTTTTACCATGCCTAATATCGATCTAGCTTACTGCAGTGGACAACAAGTGAGGGGCATAGAGTAGCATTATAACAGCTTTCAACACACAAACGTATCTAATATGATAAAACAGCACTGCGTTACCCCACATACGCATGACCGGAAGAAGCGGACGTCTGCAGCATAATAAAAGCTCTGCTGCTCTCGAGTCGTGTGTCGCGCTTGTCTCTCATTAGCAATCGCGCCAGCGGCCTCATTCCACTCCAACGGCTTTCAGCCACACCCTGCTTCATACTACAGTAATCTTTGAATGAAACATTCAATAAGACGCTAATTCTACACAGCATTTACTACACAGGGCACAGCAGAAAGGCAACGGTACTCAAAAAACTCTCTTGTAATGTTTTTACAGGCATGCGTGTTCAAATGAATGTTTTAAATAGTATACCTGCAACACATACAACATTCCTTATGGTACAACCATATTGACAATACTACCTTTTAAAAAATACAATGGCATCGGCAGTATTTTGAAGCTTTAGCATTGCGATACTACCATAGTACCGGTATACCATGCAACCCTATTTGTGATAACATAAAGTTGGATGTAATGCAGAGTTTGAAGGCTGGTGTGTTTGTGGATGGCTAGTGTCATGGTTAAGCACTTTCTGACAGGTTGTGTCTGTACAGACACATTTAGGACTCAAAGCCACAAATCGCAGTGCAAAGCACTTTATTCTCTGGGTACAGAGG
Organism: Mylopharyngodon piceus; assembly: GCA_039654765.1. Classification (NCBI taxonomy): domain Eukaryota; kingdom Metazoa; phylum Chordata; class Actinopteri; order Cypriniformes; family Xenocyprididae; genus Mylopharyngodon; species Mylopharyngodon piceus. Next base: position 6,541,311 of record CM077453.1, on the reverse strand, counting down.
GAACTTCACAGGTCAAGCTGAATCTAACGGCCATGGGTTTTATAATAGGACTGAAATGTGCTGAGCACTATATCCTGGGGAGATTACATGACAGAATCACATTTTGACAGTTTAGTATGACTCAACCCAACTTGCCTTCATCTTCTAGACATTTTAGACTAGTCAGGGAAAATTAAAAATCTTGCAAATATTACGGGTGTAGTGGTAAAATTTTTTCACAGTTCGGTTTGTGTTAGTTCTGCGATCACAGTTTCGGTTTGGTTCAGTAAATTCTTTGTCACTATTAGGGGTGCACAGATTAGGAAATTACCAATACTGATCATTTTTTACCACTGTAATCAGTTAATATAATTCTAATAGGTGATATTTTCAAATAGACCCTTTTACCATTTACCATTTTTGTAAGCATTAAGTCATATGCAGTAACAAAATAGACCAATTCAACAACTAATATTTTGTAAAATGTTTATATTATATAACATACGGACAACAGACATGAAGAGATCTATTGTTACTATCAAAAATCAATGTAGTAACTAGAGCTGCACGATTAATCGTAAAAAGATCGCGATCTCGATTCAAGCACTCACGCGATCTTACTTTATTAATGACAACGACTCTCCCGCGTCTTTCAAACCTTTGACAAAATCATACTGGAACATTCAAATGTGTTCGTGCTGCCAGAGCCAGAGAGAGCAGTTTTGAACCACACATTAGTTATTTCTTTGTTACAAATATTAAAATTATCACAGAAGTACTGAGATATAAGTTTTAAGTTAGTATTTAAACACTGATGTCTACAATAGCGATCAAAATAGAGCAAACTACCTTTTGAAACGAACTTGGCACGTCAAATAACGGTTGTATCAATTACATCTTATTCCACTAGGTGGCGACAAGTGACTGTTAAAAAATGTATTTGTCACTGAATCATTCATTCAAAAGATTCGTTCAAAAACACTGATTCATCCAGTAATGAAACAAGTATTGAGTCATTGAATTCATTCAAAACCATTTTTTAAATAATTCATTCAAACATTTTCCAGCAATTAGAGTCAGCAATTTATATTTTGTCAGAACCTCTAGTAAATTAGATGTTATTTTGTTTGGTTGTATATTCAGAATCGTGGGAGAATCGTGATTTCTATTTGAAACCAAAAAATGATTCTCATTTTATCCAGAATCGTGCAGTTCTAGTAGTAACCAATAAATGTATGAAGGTTCAGCATCAAAATATTAAAATTCAGAACGGTGCCAGTGAGAAAGCTTTTTAGACAGTAACTCTTAACAGTAATCTTTTCTGTCTGTCAAGTGGTTGATAGGTGCTCACTAGGGTATTGATTGGATGTTCTGGTTGCAAGGGTGGCAACTAAGGTGTCTGGATAGTTGCTAGGGTGTTCCTAGGTGGCTGTGGATTCTAGGCAATTTCTAGAGGGTTCTGACTGGTTGCTATGGCATCGCTATGCAGTTGTTATCAACTTCGATACCAAGTCGGTACTGTAATTTTAAAAATGTGACGCTTTGAGTGCTGTTGAGCGGATTCATAAAAACCTCTGATTGGGCATTGTGTTTACGCACTCAACATATATGTCTGTGATTGGCTACAATGATCAACGCACCGCGCCGTGCCTAACAACGCCCCTTAGCTGTTATAAATTCACTGTAAACCATGGCTTCACGGGGCTTATTGCTTTTATAAAATGGTTACCACACAATACAAATATTAACGCCAAAAAATATGTATCAGTGCAATTTTCATGAAGTAAAATCATTAAAAGTCTTCTTTCCGCTGGAAAAAATAGTCCCTGACTGTGAACAGCAACAGAAGTTACATTTATTACACCATTAGATGGCGACAAAGATTGTCTTTATGAGCGAGTCACTCAGTCGCAAAGACTTTTATATTGAAACTTGTTGTGAACACGGAACAAGACGCAAATGACAAATGCTTTGACCAGCGCTGTCAGTGTCAGCATGGCACGAGAAAACCCATTAAATTAAATGGACAAGATCGCAGCGGACATTCAAACAAATTTTTTATTATGAACATAGGACTGGACAAGAAGGAAAATGCTAAATCTGAATGCAGGTAATAAACTCGGTCACTTGATAACTCTCTCACAATACTCTTCTACATAATGTAGTAAGCTTCAATTAACAAAATTTATGTTTACATTGCTAAGAGTGGTTGCTAAGACAGACGCAGCAACATACATAATCAGTGGCGCAGCAATACTTATGTAATGCGGTCAGCTGTATGTTTTCGGGAATTTTACAATGGCTTTGAACGTGGCTCAACCAATCAGAATCAAGGGCCGGAACTATCCATTTTATAATACGTATTTTAATGTGCATCAGAGATGTATCTCTCGTCTGTCAACTCTCATATCTCGCGTTGTACGTCATTAACAACTAGTTGTTCGGTTCGGTTCGGTACACTACCTGCATTTTTTGGGAGTTAATTTGGTTGTAGAATGCGGTTGTCACTACCGTAAATTACTGAACTGTGTGTGAACAGAACAGGATTAAGCACTAAAAGGTGAATTGACATCTGAATTTAGCTGCAGTGTGTACGTGGCCATAGACACCTATACCATGTGAGTCCTTGATTTCTAGTGGATATTTTTCTTAACACTACTTACACAAGATATACTTTATTGGCTGATGCATTTGTAATGCTCTTGATACAGATGCACTTTGCACATGACATGTGGAATGAGTGTGTTGGCAGGGGTTTGACTGATGCCCAAGCCATCTGAGGGAAAAAAAGTTGCCAAGGTGCCAAAAGGGGGGGGGGGGGGGGGGGTAGGCTCATGAAACCAACTGCAAAACTGAGGAGGAAAATTCCCCTACTCAAAAACAGCACAGGATGCAGACAGGGAGCAAATGCAGTGATCACAAATAGCCCAAGCTCAGCCGTCAAATGGGATATGAGCAAGTCAGAGGCAGGGAGGATTCAGAGGTGTGAAGTCATTTCCAGGAAGGTGCTGTAACTTTAGCGTTAATGCAATTTGAATAGACAGGGACGGGTACAGGGAAGGTAGATTATGCACCAGTGCCTATTAAGATGGTGAAATGATACGCTGATAGACACAAGCTAAAACACTATTGATGTAAGCAGAACAAAGGTGGCTGTAAAGCAGGGTTTACCACCATTTAGAGAAATTTCAGTTCCTGAATTTGAATTGAAATTGAATTAATGTACCAAAGAGGATGCAGATTCAAATTTTAATGCAAGGAAGTGGATTTAAAATGAACTGAAATTCAAATAAATACAAATGACAGTAATTTGTAATTTGAAAAGCAAGGTTGGCTTGGGAAACACTTATTTGAAAGTTTCAAAAAAAGTTTGAATAAAGTGTGAATGTTTATAGGCCTTATGGAAAGAGAGCGATAGAATGACGGATAAATGTGCTTTTACCAGCTGCTGATGTCCAGCTGTGTGTCGTTCTCTCAGGATCTCTTCAGTCCTCTGTAGAACACCGTACTCTGCCTTCAGCTCAGCAATCTCCTGACGTTTCTTCTTATACGTGCTGCTCTTGCCACGCATCTTGGCCACATATCGCTTAAACTGAAACACAGGCAGAAAAATCAAAACCTTAAGACATAAAAAAAGACAATAAAAATGCAAAGAAAAAAAACAGTAAAAAAAGACTAATAAAAATAAAAGACAATAAGGAAAAGGGGCAATGAGAAAAAATATTTTTAAAAAAGAACAATAAAAACTAAAAAAAAATAGATAAAATAGAAAAAAATCCTAAAAAAAATCTCAAATAAATAGTCAAATAATATTTTTTTCTTTATCAAGACGTGAAGTAAAAATTTATATGAATGTACAAGGAATAACCATTAAATGTTTTCCACAATTTTTAATTTCTCTTTTTCCTTTACTAGTTAATTTTAAATGGTCCTGTGGTGTGACAAATGCATTTTTACAAACATAAGCACTCATGTAGTTTCTCAATTAATCATAGTTTAATTTTAGGTAACTGAATCTGCAGTCATAATTATTATAAGTCAAATACTGTTTGAAGAAGTTTTACATGAAGTACAGTATGTCACACAGTAGGATAGTCCCAAAAGTATGTATATTTCATGTCAACTACATGTCAACTAATATTCCAAAAAAAAAAAAAAAAATGTAAATGTTAAAAAAATAGTTAAATATTAAATATTAAAATAAGTAAATGCTCATGAATTATCAATTTTGGACAGTGAATACTTGTATGTATACTATAACATGGACAGTCAATAAGAAAAAATAAGGAACTCCAATTTCATACAACAGGGTCAGAAGAATCTGCTGTGCAAAGAGAAAATGTGACATTGGATATTCCAGATAGGATCAACAATCACGAACACAATGAGCCCTGGTTGAATGACTGTGTCTCACTAATGACTGCAAACAGAGTAAAGCCGTTGTCTCACCCGGGAAAATGATATTCACACACACCACCCGAGGTTCATGTGCATGTACGGGCTAAGGGATGCAATCAGACAAAGTCAAGGGAACATTGTGGCCTTGGCTCAGTCTCTGGTAAGGTGAGAGGAAGGTGAGAATCTCTAGGAGAAAACAGCTCTGAGGAATGAGGGGGTGTGAAGAAGGGGCAAACCAGGGTGCCACTGGAACATCTCAGTGGATCACAACAAAAGAAACCTGAGCCCGCAGGCATGCAGCCAGAGGGGACAAAAAACATCTTCATCTGGCAGCTCACTCGCTCAGGCTATTCTTCTGTCAGTACTGCCAATGGCTATAAATGTTGAGAGGCACCAGAGAGCAAACTCAGAAATCACACAATGTGCCGTATGTCACTTGGGGCACGCAGAGATTGTGTTTGAGAGTTTATGCTTTGTGTATTTTGGGACAGCAAGGGCAGACAAGGTTGGAGCAATTTGGGAGGGGAGCAGCAATAATGCTGTGCTGTGTTCTCGAGTTCCATCATCACAAATGATCAAAGCAGCAACACATGAGCATTTAAATGCATTATTGCAGGTTCAATACAAGTTAAACTGAAACAACTGCCTTTGTTGCGTAATGCTGATTACCACAAAAATTATTTCACTTCGTCCCTCGTTTTCTTTATAAAAAGGTTATGATGAGGCTCTTACAATGGAAGTACATAGGATTTAAAACAAGAAATGTGAAGCTTATCATATTAATTATTCTGTTAACTTTTAGGGTTTTAGGCTCCGTTCACACTAGACTTTGAGCATGCAAAATTTTAGACACAGCAAGGTTTGTGAATGTCACGCTCTGTTGCTTCTTTTAAAAAGCATACTGTAAATTCAACATATAACATATCACGTATACATATACATATTCTTTTAATGTATCATTCTTTTATTGATCACGTCTTCAAGTGATTCGCAAGTCAGAGTTGAATGTTACAAAGTTTAAGTTTGGAGAACTCTAAACTGCAAAAACACATGGCAACGGAACTGTAAAATTGGATAAAAGTGATTTTCACAGTAAAATCATGTTAACATGAATACTGTTTACGTCTTGTGACTATACTATTTAAACAGTGAATATTTTAACATTTACAGATTGACTCCATTCACTTCCATTGTACTGTAAAGCCAAAAGTATGCTTCACTTGTCCGCATGCAGCCCAGTTTTTGTGTCCGTACACAGCAAATGTACAAGTGATTTGAACGCTCAAATCAGTTGTACGTGCTGAACAAACCACATGCTGAACGTGTCTATTTATGCTTAAGATCAAAGTATACTTGCACGCTCAACTGTAATTGAGAAATTAAGTATACCTGAGCCTTTAGGCCCATCGGCGGACTGTGCCGATGACGAATATTACGTAATGTGAACTGTCCGTGAGGCTTATCACACGGACAAGGGAATTATAAAGTACTGTATTAAAATGCCTCACTTTAACCTAATTTTTTTGCTTTTTTAAGGAAAAGGACAGTTTTTTTGTAGTAGTAGTAGTCAACTTTATACCACAGTGCTGTCAATTGAGTTGAATCTGTATTGAACCCAGAATATAACTTTAAATGAAACATGAGAGGGTGTGGATATGGAGAACTGGAAAACACAAGATGGAACTACAGATCTATCCATCTATTTAAATTGTGTCATAGATGTTTAGTTAATTTGGGTCATAGATGGGTCTCCCACTGGTCCAAAAGCCTCTCTTCCCTTCTTTTTCCTTGTATATTGTGCCACAAGTTGACCATACTTGGATATTGTCTATTTTAGCGGATCAGCCTTACACATCTACAGACACACACTCCCTCTATAGTTTCAGCTATCCATCACTTGGCTGCTGCTGTTCACAGTTGGATGAGCCATGGACAGAAGTAAGTGTTATCGTGGGGAGGCAGATAAAATCGCAGGAAGTCTAGAATTGGGGGAGGGATGGCGGCTATTTTAGCCAGGGTGCCGCTCTATCTGCTCAGCCTGCCAATATCTCTGCCGAAGGGCAGGCGGGGAATGGAACGTCTGCTTGTTAAAAAAAAAAAAATGCAGACAGACAGCAAAAAGTGAGGACAGGATAGTTCACAGGTGTCAGAAACAGACACAGGCCTGTTCATCACTGACAGTTACTTTGGGAAATATTCTGGCTCCGAGGCCAGTGTGAGAAAGTTTGAGCCAGCTGACGTAACTGTCACCTGCCCTATTGGAGCAGTGCTGCTTAAAGGGGTAATTCACTGTTTGCAAGGTAGGCTTTTAATAAAACCTGCCTATGCAATAGAAACAAGTATTTTTTTAAAGAGGCCATATTATGCCCTTTTATAATGTCTTGATTTTGTTTTTGGGGTCTACTAGAATTATTCTGGAATTATTTAAATGAGGAATATTGTGACGTGTTCGTTTCCAGAAGAAAACTCAAGACTATAATGGTGGCGTTTCAGGGAGTTCAGAAACAGTGCTTACTGATATAGAGAATAACTCCCTTTGGAGTGACTTTGTGCTTTGTAACTTTTCAGATCTTTTTCATGCTCAAACAAAAACATTACACACTAAAGAAAGTTGAAAATGTTAAAATGCATAATAATAGGTCCTCTTTAAATCAGTGCTACATGACTAGAGAAAACAGAAAAAAATAGCCAAAAACTTGGCTAATACAGAAGTTTTAATATAATAAATATTGTAATATTTCTATATAGAACAAGATGAGTTTGTGAGTAAACCCTGAAACACTTGCAGTGGCGCTGTGGATGGTGACTGTGTGTGTTCAGCACCTCATCTCCACGGATCAGCTCCGCTCCACCTCGCTCTCGTGCCTGACTGCTCTTCATGTTCAGTTCTCTTTCCACAGCTGCCAGCTCCTCACGGGCCTCCTGCAACTCCTCCACCTTGGTTTCCTTTTTATGGACTATAATAGCAGCCTAAAAGCACAAATGCATTGCATTTTACATTTATTTATTTTTTTATAACGTTTTTGCTGGTTTATTGACTCCCACATGAGGATTTTCAACCTGGATATAAATAAAAGTTCTGATTTTTAAGTTTTTAATATAAATATATATTCATAAAAAGTTACAACAAAAAAATAAATTAAGATTCTGCACTATTCTTCTAGGTCATTAATAAAATAAGCAAATTCGCCATATTGATGCTGATAAACAAATTAAATTTGTCAAAAAAATATTCAATAACATAATGCAAAATAGAAGAATTCTCAGTAGTGGCGTCAGGGGTCATTCACACAGAATGCGTTTTTTGCATTCCACTGCACTGCTTTTACATCGTTTTAACATCGTAGATGTGTTTGACTGTTGCGCTCACATATGGAATGGGGTTCTAAAAGTGCAACGCTCAAATGAAAAAGCTTGACTTTTAAAAAAAAAAACGTCTCTATGCCTTGAAGGTTTTTTTATTTTTTTTTTCATTCCACTGCTCTGCGTTTCATTCTGTGTGAACTGCCCCATAGACCTTCAGAAACCACTGTGTGTAGGAAGATCAGTTGCCTGGGAGGGACAAAGGTCAATTATACAGTCTAGTTTTTATACAAAAGTATTTGACTGACCAATCAGAATCAAGTATTCTGGAGAGCCATGTAATAGGCTATGATAATAGACATCTGGCAATTACATATGAAACACATGCACACTGTTGTATTAGCAAATCAGAGAACATCAAACATTCTTTCAAGTTCAAAGACTCGCAGGACAAGTGCATCATCTCTCCATACGGGTATGAAGGCCAGAGGTCACATGGTCACCTATACCGTGTTTCCATTCTGGGCATGTTGGGCTTAAAAGGCTTAAGGGGCAAACACTAAATCACACATTACTCAACCCTGCATGAATAAAGATAGCCTGCAAAACAAATAAAGATAGCCTGCAAAACAAATAAAGATAGCCTGCAAAACAAAGTTTGGGCAGAAATGATCTCTCTGCCCAAAATAAACATGACCCATCAGGTAAATTGTGAAGAACAACACCTGTTTAAGCTTTCAAAGTGACGTAGGTGAGAAAAGAGAAAAAAAGATATGACATCTAACCTGCTGTCTGAACAGAGAGAGTTTATCATCCATTGGGTCATTACGCATCATCTTCTTTTCGATCAGATGGTTGATCTCTGTGTTGGTTTCTCTTATCTAATGAACAAAAGACACATTTCATTACTATATACACTACCATTCAAAAGTTTGGAGTCAAAGAGTTTTTTTTTTTTAAAGAAAAATACTTGTATTCAACAAGAACACAATAAAATGACAGAGACATTTATTTTGCAAAGTTTTTCTATTGCAAACAAATGTTATTTTGAACTTTCTATTCATCAAGAATGCTGAAAATATTGATAATAATATCAGTTGATAATAATAAAAAAAATGTTTCTTGAGCACCAAATCAGCATATTAGAATGATTTCTGTAGGATCATGTGACACTGTAACAGGAATAAATTGCACTTTAAATATAGTAAAATAGAAAATTATATTACATTGTAATTACATTTCACAATATTACTGATTTTACTGTATTTTGATTAAATAGTCTTGGCGAACATAAGAGACTTCTTCCAAAAACATTACAAAAATTCTACCAACTCCAAACTTTTAACGTAACAGTACTCAACAGTACTGAACAGTGTTTGTTAAAGTTTGAACTTTAGCATTAAGATTCAAATCCATGCGCACAGGCTGACCTTGTCCTCCAGCTCCCTCAGCTCTGCTTGTCCCATAGCAGGCTCAGACGCCACCTTCTGTAGGTACTGCACCACCTTTCTCATGTTCTCCAACTCTTTGGGCAGCTTCTCAGACACCATGTAGGAGTTGAACTTGATGTCCTCCTCAAGTCTCTTCACGAGGCCTGTGGATTAGGATCACATGTATGTATTCTAAAGTGATCTCACTCTCTGTCACAACGCTTGTCTATCGCAGTGAGAGTGTAACAAGATTCAGTGAACGTCAAAGAAACTGTTGTGGAATTCTGAAACGTGCAATGTGAGACCACAAGAAATAGTCACAAAGTAACAAATAAAAGCACTCTGAATAAACGATTGAAAAAGAAGTAAAAGGAGCCTGAAAATGGTCACAAAACAAGGTACAAATGACAAAAGGTTAAAGGGTTAATTCACCCAAAAATGTCAGAGGTCACCCTTCCGCCAGAACTATACTTGCGTACGGCTGTTGCTTTATAAAGTTATAAATATGGATATTTTTCTTACAAAAACGCATCGTTTCACTTCAGAAGGCCTTTATTAACCCCCCTGAGCCATATGGATAACTTTTATGATGGATGGATTTGCTGTTTTGGGCTTCAAAATCTAGGGTACCATTCACTCCCATTATAAAACTTGGAGCCAAGATATTTTTTAATATAACTCCAATTGTGTTTGGCTGAAAGAATAAAGTCATATACACCTAGGATGGCTTGAGGGTGAGTAAATTATGGGATCATTTTCATTTTGGGGTGAACTATCCCTTTAACAATGTAGACAAATCTCCATAATTTATACATAATATATCCTTTAAAAATAGAAAGTCAGCTTTGTTTAAAATAATCCTATTTAAAAAAAAAAATCCCTCATATATATACATTTAATTAGTATGTGTGTGCACTAGGAATGTAACCCATGACTGTTGCATTTTGCTAGCACCAGCTCTAACCACAAGAACTCTCTGAGTCATTCTGGGACACTATCCTCAAGTATAACAACTTACTCTCTGGCTTTTCGTCTGCGGCTGCCTGCTGCAAGTCTTTGAGCTGGATCTGAGATCTCTGCAGTTTCTGCTCTGCCTGGAAGAGCTACACCAGAGACAAAACACAGTCTATGCTATCAGAATGTCTAGTAGACAGTGATTGCTTGGAGCTCCAATGAGTTTATTCAGACATAAACACACAGACTGATGTATTCATGTAAGTATTCAGACCGTCTCTACCTGATTTTTCTGCTCCTGTTTCTGATGAGCAAGAGACTCTTCTCTTTCTTTCTCCACTCTTAACTGTCTGGCCAGCTCCAGCATGCGCTGGTGGTTTGACACTGCCTCCACCTAGTGGACCAGAAGAACATCACAAAAACCAGAATCAGCACTGCCTTTTCACATTTTCTGTGCAATGGATTTAAATATGGTAAAAAAAAAATTATTGTTATTGTAATACAGAACATTTTTATTACACACTTTTATTACTAGCTGAAAGCAATACCAAATTAGCTAAACTATTAATAAATATTTATGCAAACCAAATTCTGTGGGGGCAGATTCTGTGTTGGTCATCCTGCTAACAGGCATTATATGGGGTTTCCTGTCCTGTTATGCCATCTTTTCACTATCTCCGACAAATGACAGACTGGAGGTCATTCATTTTCAATTTAGAGTAGGATGGGAGCTGCGTGGAGTTACAATTATATGTGTGTGTGGAATTTTCGGATCCGATTTGAGCTTCGGACGTGTTGAAATATCTGAACTTTTGTGGCTAGACCGGATGCGACAGCCACACCAGATGTGATGTATTCAAAATTAGTGAAGAACAAAGAGAGAATGACTAACATTTTTCCACTAAAATGTGATTCTTTAAACATTATTTCTGTAAAATGTCTGGTTATGAATAATTATGTCCAAAATTATTTACATTGATTAGCCCTAGAAAATCTATACTTTTTTTCTTTCAGAAGCATTGGTGGTCATTTGTTTTGTCTGGATTTATTCATACATTTGTTATTCTTTTATTTTATCATGGTGAATAAGCGAAAGGCAACGGCTGCTTCAGGACCGACTTGCAAGTTCTATGCAACTGCCACTAGGGGGCATAATGGGACAATCATACACAAATGTTTGAAGATAGTGGAAAGGCAGTTAGGTATGTTTGTTAAGCCTGACATCAGCAGCTCACTTTGATAGTTCTCTGTAAATGTGTATTTGCAGGTGTGATTCCATAATTTTATTTAGTTTCACATACAGATTCTATGGGATTTTAGCTCCTTACCCTCTTTCTAAGACGCTCCACCCTTTTGATGAGTTGGTCCTTCTCCTCCTCCATTGCAACAATGTCCTGCAGCGACACATTATTATTGTATATATATAATTCAAAACGCTACGTGACCAGATGGGACTTTGGCAACGTTGGCTTTCTTACCCTCCGGATCTCAGCGGTGGAGAAACCTGAGCTCTTCAGCTGTTCACACTCTTTATGGATGTTTTTGAATCCCTCCACCAGCTCCTCATACTAAGAAAACAATAGAATTGTTTAGAAAATCTCTAAAGATTCTTAAATCAAGATGCACTTGAATGCAAAATGACATAAAATATGAAGTCTTGTTTTCTGTGAAATTGTTCAAAATGAAGTGAGTTTATGATTAAAACAAGAACAAATATCTGCCAATTGGCTCAGAAAAATCAACTTAATTCAAAAGGAAAATTACATAACTCACTGACAGATATTTGTTCTTGTTTTAAGTATAAACTCACCTCATTTTGTTCAATTCTTGAAGACTTCATTTTACATCAGCATCTTAAGTAAATGTATCTTAATTTAAAGATGTTTAGGTATTGGAAAACAGGACAAAATTTTGCAATGCATGCAACATTTAATGCCATGACTTTATGCATTTAAGACTTTCTGCTCTGATTTAAGACCTTGTTAAGGCCTTAATTTGTGAAAGGGCAAGACCTTTTCAAGACCTGCAGAAACCCTGTTATTATAAAGGATAAACATTTATAATAAATGCTATTATAAATCTGTGCACATCATTATTTTTCTAAATTCATGTACCCTCGTAATCTTTAATCAAAATAAGTTCCCCTCCCTCTTGCAGTGACATCTCTTCTCTTCTCTGATGACGTGTTTACTAGCGTGAGGGCAGGGCAACCTGTCACTCACATGAGATTGACTAATAACAAACCACAACCATCCAATCAATTCACTATGGACAAAATCAAGTCCCTCCCTAAATTCTTTCTTGTTCGATAAGCTGTTTCACTCAGATCAATAGAATCACAATAGAGATGAAAAGACTATCGCAGCTTCCGTTTCATGTGACTTTAATATAAAATCATGTACAAACAGGGTACAAAATAGGCCAGAATGTGAGTTATGGAACGGAAGAGAATAGAATATAATCTAAAAAGTAAAAACTAATGTTTTTTAAGGCCAAGCCATATGTTCAGTAGGCATACCTGGTGGTAGGTCTCAGCAATGATATCATCTTGGAGAAACTCAGCAGGAACCTCTAGTTTGACGAGGAATCTGGCCAGATACGCTCTCTTCTTCAGCTCTGGAATCCTCTGTAACAGCCAGTGCAAGATGGGGTGCACCACAGGCTTACTGCCTGCCACCAAACCCTGACGAAAACTGCTTCTGTTGAGGAATGCACATTTCAAAGCTGACTGGATATTTGAAGCACTTAAATCAATTTCATATTTCTGTTTGAATAGTAGAAAACGATCTCAGCACCAAGCTATAGTGCCCATATGTACTGATCTAACACAAATATGTTCTACAACGTTTTGCTAATGTTCCCATTAAGTTATGAAAACATTATTTCTGAATGTTCTCACAATGTTCAAAATGTCCAGTTTTTAAAATGTTTTTTTTTTTCTTTGTGAATGTTAGAGAAAACATTCAAGGAATGTTTTCTCTATTTTCTCATTTTGTAAGTTTAATGGGAACGATACTTTTGAATGTTCTCCGAACCATCTGAAAAAAGTAATAAGTAGTAACTTTTAAAAAACATTAGACTAACGTCCAACTAAAATGTTTCAGAAAAAACGTTCCATGAATGATCTATAAACAACATTTTTGTGCTAATGTTTGATAATTTTATTATAACTTTGAACGAATGTTCTATTGACGTTACTGGAAGAGCGTTTGTTCATAACTTTGAGAGAACCTTGCCAAAATCTGAGAACGTTCCCTGTTAGCTAGGAAAACATTTAATACTGCATCATACACTACTACTGTCACATAGGATGTCCCATACAACTCACCTGTTTATTTACAGTATATATATATATATATATATATATATATATATATATATATAATGTACGATACCTATATATTTTTGTGCATTGTTACATACTCTATACAGTTTTTCAATATTTCTGTCTTACACTTCAGACATTCCTCCAGGTGGTTTGTATTTCAGCATCCCCAAAAGAGTAAACATTCTCTTGGCTGTCTGCTCGGGCATTTCCTCACGTATGTCGATGGCTTGCTGAAACAAAAAATACATGGATCAAGACAGGATAAAGTGTTACAAACAGCTGATTAATGGGAACACATCACAAATAAACCTAACAGTCAGGTCTGTAAAGCACTCTAGTCTCTGAAATAGAAATGTAATGTAATCCGCAAAGAATACTGTTATGTATTATATTAATATTATATTATATTATGATTTTTTTGATATTGTGCATCAGTAATAGTAAACATTATTTTTGACTCACCTTTGGATCAATTTCAGCCAGAACATCATTTAAAGTCTGCAGCAACTGCATTGGCTCCAGAGAATCGAAGGTAATGAGATTGAAGTTTTTCTTAAAAGGCTCCCTGTTCAGCTGTTCAACGATAAATTTGAGCTGTTCGCTCATCTTGAAGAGTTTGTGACTTAAACCCAACAAAAAAAAAACCTGACTAGCTTGCGATTCGTTAAAAAAGATGACTTTTGAACTAGCTAATTGTCGAACTAATAATTTTATTATAGTTCTCGGAGCGCTGTCACAGAATGTCGTTTTTTATTTGACTTTAGCAAAATGAAAATGCTAACAAATACTTGTATGAACTGTATAACTGCGTGTACCGCTAACAGCAACAAATCCTGCCTAGGAACCGTTGTCACACAAGGCCTGGTTGCTAACAGGAAGTTGGTCATCTGAAGAGAGCACTTTTTTTTAAAGTAAAAGTCCCCATAAAAGACTTTTAATGGTCTCTGCATTTTTTTTAAAAAAATGTTAGGACTAGGAATGTTTGGAAAAAAATATCATAATGGATAATAAAATATAAGTAAAAATATATACGAAGAAATTACTTATATAACACCTACTATTAATCTCCTTGAATGACAAGAAATTTTGGATAATTATGTATTTTTATTTCATTTTATTTTATTTAGTGTGTTATTTTATTTGGATCGCCAAATAGCAACTGGTTACTGAACTTGTTTTTCAAAGACTTAACTTATAACCAAATATCTGGAATGACACGTTAAATAGTATATGAAAATCTTTTCTTGAAAATTTTCTTCAATTTTGTCAATTTTATTTGACCATTTTTCTTTATTGTACAAGAGCAAAACTGTACACTATATAGGCATTAGACAAAAACTAACAAGAAAGTAACTAGTAAAAACGAAATAATTAACTATATTCCACATCTGGAATAGGACAAAAGAAGAAAGAAATGAAAGAAAATTATTCAAAGAAAAGATTTCAAAATTTCCTTCCCTATTCATTTTCCTTTTTATCCGTATTTGTCTGATAAATCCACGCATTTTAGAACACACATCTTAGCAGTTTATCTATGAGTAACTGGTGCTGTGAGGTGGGTTTCTGCGCTGCGTGCTGCTCTGCGCGTGGCCGTCTAGTTCTGTCTGAGGCGCGTGAATGCACGAGTATAGAAGGCATTATCTTCATTTCCAGTTTCATCGGCAATTTACAGAATGCGGAGGTGAAAACGGACGGTCTCGCCGATCGAGGTACAAATCCTTGACGGTATACACTGGTATCACACCAGTTAGTATTATTTTTATTATCTGAAAGCTGTCCCTGGGCGAAAATCACGCATGCATTCAAACAGAGGATTATCGCGGAGGAACTGCCTTGAAACCATGAGCTGCAGTTGGGGGACGGAGCTGTGGGTGAGTACAGCCGTGAGGCATGGAGGCGAATGCATCTGCAAGATATTGAGGAATATAGTGCACAAAATGTTATCTCCTTTAGTTACATGCATATACCCATTAGTGATAGATAAATAGCCCACCGCACCGCCCATTTTACAGTGTTGCAGACCGCAAATTCTAGCTACTGTTACAGGAATTTTTCATTTCACGATTTAGCCCTGAATTTTATTCGTGCACGTCCAGATATTTGAATACAAGCTCCCTAAAGCTCATTTAATGCAGTTATTAGCCATCAGCGTTGACTAAATACCCTAGATGGCAATAATCCTGTGCTAATGCTGTCCCTAACCACAAGTGAATGAGGCTGGAGCAGGTGCACAGGTTATTCCCATGCATGTCTTTTCTCAGCTTTGATGTTGCAATGTGTCTGTAATAAAGTAACAGTGTTGTATTGTTGCACCACATGCTTGTCTTAATATTTTCTAATAATTTCTGGTCCTTGCTGGCTGTAGCATCATGGGACCTTAACCTAGTAACAACACCATAATGTAGGATAAAATATACAGGGTTGTGTAGCCTAGTGGTTAAAAATCAGGGTGCTAACCAAAAAAGTTCAGAATTTGGGATTCAGTCCAGGACCCACTTAATCTCAAGTTGTTCAAATATGTGTAGGAGAGACCAGGGAATTTGGGTGGGTTGTAACATCATCAGTTTAACCATTTAGAAATGAGTTACGGAGTGAAATCATCTTACATGGCCACCACCCTCCTCAGGTGACTGTAGAAGCTGTCTTTGTAATATATTACAAGGGTAATATTTTAAAAGGATTTACAGGACTAAAACCAAGCTAATGGATGTTAAATGTCAGAACTTCTATCATCTGAATCAGCAGGTTCTTGCTTAATTTAATTAAAAGCTATAACAATACTTTAATGCATTCATCCATTAATAGGTTATGACAACAGTGCTCCTTGTACTTGACAATAATTTAAGTTTAGGGACAAGTTATTGATTTCTAAACTACTTTCATTTGTGGCAGACAAATATAGAAATATATCAAAAGTTTAAGACATTGTTAATACAAACACAGTATTTAACAATGTTGCTGTGGATTAAAAAAAAAAAAAAATCAGTTAAATGACTAATTAGTAATAGACTGAGCATTATTCTAACTGACTATTTAAATGCTTTAAAAGCTATACTATGGAAGTCACAGGAGATTCAGATCAATATGTTTTGTAACAGTAACCTAGTGGTGAATAGGTTTCAAAACAAGTTAAATGCTCTGTGATGGATGAAGTTTGAACTGTGTATATAGTGATAAGCATTAGGCATGTTACGGCTGGAGGGCCAGCACTGCTGAATAATGGATCTGACACATTGCCAATGTCAGAGAATACTGCAAACTCATGAAATTATATGGGATGACTTTCTTTCTGAGGGTATTTTGATATCTCTCCTTTGGGTCCTCTTTCATAGTTATATCAAATCCATCAAAGCAAAATCTATACGTTTTATCTCCTAAAGTGTTCTGTTGGCACTGTACCTTCATTGCTATTTCATATTTTGTCACTGATATGAAAGTGAGACGTTATTCATATGTTAACTTTCATTGTGTTGTTTTACTGTTCTTTGCAGGATCAGTTTGATAATCTAGAGAAACACACTCAGTGGGGCATTGAGTTTTTGGAGCGATACACCAAGTTTGTGAAGGAACGGTCTGAAATCGAACTGAGCTATGCCAAACAGATCAGGTAAGATAAAGACAGAGATCTGTAACTCATATTTTTAGATCTTATAATGATAATTGATGTTATCATCTATTAGTTGCTCAAACTGTATGTCAATACACGTCACATTTATTAATAAAGCGCTTTATACAAAAAAAGATTGTTTAGAAAGCAGCTTCACGGTAATAAACAGGAGAATAACTGTTATTAATGTTGCAAAATTCATCAGTTTTGAAATGACTTCAATTTTAGCTGTAAAGCTTCACAGAAGACAATAGTTTTTTATTATTCTGCTCAGTTCAGATACCAGCTGAGAACGTTCCCTGTTAGCTAGGAAAACATTTAATACCAGTGTTGATTTAATTCAGTTCAACAACGGTGTCAATGTTGCAAAGTTCATTAATTATGAAATGACTTCAAAAGCAGAATACAATAGTACCATTATTCAGCTCAATTCAAGTTTTTGTGTTCTCATCTGATAGCATCAGTACAGTCATATCGATAATATTTACTTAATACTAATACATATGTCAGTTTTGTAGGGATGAGCGGTGTAACCAAAATCTTATAACACAGTAATTATTTTATAATTATTTTTTTTTTTTTGCTGGAAATTCAATTAAAAAATGTAATGTATTCGATTACCATTTTGCATTCTCTATTTTTGGATAATGCAGTGAATTAAATATTATTTTTGATCCTCACAGATTGATATATTACTGCATCAGCAAAGTACTGAACTGTCAGTACATTGCTGCGTCAAAATGTATGTGATGTATATATTTTCTCAGGCATTCAGAATTTATTATTTAAGTCTGAATATGCCATATATCTGGATAGCATATGATTTACATTAAATGACAAATGTAGCATGCAAATGTTCATAAAAATGCTGTTATATGAGGACAAGGTATTATGTCAGTGAGGAAAAAAAACCATAAAACAGGTCACATGTCCGATGTGTATTACCATGGATACTGGGTTTCCACAGCTCTGACCCACATTTTTATTATCCACCACTGCACTGATACTGTAATATTTCTTCCTGGCTGCATTTTGGAAGTTTATTAAGCAGCAGTTTCCACTGGAGATGTTGACCCCGAGGACACTGGATGACTTACAGTACCAGCATCATCTGTGCTCCTGCTTAAAGTTTATAATAAACCCCACAGCTGGAGCTCACATTTGACCAGGCGCGCACCAAACAGGCCCTTTCTGTTTGCATGTTCTGATCTCATAAGAGAAAATCCTCTTTATGTAGCCGTTCGCTCAATCCGTGCATTGTTGTTATTTTTAAGAAGTGTGCCAGACTGTATTTAGTTCTCAAGAAAGAGTCTTTAATTCACAACATCTCCCAGAGGCTTTTTTTTTGTTGTTGTTCAGATCGCAGCCATGGGTGAAAGATTTATTAAGCGCTAAGCACATGTTAGCACATAAACGGCATCGACATGGATCTGTCTGACCGAGGAATAATAGTCCTTTAAAAACCGCTGGGTTGGGTTATTCTAATGAGGATTTATTTATGGCTTTGTTAACCTTTTTCCTATTTGCCGTCGCATATTGACGCATAGGGCGGCCCATTTAGGCAGATCGTAGGGAAACTAGCAGACAATAAAGCAACTGCATCGGTGTGGTCTTGTCAAGAAACTGCAAGATGGTGATCTGCCTAGCAACACGTCAGACTCCTGGGAGGTACCGTTGGGTGTGTGCAGAGAGAGGGAGAGATAGAGTGAAGGAAAGCTGCAGGAAAAAGCATTGAGGGGGCGGCACCATCAGCATGCGCTCTCACCATCATAATTGATTTTAAGCCATTTATAGGCCCTCTTGAAATTAATCACATAATATTCATGTATAAAGCAATGATTTTCTCGTTTTTACTGTGTCATTTGACGTCGTTCTGTATTCAATTTTCCACTATGATCGACAAAGGTCAGCCTCATGAATCGGACGCCTTGTTCAGTGGGATGATACGATTATTCTGAGGGTGACAATATTAGCTTTTGTTTGCGCCGCAGCCTCGCGTTGCACCACAAGCACCATTAGATATTATTTCTCATTGACATGCACAATTTCATTCATTCAAATTACCGGGAGACAAAGGCACCTTTGAAAACAGTAAAATGTCTTGGTTTGCCAAACCAAAACTGCTAAATTTGCTGGGTTTTTTTATAACTGAGAGGATGTAAATGAATTAACTTATATTTTTTAAATTACTATTTCGAAGTAACTTTTGTCCCTTTGGTGGTTAAAAAAACAAAACTGCATGCATTTTGCGGAAGAACATTGTTTTGGTTGTGCCTCAACTCATCGAATGAATATAGTTATCCTACTGCTCATAAACCATTCACTACTAGGCTTAAGAGATATAACTAGTTTACGTGGAAATGATCTCATGCTGACTAGACATGGTACGTCCTTGAAAATAAATTCCAGCACAGCCCCACAACAACCATAATGAAATGACCCTTCACAATAGATAATGCTTTACCATGAACTTTGTTAGAAAGCTACATATGGCAATTTATCTGTTCAATATGGCCCTGTTTCCACCTGGTATTAAGATGCGTTTTGGTTGACTGGATCACAAGTAGACGAGAGAGACACATACCCACTTACACCTGGTGTTTTAATCCGTCTCTCTTGTCTACGTTCTACCTCTTCTGTCCTTATTTCTTCAAGGGGAGGGTCTGTGGGCGGGTAAATGTATGGGATTTTTCAGATCTTTCGATGTAATGGACAAAATAAGCTTGCGCAACTTACAAATGAACGCGCCCGGAGACTACTGAAAAACATACGTAGAGCAGCAGCTTTTGTTTCTGCTCTGATAGCCAAAAGACCGGCCAAACGCAGTGAGTGCGTGTTAGAAATCAGGAATGGTGAGAGAACATTGTGCTTGGTACGTTTTTAGTCTTCAACCCAAACTTGGGTCTTCAGCCGACAAAGTTTAAATCCCATCTGGCTAGCATGCTCCCCATAATGTTTACGCATTAGGTCGGTAGGCTGAGAGTAGGCGGTCTTTTGTGGCTGTTCGAACACATTCGACCACATGAGTGTCTACACTACGAAAGCAGTCCAGTCGAATGCATTTTCAACTACCTCTAGAAGTGGTTAAAAGTGGACAAGCTCGAAACGTTTTAGATCCCGTTTACACCTGTATTTAGCATTGTCCACTTGTGATCCGCTCGACCAAAACACATCTTAATGTCAGGTGTAAACAGGGCCTAAAATACCTTACCTGTTGAGTAATAAAAAGCTATCTCCGCGCTACTTTTACAATATATCAAATTCCTCAGTTCTCGCCATCTTCGAAAAGCCAAGCCAGTGTTGATTCTCGGTTTATTACGAGCTCTGTTGTGTTCTCTTTTTGCCAGGAGACTCTCCTCTTTTCAGTGTTTGTTTAAAATGGGTGTGTCCATGTCAAACTTTCTCGCTCACTGTGACAGCTAACCTATGCCACTCCCACACTGTACACGCGTCAAAGTAGCCGGAGCGACTTTTTACTTTATTTACGGATATGACGGGACACGCACGGGCGTATATACGGACGTATATATGCAATTTCCCGCAAAAACCATCACGCTAGGTCTAAAATATAAACACTTATAATAGGTTTATAATAGTGAATCAGGGTAAGACAAAAACACGTTTTGGAACAAGGATCAATGAGGTATTGGCTAATTATTTAAAATTTGTTAATTTTGAACCAAAAAATTGACATAGTGTACCTTTAAAATGTGTAATTTATACCAGCTTCACCAAAAATGACGACTAAACACTTCCTCCATCTGCTATTGGTTAGACAAACAGATAGTCCCACTCTAAAACTCACACCATTGGTTGAGCCAGTGTCAGGCTGGTTCAAACAAACAGAATTAATTTACGAACCACGTGCTTATAGTTGTTTTATAGGAGGAAGTATTTTAACATTAAAAATTGCATCTTTAAAAACCTGTCTTATGTCTTGTTATAGGAATCTGTCCAAGAAGTATCAGCTGAAGAAGAACTCCAAAGATGAGGAGGAATACAAGTGAGTGAGAACAGTTTGGCATACATAAATCATACACATGCATCAATATCTTAAACATAGCCATTTACTAATGATGAGCTTTACTTACACAAAATGGTTAATTTCCTATATACTAGGGTTCAAAAGTTTGGAGTCTGAAAAGTTTTATTAATGTTTATTATTGAAGTCTCTTATGCCCACAAATGCTGCATCTAGTTGATCAAAAATACAATATTGAAAAATATTATTACAATTTAAAATAACTGTTTTCTATTTGATTATATTTTAAAATGTAATTTATTCCTGTGATGCAAAGCTGAATTTTCAGCATCATTACTCCAGTCTTCAGTGTCACATGATCCTTAAGAAATCATTGTTGATTTGCTGCTCAAGAAACATTTCTTATTATTATCAATGTTGAAAATAATTTAATGCATCCTTGCAAACTTTTGACTGGTAGTGTATACACACAAATTAGCGTTCCTTTCATTTGAGCAATTTTGCATGTCCTATTTGCTGTCATTAGATTGCATTATTCGGTTGCCCCAAAATTATTTGGACACTTAAGCCAGACTTGCTTGAACAAATGATCAAACTTTTAAAAAATATTATTTAAAAGGAAAAATAAGACACTTTTCGATCCAAATCTTTCACAAATAAGAAGTTTTTTAGGTTATAAGTTGACACGAATTGGTTAAAAGGGCTCATAAAACTGAAATTCAGACATTTTTAATGTGACTTAAGGGTCCATAAATGTTCACTCTTTTGGGGCCACTATGTATTTTGGCATCATTGGCCAGCATTGATATCAGCATCAATATTAGCCATTGAAAAACTAAACTAAAGTTGACCACTATTGTAGTCTTAATCATGAGTGGGTCATTTCTAATTAAGGAAGAGAAACTAATTATTTATAATGTCTCATCTTGCTTTTTTGTTATGTATTATAACATTTTCACATTTGCTGTCAGGTACACGTCATGTAGAGCATTTCTGATGACCTTAAATGAGCTGAACGACTACGCGGGTCAACACGAGGTCATCGCCGAAAACCTGTCCTCTCAGATAATCGCCGAATTGACCCGCTACACTCAAGAACTGAAGGCTGAACGGAAATCGGTACGAACATGTCTTTTCCGTGCTTTTCTTGTCAGGACGGTCCCAAAAATCCTGCTTTCTAGAGATCATTTAAAGAGATTATCTTCCCAAAAAGAAATCAAATCCCTCAATAACATGAATCACCCGTTCAAGACATGTATGAAACTACAAAAGTAATTCATTCTCTGCACTCTAGCACAGCGCTCACCTCTTACAAATCCAGGGTTAATCACGTAGGAATATGGTATTATTTTGTTTATGATTTCTCCCAGCTCTTTGGAATGAAGCCAGACCCAATGTGGGTCATGTATTCAGGTCAATGGAGTTTGAGAAGGTCGCCCTCCCCCCGCTCTTGGCCTCTCTTGTCTAAAGGTTCTCGCGCGGGTTCAGGAGGCCTCTGTCTGAGGCTGGTGGCTGGAAGTAATACGACAACAGAGTAAAACACCACCGCGCACGAGCTGAGGGAAGCTTCATTCCCTCTACTGTTCCTCCGACCTCAGTTAATGCACTTTGTCTGCCTTTTGTGTTCAAATGTCACGCTGAGAGAAAGTGGTCTTTATGTATTTTTCATAAAGAGAGTAGTGGTATGCCACGAGTGGGCAGACACAAGCGATCGCCTGTGCCGGTTTGTCAGTGAAGTTTTCTCTAATGAGAACCCCTAAATAAATGATTTGTGTTCCAGTGAGGAATTCTGCAGTTAATTAACATTTATTGTACATGAGTACGTCTTTGCTGCCGTAATTGAATTCTTTATGGAATGATAAGGGGTTTGGATTCAGCAATAGCTCTGGAATATAATCTTTCTAACAGCTGCTGTCTGGCTTGATTGTCTCATATTTCATTTAATCAGCTTAGTTTCCAATTAAATGTCTTTTCAGCATAATATTTTAAAAGGACATGTTGGACTGTGATACAGTAGTTGTCATGACTGTGTAAGAACTGAAAAAGAATTTCTTAACCTGAAGTGGAATTCCTCCTTAATTGTGGTAAAAAAGTTAGTGTCTTTCATGGATTGTTTCTGGTATAAACACTCAAATGTTCAATGACAATGTTCAAAAAATATTTAAAAATATTAATAATAATTTCCGCCAAGTAATAAAGTTCATTAATCTACTTGTATTTTAAAGGAAAAAAAAGTGGTTTACCCAAAATTGAATATTTTGGAACTGAGTGCACAAGTGGTATGGACTACTTTTTTTGGCCAACATCCAGTTTGTAATGAAAACAACTGCTCTCCTTTTGAGTTTCATGAAAAAAATGAACATAATGGGGTAAATTATGATAAAATGAGCTATTAATCTAATTAAATCGTAAAAAATGTCATTTCTTTTCTATAAAAAAATGTCGCTATCCTAATGTTATGTACCCTTTTTTATTAACCTCCAACTGTACAGACTCTATTCCAACTTTGTTTTATGTGCTATTTTTGTTTTTACAGAAATGTAGCAGTGACTTTTGCACAGTTTCTTTGCATTTTCTTCAGATAATGTAGAAAATCTAGTTTTGACTATTTGTAACTACTGTTCAAAAGTTTGGGGTCAGTAAACATTTTTTAAAATATTTTTATAATATTTTATTAATCAAGAATGCATTAAATTGATCAAAAGTGACAGTAAAGATGTCTATAATGTTACAAAAGATTTCTATACATTTTATTCATCAAAAATTTTGTGTTTCCACAAAAATATTAAGCATGTGGATCATGTGACATTGAAGAGTGGAGTAATGGCTGCTGAAAATTCAGCTTTGCATCACAGGAATACATTACATTGTAAAATATATTAAAATAAAACAGTTATTTTAAATGTTTACTGCATTTTTGATGGAATGAATGTAGCCTTTGGTTAGCATAAGAGACTTCTTTCTCAAAAATCTTACCAACCCTAAACTTTTGAATGGTAGTGTACAAAATTTGAATGATATTTCTTGTCTTTTCTTTCCTAAAGCATTTCCATGATGGCCGCAGGGCGCAACAGCACATTGAGAATTCCTGGAAGCAGCTGGAATCGGTGAGTCAGTTTAACTGAATAGAACATAGTGTGAATATTCAAATTTTTCCTGATACTGGCGTCTCTGTCATCACCTGTCTGAGATATGAGCTAGAACTGGGCCACTTTGTACAATAAACGCTTGTGTGAAATGAGCCACAGGTGTCTGTAAAAGGTGTCTCTTTTAAAATAAACAACCTACTGCTACAGGTTTTAATACAAAAAAAAAGTAAAACTATTGGTAAATATAGAGTAACTAACTAAAAGTAACACCACTACAAGCTGAACTACATTTTTTAGTCACTTGACAGTAGCATACTTTTTTTTCAGCAATTAGTAGTTGTAAAAAAAAATGTAATTCCTCATTTTAATGTAAGTTTCTTTGCTATTTCAGAGTAAAAGAAGATTTGAAAGAGACTGTAAGGAAGCGGATCGTGCCCAGCATTACTTCGACAAGGTGGATGCCGACATTAACGTGACTAAAGCAGATGTGGAAAAGGTATGGATCACGTGTGTGTGAAGTAAAAAGAAGAGACTGATCCTATCACAAAACCCTCATTCTCCATGACTGCTTTCATCCTTTTCTGTGAGTCTGTGTGGATGATCCCTCTTTGGAACAAGGCGGTGGTGACGGACGCTGATATAACCGATGTCAAGTTCCTACCTCACACCTTATACCTCACCTGCTCCTACCTTACAGTACCTTCTCTGTACTGCAGAAAATACCCATTTTGCTCAAAGAAAAGTTGGACACTATGCACAATAATCTGTGACCAAATTGGTACCTGCTAATATTTCGTTGTTTTTTCATTTGGCATTGGGCAGATATTTAAAACAGATATATAGATTTTTTTTCTCTAATTCAGACAAATCAAATAATTTCATATTCAATGCCAGGTTTCAAAAACATAAACAGTTTGCTTTTCTACTGTACACAGGAATATGTAGGCAAAATTATAAACTGGAGCTTTAGTATGAACACTAGGGCTGGACAATATATATTGTAAATTTAGTATATATATTCACCATGATTATAATTGCGAATTTAATTAATAAAATTAAGCATTGTCAATATTGAGAAGATATTAATGCACTTTTTTAAGGTCATTAATTTAGTTTCGCAATCTCTCGCTAGCATGAGTGTTAGCACAGATATGTTTAATAGTGTCTCAAATTGGCAAGTTTGATTTATTTTTGTGAATATTCCAAAAATTGTTTTAATCATTTGATTCAAAACCGATTAAGTGACTTCTGTATAAACAAATAATGTGAAAAATAATTAAATAATTTGATATATTGCTCAGATCTAAAATTCACTGTTTTAAATCAAAAATAATAATTAAATGATAATAATATTTAAAAAATAAAAATGCATATTTCTGAATTACCAGCATTAGGAAAATTGGTAACACTTTATAATAAGGTTCCATTTGTTCATTTGTTTACATTAGTTAACATGAACAAACACTGAAAAGTACTTCTAAAGTATTTATTAATCTTAGTTAATGTTAATTTCATCATTTACTAATACATTATTAAAATCAAAAGTTGTGTCTTAATGTTATTTAATGGACCTCAGATAACATGAACTAACAATGAACAGTTGTATTTTTATTAATTAACGTTAACAAAGATTAATAAATACTGTAACAAATGTATTGCTCATTGATAATGCATTAACTAATGAGACCTCATTGTAAAGTGTTACTGGAAAATTTATATAATTTAAATGTTCAATAATGGGAATAATAAGCTAAAACACCACAAAAATTAAGGTAGTTTTAATGATAAGAAAAAAACAACAACTAATATGGCAGTGGCCTGTTTGTTATTAATATAAGGCTAAATGAACAGATTTGGATTTTGTTTAGCTCATGTATAGATGTCTTCTTAAGTAACTTCTGTTATTAGTGTGTCTGTGACACTAATCGACTCTGTCTTTGTTTTTTAACATGTCTTAAAGCGGTGTTCTCTCAAGGTAGGTTTGAACCAAGAGTCGTCTTTGTCGGTGAGGAGTTTGTTAACTTGTTCGGTGTATTACCCATATCAGCAAAGAGTGTTTGTCGTAATTTTCGTTGTTTTTTCGTTTTTAGCTTTTGTTACGTTCACGTCTATGCTTGCAGCGAATCTTTCCTGTATTCACCTTGTACAAATGTACAGAATAAGACTTGTCATGGAAGACTGATGTTAAAATGCATTTCGATTGCGAAAATGGGCTACGTTGTAAGGCTTACACAAAATCAATAGCTATTACTGTCAACCACAAAAAGTCCTGAGTTTGAGAGTCTGTGCACACTGTCTGGTTCATGTACATGATGTTGTATATTTACAGTGGCCACTAAAAGCATTTAGACACTTTAAAATAAACAAATTTCATTGCATTATATGCAGTATTAATAAATCAAGTAGCACAAACACGTTTCAATCAAAAGTTTGTTGTGTTTCAAATGATAAAGCTATAGATATGTTGTTTAAAGTTAATAAAAAATATCGTGACACTTTGTGGTTGCAAAATTTTAGTGGAACATAGTTATTGTGCTGAACTATTACGCTGCTAGTACATCTGTGAGAACTTGGGGAGACATTTAAGTTAATTGAAAATCCACAAAAACGCCAGTGGGTTAAAAGACATTGAGCAAAAACGGCAAATTTAGTGAAGATATTTCAAAAGCTTTACATTTTTTAGCTTTACATTTTTTTTGCTTATGCAACTTGTATTTATATTTTGTGTTTAATGCAATGACATTCACAAATTTGTGACTTAAGTATCCAAATGCTTTTTTGGTCTGCTGTATGTGTTTAGTTAGTATGCATGATGAATGGATGTCTGGTGCGAATAATTTGGACCATTTTCACATTATGTTTTGGAACATTCATTGTCATTTTAGTGTGTGTGTGTATATGTGTGTGTTTGTGTGTTTATTTTCTCATACACTGTCGGTACACCATCGTGTTATTCTTGTCTTCATCATTAGCATACTACTCGTACTATTTCTGGAGTATATTGTTTTATATATAGTGGAGTATTCAACCTACATTAGGCAATGTGTGCAGTATACAACCAGAGCTCACTCAGTGAGATATCCCACAGTGCAATGCATTCAACTTGACCTTTCATTTCCAATTTCAAATGATACTGAAGGAATATCAACTGCATCTTTTTTGACTCATTTTTTAATCAAGACTACCATGAGTTAAGACATTTATACTCAAAATGGGTACGGAGACCCTAAAGCCCAAAGTATACTTCACTTTTTAAGCATACGCGAGAGTCAGTGTACAGTGTGCATGACGCGAATTTCGTCATTAGAAGAGTATGCGTACTGTACGCGCACCGCCGGATTTTTGAATTAGTTTACCCACAAGGTGGCAACCGTGCCCTGGGGCGTCGATTCACAAGGTAGTTGAAGAAAAACTACATAAACAGAACAGACCGGAACACATGCAAGCTAAAGTGACGATGGAGGCCTACATAGACGAGAGATGTAGAGATGATTTGTACAACTCTAGCATGAAAGAATTCAAAGATATTTACATGGGTTGTAACTCGTGGTGAGAGATTGCTCAAAACTGCGCATGCGTCGAACGCCTGTTTATGTGTACTAGTCAAATGAAGTATACTTCGCAAGGCTGTGCGTTCAACTGTGCGCATACGCTCGCGTACTCATAAAAAAAATGAAGTATACTTCAGGCTTAAAGGGACATGGTTGTGGGAGAACACAAAACATTTGCGAGAGAATGCAAAAGCATTGACGTATTTTTTTTCCACCCATGTCCCTTTAGGGGCTCTGTAAAATGGGATTCAAATTATACTGTTGTTTGAAACATTTATCATTTGTATAATGCATTAAAATAAATAATAATAATAATAATATACTACTACTACTAATAATAATAATAATAAAATAAGTAAAAAAATACTAAAATTGACTTTTGCTTTCTGAACACTGTTCAGAAATTAGACTGAGATTGAGATTATTCACAAATTATGTTAGTCTATTGACTGATTTATTTTTTAATTTTCACAGTATAGATGTAAAAATATATAACTGCCTCACAGTTAAAGTTTAGTCATAGAGAGTATATCACCATTTAGAGATTAAAGCATCATTTTGACAACTTCATCTACTTAAAGTCACCATGAAATCAAAATGGACAGTTCTTATTTTTTTGTGGAATATTGCAGTATTATTATGAATGATTTACCTGTACATCATTATTTTTCTAAAATTCATAGAAAATTCATAGAATTAAAATAAGTTCCCCTCCCACTTGCAGCGACATCTCTTCTCTGATGAGTTGTTTACTGGTGCGAGGGCGGGACAACCTGTCACTCACATGAGATCGACCAATAGCAAACCACAACCATCCAATCAATTCCCAATGGACAAAATCAAGTCCCGCCCTACATTTTTTTCTTGTTCGAGAAGCCGTTTCGCTTGGATATATGTCACAATAGGGAAGAAAAGAACATCACAACTGTTTCATGCCGAATTTAACTAAGTAAATGTACTAATGTCCCCATGTGACAGTTCAGCAGTAAATCAACCGACGGCCTTGTTATCGTGCACATTTTTTGTTTTTGCTTATTTTTGACTGGATGCTCAGTAAATATTGTGTAAAGTAAATCACTCCATTGAGATACGAGTATGAGATGTAAATAGTCTACTGAAAATCATTCTCCTATCAGTTAAACTCTATATAAAAACCTATGACCCACAAAGCTGCTGAATGAATTACTGATAAACATAGCTTTTGTGTTATTTTTCGTGAGTACATCATTTGATTATATTTCTGTGATGTTCGCATTGTTTGTTCTCTCTCACTCTCGCACAGAGCACTTGGTTAAGTGTGTAGATCACTGACTTTATTGATCTGAAGTTGACATCAGACTACATCTTTATATCTTTCTGTAAACTGCTAATTGACTCTCACTGTTTGTTTACTTGTCATGTCACAAAGGTGATCGTTTTATTTGTCAGTTCTTGCCCTTTACGTTCTGACCTCATCCTTGTGGAAAGGATCTTAATGACTTTTTTTCGTTCTGTCTTTTGTGCTATCTGTCTTTCTAGGCGAAACAGCAAGCTCAGATGAGGCATCAGGTAGCCGAAGACAGTAAAAACGAGTACCTGACATACCTGCAGAAGTTCAACAAGGACCAACACGAGCACTACTACACCCTCATACCACATATCTTTCAAGTAAGAGTCTTTCTTGATCATAAATGAAACATTATATTAAAATATTCTAATGTTGATAAAAGAAAAATATGCTATTAAGCTTTACTTTTATGTCTGTTGGACCATTAACTTCACAATGTAATATTGCGTGCTTCAATTGTGTTTTCTCTTTTGCAGAGGATACAGGAGATGGAGGAGAGGCGGGTGGGCAGGGTGAGGGAGAGCATGCGGGTGTACACTGAGGTCGAGCGTAAAGTATTACCCATCGTCAGCAAGTGTCTGGACGGCATGACCAAGGCAGCTGAATCCATCGAACCTAAAATGGTACGTTAATTACTATGGCTCCTTTATGCTGAAAATGCACTGTGGTTCCGGATTACATAGCCATCTGTTGATCAGCCTATTGCCGGAAAATCCTATTCAATGAAACTCTTTTATTTAGGCCATAAAAATACTTTTTTAACAGTGTGGTTGAGAATCGAGAACTGGTTCTTGTTCAGAATTGGTTCCATTAAAACACACAATGCCCAATCATACCCCTTTTCCACCAGCACGAACCAGGTGCTAGTTCAGAGCTAGTGCTATTGCCAGTTCAGAGTTGGTTCAACTGACGAGCCTTCTAAGAACCGGTTTGCCTTTCCACGGGCTAGAGAGCCAGCACAGCGCCAGGTCTTACGTCACCGTATACGTCTTCTCTTTTACAGCAACACTAGCACAGCAGCACCAAACACAAACACACCAAGCTTGTTCGAGATGCATCGGCTTCTCGCTGAGCGATTGGCACGTGACATCAAAGCATGGCGTGAGCGATCCAAAAGTGCGCAAGGAGTCGTATGCTCTACAAACGCTCCCGCGGACCTGCGGCACTCCGATGTCACACGGCAATCGGTCCACACAGCTCTGATGCATCTCGAACAAGCCTTCCATCAACAATGGCGGACATTTCGTTACTACTGATGCTCATGGTTTTGCGAAACTACATCGGCATCCAAACACGGCTCGCCGTAATTTGTATAGACAGAGATTACAATCGAGCTGCTATTCAGTTTCTAAGAATCTTTATACAACAGTTCGTTCTGGTTCTCGAATCTGCTTGGCTGAGAGCCTTTTCCAGGCGTGCGATATTCCTCCAGTATCAGCACTGGAACTGTTTAACCGTTTGTATCACTCCGTTTCCGGCGACTGTCATGGCGGTCGAGCAAATTCACCATATTTTTTACAAATAGTAGTATTTATAGTTTTAAGAGTTTTTTAGGTGAGAATGTAGTTATTTAGACCTCAAATATGTGACTTGTATATAAACATAGCGCCTATTTTACAATTTGTTTAGACACTTTCGCAGATGCAAGCTCCAGGCCGTCAGCGGCCATTCAGTGCTCATGTACCCACAGAGAACAGCTTCATCTTGGCCAGTCCTTTGGGAATTTGCCGCTGGCACTTATGTAGATAGTGGTTAAACATGAGATATAATTCATTTGGGGGATATCAAACGGCCAATCTTTGGTCTTATTAATCTATTACTTGTTCCAGAGCAAAACGATTTGGGTTATGGGGTAAATTAAGTTTAATTTCTTTATATTTAGGCTATATTTAACTTAAATCCTGTACTAGAGCGCTGCTTTTGGACATTTGACTGAATTGTTTGCTTGTGTTTATTTCCTATTGTCTTTTATAATGGCTATTGTTGTTCAATAAATATTATTTTATATAAATAATATGCCGTATTTGGTATTGAGAAAGGGTTCGTTAGTGATCGTGATATGGACTTCAGTTAGAAAGTTACAATATTACGCCATTAGAAGGCGACAAAGACTGTCTTTATGAGTGAGTCAGAACAAGGAAGTTGTTTTAGCGCTGTGAGAAATCCCCATAACTTTTAAAAGGACAAAGACAAAGATATTCTCAGCGGACATTCAAACTGATTTTTTTATAATGGATATAATATTACGGACATCGACCTGAAGAATGAATGCCATTCTATATAAATACCATAATACTCTACATAATACAATAAGCTTCAATGAAGCGACTCAGCGTTCCTTCGTTACTAGTTCTAATGTGATGTTTTAGAATTAGTAATGGAGGCTTGGGCTCAACTGTTATACTGTCAACTTGAGATTTGAATCCGTGGCAGAAGGAAGTAGTTCTGCACAAAAGAGGGTTTTAAAGACACTCCATTGTTGTTTCTTATTTATTTACTCACTTGTGCCGTCGAACTGTTGTATAAACGCAATATCACACTCGTCGCCGTGCGATATGGCTTTATATCAGCACGCTGTGATTACCTATGGACGAATCACAGCCGTGCTGATATAAAGCAATATCGCAGGGCTACTTGTGTGATATTGCTTATATAATCAATAATAATAGTAAGACTTTCAAATAAGGTCCCATTAGTTAACATTAGTTAATACATTAACATTGAGCAATACATATGTTACAGTTTTTATTAATCTTTTTTAACGTTACTTAATAAAAATATTACTGTTTATTTTTAGTTTATATTAGCTCAGGTCCATTAAAAAAAATATTAACAGATACAATTTTGTATTTTAGTAATGTATAAGTAAATGTTGAAATTAACATTAACTAAGATTAATAAATGCTTTAGAAGTATTTTTTTGTTAGTTCATGCTAACTAAATAGAACCTTATTGTTAAGTGTTAGCATAATAATTTTATTTGTTCAGGACATTTTTATACACTACCGTTCAAAATTTGTCGTCAGTATGATTTTTTTCTTGAAAAAAATCTCTTATTAACACCAAGGCTGCATTTATTTGATCAAAATACAGTAAAAACAGTAATATTTTGAAATATTAATCGAATTTAAAATAACATTTTTCTTTTTGAATATATTTTAAATCCCTTTAACAGCAAAGCTGAATTTTCAGCATCATTACTCCAGTCTTCAGTGTCACATGATCCTTCAGAAATCTTTTTAATATGTTGATTTGGTGCTGAATAAAAAGTATTAATTGCTTTCAAAAAAAAAAAAAAGAAAGAAAAAAAATCTCCAAACTTTTTAAAAAAAAAAATTCAGCTCAAAGTGCTTCACAATTCAGACTATAAAAATTAAATAAAAACAGATGTAAAAAACACTTTTCAAAAAAATGAAAAATTAAAGAAGGAAGAGGAAATAAGGGCAATTAATAATTAATATTCAATGATTATTGATGCACCACGTCAGAGGACTATGGTTTGTAGAAGCAGCACATAGGAGTTTTCCAGCTGCAAGGTGAAATCACTTTTCTAAATTAAGCCAGCAGATGAATAATATAGCACTTCAAAATGCTGACTGGATTTCTGTGATTATCGCTGGCCCACTTACAAGCTAACGAGTGGTGGTCGCAATGGAGCATCGTCGCCCAGGTTACCATCAATAATTTACAGCTGCGGGGGAATCGCTGGCAGCTAACGGCTGATGTGCTTGTTGTCTGTCTCATCTGCTAAATCCCGTCCCAGTGCTCATGTGGCCTTCACCGCCTTGTCCAAATATGGCAGATGGGAAGTCTAATTTCCAGCGCAGCACTAATTGACTCATACGAGCTGGGTTTTGCAGCAGATTTGAAGTGGCTTAACAACAAAGACTTAAGCCTCTCTGTGGCTTTTGGGCTGTGTGTGTGCATGTACAGTATGTGTGTGTCTTTTCAGAGATAGTGTGCTGGCCATATGAAGCAGCCCTACATTAACTCAATCTCCTATAGAAGTCATTTGTTCATGTGGTAGGGTTATGGATGCCGTATATATGCTAAAAATAGTCTCTTGGTCTGACCTGAACTGCAGTAGAGGGATTAGATCGAGGGGATTTACAGCAGTCTTATTTCTATGGTGGATGTGCATCTCATAGTCTGTAGTACATAATTGTTGTGATTATGGGTTGGATTGACCTGTAGCTCACAGTGGAGAAGTCTGTATTCCCATAGAAAATCATCCATGATAGTGTTTCCTACAGGATAGACAATGATAAAAATTTTTATTTTTATAAATATTTTGAATATAATATTATTTACTTAATTATTTATATTTATTTATAAAAATGATTTACAATTATTTACAGCAACCCTATGATGTGAGTATGTATCTTTAAAGGGTTAGTTCACCCAAAAATGAAATTTCTGTCATTAATTACTCACCCTCATGTCGTTCCAAACCAGTAAGACTTTCATTCACTTTCAGAACACAAATGAAGATATTTTTAAAGGGTTAGTTCACCCAAAAATGAAAATTATGTCATTAATTACTCACCCTCATGTCGTTCCACACCCATAAGACCTTCATTCATCTTCGGAACACAAATTAAGATATTTTTCGTAAAATCCGATGGCTCAGTGAGGCCTGCATTGCCAGCAAGATAATTAACACTTTCAATGCCCAGAAAGCTACTAAAGACATATTTAAAACAGTTCATGTGACTACAGTAACAAAATAAAGTCACGTCCCCCAGTGGTGAACCATTGAAATTTCTAAACACTTATGACGTAACAAAGCCTCATTTACTGAAATCACATGACTTTGACAGTTTGATACACACTCCGAACCATTGATTCGAAACAAAATATTCGTAAAGCTTCGAAGCTTCATGAAGCAGTGTTTTGAAATTGCCCATCACTAGATATTGTTGAATAAAGTCATTATTTTGTTTTTTTGGCGCACAAAAATTATTTTCGTCGCTTCATAACATTAAGGTTGAACCACTGTAGTCACATGAACTGTTTTAAATATGTCTTTAGTAGCTTTCTGGGCATTGAAAGTGTTAATTATCTTGCGGTCAAGGGAGGCCTCACTGAGCCATCGGATTTTATCAAAAATATCTTAATTTGTGTTCCAAAGATGATCGAAAGTCTTACGGGTGTGGAACAACATGAGGGTGAGTAATTAATGACACAATTTTCAATGAGTTTTTGTGTTAAATAATCATGATAACAATATTGACCAAAATAACAAAGTAACTGTTAATTACTGACATTTTTATTACTGTTTTTAATCTCAGGACAGTAAGCAAGTTGTAGAATCATACAAGTCTGGCTTTGAGCCGCCGGGTGACGTGGAGTTTGAGGACTACAGTGTGTCAATGAAGAGGGCAGTGTCAGAATCAAGCTTCCTGAATGCTCGTGGAGAGAGCAGACGCCGGAGCAGGAGCAAACTGTGGCCTTTACTCAAGAGAAATAAGGTATGGCATCAGACAGATCAGTGGATCATAAACACATGCTAAAATCACAAATAAGCAAATAAAAGAACAGAAAACTACACTGCACATTTATGGCCCATTGAGATGCAGTTTTATTCAAGTAGTTTTATTGCTCTTAAGGAGTGTTTGCAGTGGCTGTTTCATGCAACTAGATCATGCAGTTTGTTATAATAGAATCTTATTCTGATGATTAAAGTCAGAATAAGCGATAGTCTTTTCTTCCCTATTGTGACGTATATCCGAGTGAAATGAGAAAAATGTAGGGCGGGACTTGATTTTGTCCATTGGGAATTGATTGGATGGTTGTGGTTTGCTATTGGTCAATCTCATGTGAGTGACAGGTTGTCCCACCCTCACAACAGTAAACACATCATCAGAGAAGATAAGAGAAGAGATGTCACTGCAAGAGGGAGGGGAACTTATTTTCATTAAATAAATTTTTAAATTTTTAATTAAAGATTAAATAAATTCTGCAATATTCCATAAAAAATAATAATTGTCAATTTTTTTGATTTCATGGTGACTTTAAGCAGATTCATTATCTGTTTTAGGCATTAGAAAAAT
The DNA here is from genome assembly GCA_039654765.1 of Mylopharyngodon piceus. Taxonomy (NCBI): domain Eukaryota; kingdom Metazoa; phylum Chordata; class Actinopteri; order Cypriniformes; family Xenocyprididae; genus Mylopharyngodon; species Mylopharyngodon piceus. The sequence goes on along the minus strand of CM077453.1, from coordinate 6,506,310 downwards.
GATTGTTTTGATAGCGCCACAGTTTGCAAACTTGAGAATATACTGGATTACATGCAACACCTTTAATAAAGTTTACAATGAGTTTTGTGTCACCACATGAGAAGCTCTGGACATTGGCTTTGGTCTTGAATATTTCTCTCTCTTCATCTTCTCTCTTCCTGTCTTTCTCCATTCCATTTCTCAATGTGCTCCATCACACCCTCATCTGTAGCTTATGTCTTTGTTAGCGTCGCCCCGCCAACCCCCTCCCCCTCCCCCCACTTCCCCGTCTCCGGACGGCCTCCTCAACGGCCCCCAGTCCCCACAGCAGCCCAAGGAGCCCCTGAGCCAGCGCCTCAATGACTTCATGAGCACCAAACACAAAATGCACTGCCTGCGGAGCCTGAAACGTGGGGTAAGTTCACGAGCCGCCACGTCACCTGTGTGTGTGTTTCCCGTGGATCTGATTGGACGACTCCTAACATAAAGCACCATCAGCTCAGTTTGTTTCTAAAGTAATGTGTGGATGTGTGATCTGTGTCTCGTTCTCATGCTTTTTATCAATGCCATCCTAAACATATCTGTCTTAACAGCAACATAAAACTCCATGTTTTCTCTGTGTGTGTATTAACCGTTTCCCCTAACACACTTTTGTTTTTTGTCTTAACATTCACAGCTTTCTCTAAAGCTGGTAAGTCTGACTTGATATTAAAATGTGCTATAAAATCCTCAAGACTTTTCTTTATAAACATTTATTTTATATATTATGTATTTTCATTTTGGCTACACATTGAATTTTCAATGCTTGAAGTAAAGTAAGTTATGAAAATTAAGTCACATTATAGCTTATTCTGTCCAAGAACTGCCCACTTAAGACAAGACAGGCCGTTTAACTGGCAAGTAATCAGTGTATGAATCTGTTTGTGTTTGGTTTGTTATTTTTCCACTCATAACTTTCTGTATCTTTTCACAGGGAACAGGCCAGGAGGACTACAGTCATCTGCCTCCTGAGCAGAGGAGGAAGAAACTACAAGCCAAGCTCAATGACATCAACAAGGACATCCAGAAAGAGATGGATCAGAGGTAAATCATCCAGTATCTGCAATGCTAGTAGTAGTAACAGCCTTTCTGCAAAATACCTCATCATCATTGACCAAATTGGTTAAAACATTTCGTTCAAAAGTATGTTTTTTTTTTTTTTTAAGGAAATTATACTTTTGTTCAGTAAGGATGCAATAAGTTGATCAAAAGTGACAGTAAAGACATTTATAATGTTACAAAATATTTCAATTTCAAATAAATACTGTTCTTTTGAACTTTCTGTTCATCAAATAATCCTGGAAAAAAAGTAGCACGGTTCCCACAAAAATATTAAGCAGCACAACTGTTTTCATCATTGATATTAATAAGAAATGTTTCTTGAGCACCAAATCATTATATTAGAATGATTTCTGAAGGATCATGTGACACTGAAGACTGGAGTAATGATGCTGAAAATTCAGCTTTGCATCACAGGATTAAATTGTGTTTTAAAATATATTCATATAGAAAACAGTTATTTTAAATAAATAAATGCAACCTTGGTGAGCATAAGAGACTATCAAAAACATCACAAAAAAAAAACAAAAAAAAAAAACGTTTGAACAAACAATCGTAAATAATGTAATGGTGATGTAACAAAATGTAACAAAAAGGCTTATTGTTTCTACTAACTCTTCTTATAATTTTTTGTAGGGACGCCCTGACTAAAATGAAAGATGTCTACATTAAGAATCCTCACTTGGGGGATCCAGACAGTATAGATCCACGGTTAGAAGAAATCACACAAAGCTTGGAAAAATTGCAACTTGAGGCACAGAAATTTGAGGTGAGACCCTAAAAAATTCGGCCAGGTACCTTCAAATGTCAATAGTATTAGTGAATATTTATACTGTGATTTAGGTGTATTTTTGTCTCATGCTCTGTGTATAGTAAAATATTGTATTTTATATTGTTTACTACCTGTATTTGAGTATGTAGACTGTGTACATTGTAAATTGTGAATATTTTTAATTCTGTATATGTGTTTGCATATATACTTGTCTTCTATACATTCATGCTGCAGAAATTGCACCAAAGAATTTCACCACCTGTAAACTTGTGTTCATGGTGATTTGATTTGATTTGATTAGAATGATAAACTATTACAAATAAATAGAAAAATCTGTTGTTTGTGTGTTCTCAGGGCTGGCTGACGGAGGTGGAGAGGAAGTTACTTGAAAAGGGATCGGAGTCTCAGAGAAGACAGAGCAGTCATTTTGACTCGCAGGGCAACACGCCTCTTACAAACAACTACGGTCAAAACCGAGAGAGGTACTTCAGTCCCTAGACAGCAGGGTCTGCCAAACATGATGCACTGAATGAGATATGTCACATGTAATGAGAGTTAATTTTACTAAGAAAACATACTCTTAACTTTCATAACTCAAAACTTCCCCAAAAAGACTGTGGATGCATCTCTGAACTCTTTGACGTTATCAAAAAAGCTTTACTTACGTTACAGGTGGACTTTATATAAAAAATGATACAATGCGGTTTAATTCTATTAATACTGATCTTATTTAGACACTACAGTAATCCTATAGGTGGATTGTGAATTCACAGCCTCACGTGAGGCATGCGATGGTGTAACATTAACTCGATGATCTGATTATAACGTCAAAGTTAATTTTGTCTGTTTTACGCATTGCATGTCTTCTGCACATAGTCCGGATGGCAGCTACACGGAAGACCCCAGCACAGAGACGACGATGCAGTTCAAATCACGCAGTACTGAGTTTGATGACGAATTTGATGACGAGGAACCTTTACCCACTATTGGAACATGCAAAGCACTTTATCCATTTGAAGGTAATGGAAAAAAAAAATCACCTGATCATCTCCCTGAAGCAAAAATGTGTTCAAAGTTGTGCCAGGAATTCCTGATTGCTCAGTGGTTATGAAGCCCATTGTCAGTTTCTGGGATAATAAGTTTAAAGTAGTGTCAAACAAACAAACTTTTTATTTATATTTGTTTACAAAAATAATCTTATGCATTTAAGCATAGTGTCTAAACTTTTTACTAAATGTAATTTGATATAACAATTTTATGATCGATAAATATACAGTGTATACAAAATTGGATTGATAATTGGCAGAATGGAAAAAATAACAAATACAAAATTATGCTAATATTTTAAACAGACAACAATAAAAATACAATTAAATTTAAGAATTAAAAATAAAACTAAACCATTAACTCAAATAAAAGACATTATAATAAAAACAAAATAAATAAGTATAACATTTAAAAATGAGTAAAAACACTTTTCACAGTCGTTTTGGATAAAAGTGTCTGCTAAATGAATAAAAATTATAATTATCTAAAAAAATAAAACAATGAAATTGGTCATCGAACGATGCTGATATAGTAATAAAAAGAGTGTTATGAGTGAATGTTTTTTTTTATTAAGCTGACATGCTTGTTTTTGAAACAAATATACATTGTGTGTTTTTGTATCTGTAGGTCAGAACGAAGGAACCATATCCATGGCCGAGGGTGAGATGCTGTATGTAATCGAGGAGGATAAGGGTGACGGATGGACTCGTGTCCGCAAAAACGAGGACGAGGAGGGATACGTGCCCACATCCTACATCAAACTCTTTTTGGACACGAATGCCAAAGGTGCTATGACATACATATAATCCCACGAAACAGAATACCCGGAAAGGGTCATTAGTGAACGCCGTTTAACTGTACATACAGTAGAAGATCATGAAAATGTCCTCATTGAACAGAGGAAGCAGACAGCAGAGCAATTCCTGTTTGTACATGTTCAAGATGCCATGTGTGATTTCTCAGTTTTGGTCTCAGACTTTATTTCTGCATCCATAAAGGTAAATTAGGCAATAAAGACACAGCTGCTGTGAAATTTTATATATCTGATGGAATGGCATATTATGTTCATATTTAGCATTATAGCTTGGCATTATGGTGGTTTTCTGCTATAACCAAGATATTTAGATACTCATTCATGTTCATATTTTTTTAATGATCTACATGCAATCAAATACTTTTAGATTAGCAGCGAAATGATTATGGAAACAAACATTCTGAAACCTTCTGGCAATAAAAACAATTTACTAATATTTTGACCTTAAAACTACAGAATAAGTAGCAATCCTGCATTTTAACTCTAGTCAAAGTGTGTTTTTAATTGTAATAATTTTTTAAGACGTCGAAATATCTGACTTGAGAGAATCTTTTGCATGAGAGATGGAATAGAATATTTTCTCAGGTATGTTTACGTTGGTGTACATCCTTGTACCTCAAATCCTTAATATACAGGATTTTTTTCTTTCCCCAATGGCAAATCACATTCAATTTAAAGGGATAGTTCACCAAAAAATGAAAATTATCCCATGATTCACTCACCCTCAAGCCATCCTAGGTGTATATGACTATCTTCTTTCAGATGAACACAATCAGAGATATATTTAAAAATATCCTTGCTCCTCCAAGCTTTATAATGGTAGTGAATGGGGTGCCTGTTTTGAAGCCCAAAAAAATGCATCCATCCATAATAAAAGTAATCCATACGGCTTCAAAGGGGTTAATAAAGGCCTTCTGAAGCAAAGTGATGGGTTTTTGTAAGAAAAATATCCATATTTAAAACTTTAGTAACTATAATAACTAGCTTTCGACAGACGGCGGAAGAGTATCCTCTGACCCAACGCACGACGTATTGACGAACGAGGAAGCGCAGAGGATAGAGCAAAACAAAACACCGGTCATGAATTAGAAGTCTAAAACGATAATTTTTAAAGAGAAATATCAGAGGATTTCAATATAAGAGAAGAGGAGCTTGAGTTTGTTGCACAGCTCTATTTGTTTGAACCGTGAGAGGCGTCAAAGCTTATGTTACTCCTACATCCTACAGTATGTCATACATCACGTCAGGGGTTGCTCATTTGGTGCAAGTCGACTTGCGCAGTATGCGTACGGTCGTCCGCTGGAAGCTAGTTATTTGAAGTTTTAAATATGGATATTTTTCTTACAAAAACGCATCGCTTTACTTCAGAAGACCTTCATTAACCACCTGGAGCCGTATGGATTACTTTTATTATGGATAGATGCATTTTTTTTGTTTCAAAATGTGTCCTTCCCCACCCTTCACAACCATTATAAAGCTTGGAGGAGCAAGGATATTTTTAAATATATCTCAGATTGTGTTCTGAAAGAAGATAGTCATATACACCTAGGACGCCTTGAGGGAGAGTAAATCATGGGATAATTTTCATTTTTGGGTGAACTATCCCTTTAAATGCATATCATTAAGTGTAAAGAGCTCAAGTAATTAATGCATGTATCTTTGAGACTTTTGCTAGCTTTGCATTTACTGCTGTACAAAAAAGATCAGCTTTAGAAGTGAAAAATATACTGATGAACCCATAGTTAACATGATGCCTTTCAGTGTAGTGAGCGTTGAAGCAATAATTCAAAAGATGCATGTTATTCGTACATTGACCAGCATGGAAAACGAACAGAACATGAAGTTTCCAGAAGGTCATCGCAGTGTGTATTAGGAATATTTACAGCAGGAATACCGCTCTGTGTGCATGCTATAAACCAGGCAGGCTATTTATTGCTGCTTAACAGATTCATAATTTGTCTATAGCTTTATCAGCAGCTGTTAAATATGCTTAATAGTGTCGCAAGCTAAATATATGAACAGTTTTGTATCGTTTTATACCGTCTCTGTCTTTAATTCACATATCATAGTGGAGCTGTACTCTGAAGTTGAGCTTCTGTGGTTTACTGAACGTTTTTAACCCATCATTTCATTGCTGTCTGTGAATCAACGATTGTACAGGAATATCATAGTTCAATTCTTATGCAACATCTCTAACATGTCTTGTGTGATGTGTTTTTTTTTTTTATTTGTTTCTTTTTTGCTTTTTGTTTCTGTTCCTTTCTTTGCAGATCCCTAAAAGTGTTTGGCTGGCACAGGAGTGGCAGGGCAAGCGTCCTTGCGTGAAACGTCCTCCTCTTGTAACTGTAGTCAGAGATGTGGGACAATGTGGGACTAACTGAAAGGATATTCCATTTTTAACGCAACCACTTTCACTGAACCCTCTCGTCTGCCATAATAATGCAAACCGATCTTTTTCATGACTAGCGTGCTGATTATTTGCTAAAGCTTGCTTCTCGTATGGACCTAGAATATTTAGCCTTGTGCCGTAGCTGCTTGCCGTCAGAGCAGAGCCTTTAGGTTTGTTTGCAGAGGCACAGAGTAAGTGCCGTGTACATGTCTTGTTATTGCCTGGCTTGCTTCAGAGCCGAGAGGAGCTTTCTCATGAAGACATTAGACTTAATGAATATTTGTCAGTGCAGACTGTTCAGTTGTGTGAAAACTATAAAAATGTGGGGGATAAATGGGACTCATTTTTTTACATTATAGGCATAGCATTGTTTTTTTTGTTTGTTTTTTTTCGGTTATTACAGTGTTTGCAAGGCGGCACTGTATTTATATCCTTCTTTTTTCTTCTTCTGCCACAATTTTGTGCAGTTAATTCAGTTGAAATTATAAGAAATTTAAGATTAAGACCCCTTAAAATGGAAATTTTCTTTCATATGATGTTGATGACTGTGATGACTATTGAAATCAAAAGGTTTGGGGTCAGTAATATATATATATATATATATATATATATATATATTTATATTTATAATTTTTTTTAAAGAAATATATACTTATGTATTTAGCAAACATTCTTTAAATTAATCAAAAGTGACAGTAAAGACAATGTTACAAATGATTTCTATTTCAAATAAATGCTGTTCTTTTGAACTTTCTATTCAAATAATCCTGAAAAATATTACAATTTCAACATTGATAAGAAATATTTCTTGAGCAGCAAATCAGCATATTAGAATGATTTCTGAAGGATCATGTGACATTGTTTTTTTTTTTGTTTTTTTTTTGTCAAATAATGCAGCCTTGGTGAGCATAAGAGATTTATTTCAAAAACATCTTACTGACCCCAAACTTTAGGGGTCTTTAAACCGACTTATGATAGAATGTTTTTTCAAATTTAAAGGGGTCATGACATGGATTTTTTTTTTTTTATTATTATTTTAATATGTTACTTAAGGTTTACTTATAATGATAAAGTTTTTTGCACAGAAAACAAATATATATGCAAAAAAAATATTATTTTCAACCTTCATTCTGACTCTGTCTGAAATTATCTGTTTTTAAGGGGCCACTGTTATGATTGGCTAACGTTATTGCATAGGAAACCGTATCAACAGCCACTCGCTATTGAATGTCATTGTTTTGAAAACATCCATATAAAACCATCATTTACATTTGCTTTTGACATGACGCAACGCTCATATCCAGTGTAAGCAAATGTCAGCCATTAAGTGACTGAATGCCAGTGGGCGGGGCAAAATACTTTGTTTAAAATGAGGAGGACGTTTTAAGCTATGAAACTTGCAGGATGTTTTAATAGTACAAAGACTTCTTATATGTCAAAACATCAAGGTTTGATTTCTCATGTCATGACCCCTTTAACAGACAGTGAATGTCATTGTAATATATGCATACTGAATTGTTTCTTTTCTAGCTGTATTATTATCAATCTCTCTCTGTTTGTAACTTCAAGCTATCATTTTAGCTTAACACTGTTGTTTTGCTGCCTTGCAAGCACTGGTGTTTCCATCAGGAAATGCGAATATGGTTGTTATTATTATTATTATTACTATTATTATTATTATGAATGCATAATCATCCCCTACATTTTGTGTGAGGTGCTGTTGTAGATGAATAGTTCTCTATGGCAGGTGAAGTGGTAAGCATCTTTTCTGGTTCTTTACTCTTTCCTCCCAGAGAAGAAAGAAGTGTCACCTCACTCACTCACTCACTCACTCATTCACACTTTCTTCCTGCGATGTGTGCACACACACGCCACAGCTGCTCCCTTCTTTCTCTCGCTCTCTTTCTCACCTCCTCTTCTGTTTCTCTCACTGTTGCTGTCTCAAACTCTCTCTGTTTCGCCTCCTCTTTGTCTTTGTTCTTTTCATATTTTTCTGCATCTGTAGCCCTGTTTTGATGGGCTAGTTTTACTGGAGGTGGTCTGGTCAGGTAAATTAGTGTTTCACAGATTTTTTTAATTCCGTCCGAATCAAACTCTACCATAATAAAGAGCAAATTACCTATGTTTATCGGCTAACTTGGGAAGTCTAATTTCATCTGGTCTGCAATTTACGGTATATTATTGTTTCACAACTACCCCAACCAAAGGCCCGTTCACACCAAGAACAATAGCTATAAAGATAACTATAACAATAACTACATTCGAGTCCACACCAACATTATCTTTTTGTTTAATCTAAGCGTGCTGCAGTTTTGTCATCTGCCGCTTTAAATGTTTCTAGGTAAATAGTTAGCCGATTCAAGATAGTTGATACTAATCCTGGAGTAAGAAAAAAAAATCACAAATACTCTGTCTTAAAAAAAGAAGCCACTCATACTCTGAAAAAAAAAATGTAGGATTTACCGTGAAACTATTTTAACTCAGAAATTGCTAGTAAATTTCACAAATAATTACAAAGAAATGGCAAGTAACAGAATTAAATGTGTCATTTTGAAATAGAAAGACTGAGGGGGTGTTTGTTTGACACCATTTTCAACAAAAAACGGAAAAAGTTTTATGCATTTTGACTGTTCATTTACACGACAGTGGCATTTTGGGGGCCTGAAAATGGGTTTCAGAGTTTTTGAAAACAATACCATTATCGTCTCTGTGTAAACTACAAAACCGCAAAATTGTGAAAGCAGTGATGTCATGCACATGCTTAATACGTATTCAGTCTATAGGGGAGTAGTGTTTCTTTACAAAGTGACCTCACCAACTAATGGCCTGACATGCATAATACAGTGTTTTTAGTCGTTTTCAGAGATCCGTGTGAACGGTGTTTGTTTTGACAACATTGCGTTTTTGAAAATTTTAACGTACAGACAACAAAGGAAAAACTTTTCCATTTTTAGTACATCGTTTTCATGTAAACACACCCTAAAAAAGTATTTTCTTGTTAAACGTACTCCAATAATCTTTGTTTTATTTAAAAAAAACTGGTCTGAAATGCTGGCAACACAGGCAAATATATAAAAAAGTCTCACTGTTCTATATTGGAATGTCACTCAGCCAATCAGATTAGAGGACTGGAACTAACTTTTACATAAATAATTGGATTCCATCTGAATCAGTACATGAAATCCCAGATGTCCTCTATTAATAATTGTAACTTTAATTGGCATTAAGAAAGTGATCAGCCTCTTTTTCTCTCTTCTTTTGCTCTTTTCCTTCCATTCTCTCTCTCTCTCTCTCTCTCTCTCTCTGTCAGCGCAGTGGATGTGGCTGTGTATGGTGTAGCTGTAGTGGTGCAGTCCAGTAGATGTTGATGGTGGTCCTCAGCTGGTGCTGTGTTTCGACGCATGCATGCTTGCCCTGTCTCTGTGTGTGTGCCAGTCTTAGGGGGTCCAAGTCTCCATAAAGTTCAAGCCTTCGACTTAAGACGGTTGAACTTAAGCTTTTTGAATTGTGTTTGTGCCTGTTTTTTTTCTTCTCTACTTTATCTTGAGTGTTTTATTTCTTTTGGAAAAGATATGCATGGTCTTGTCTCTACACATCCCCCTAAGTTATTCTTTTGAATTGTTTACACCGTTTTAGATTCTTTTTTGAGTCTCTCTGAATGATTGATATCCAGGGTCCAAGATTAAAAGTCACCAAGCGCCACATGCATGTAAAAACTGGCTTTGGTGAGTAAATGTTATTTGCTAGTTGGCTGGTAACTACGAAGAATAATAAATGGTTAAGTCGATAAAACTTGCTGGTTTTATCTGATAAAAGAGAATCAAATGTGATTCAAAGACATATAAAATATGTAACACCATTAATAAGATTTCTAGTGTTATATTTCTTGCACCAAATCACAACGGGTCTTTGTTCTTTTACACAACGACCTGCACTTTCTTCTGCCGATATAAAACGGAAGAAAAAAGCTTAATAATACCATTGTCATAGGAACCAAACTGTGTTTTGAATAAAATATTGCAAAATATGAGAAATATTTCTGGCTGGTTTTTGTTAATTTTGGACCCTGTCAATATCATTCTGATTTCATTTTTGATGTTAAACGCAAGTATTTACCTCATTCAGAATAGATTTGGGCTGCTCTTCAATAATAGGTTCTGAACATGACGAATACTGTCATATCCATTCATGAAGAAACACTACTGCAGAGCTGAAATGTCTGTGTTTTTCTGTATATTGTGCTTTTGAACTTGCTGGATCCCTTCCTTCGAAGACCTCATAAACATAAAACTGCCAAATAAAGTGTGAAAGGCTTGTGATTTTTTGCAAATGCTAACCAGTATAGTAGACAATGAGTTGAGTTTTATTTCAGTTATCAAATCATTCATATTGTAAAAGTCAAAATTGTATGTCTGTCGAACTGGGCAGTTTTTATGTAGAAGTTTAACAAATTAAAGGTCATTTTAAAATGTTTCTATTTGTCCTGTTTATCATCTCACTAAATGATTGTGTGATGTTGTGTAGATCAGCTGGATTTAGTTCTGGACCTTGATTTTACATCCAGTATTGTTTTTTGTAACAAAGTGAACCTGGTATTTAAAGGCACAATGTGTAGTTTTTCGCAACTAGGTCGCTTATTTAAAACAAAGGCATAGCTTGATGACGCCTTGATTTCGCGGAATCATGGGAGGTGTTGTCTTCACGCAGTCGCCGCTTCCGCTTCTTTCGGTCATGCGTATGTGGGGAAACGCAGCTCTGTTTTATCAAATTAGATACATTTATGTGAAAGTTGTTATAATGCTACTCTGTGTTCGCTCAGCGACTGCTATGAGACACTTGTTGGACACTGCAGTAGGCTACATCGATATTAGTCATGGTAAACCATGGCACTCGCGGTAAATCAAGAAAACGAGATTTAAACAATTAGACTTACTGTGTTGAGCTATATAACAAGATTAGTTTTCTGTCGATTAATGTATCCAAACAGTTGCTCACCTGTCTAATAAAACACATAATATATGAACGCGTTTTTGGTGTTTCCATGGTTTCTACAAAATAAAACCGGAAATCAAAGGTAACGCAGGTATGATGTCATTGATTGGCGATGCACGGACAAAGTCCGTGTCCTGGTTAAAATTGCTTATTTCTCTGGATTTAAACATTCTTGGAAACATTTGGGATAATGTATGTACACAAGTTGACAAAATATTTAACACTGTTCTAGTGGTTTTTGGACATTTTAATCCAAAAATCTTACATATTGTGCCTTTAATGTGGTCTTGCATCAATTACTGCATGTCATTCAAACTATTTATGTCCCTAATTTAGCTAAATTATACTTCTACTGTATGGTAGCGGAGTTTGATTCAACCTCATATGTGTGTATATATATATATATATATATATATATATATATATATATATATATATATATATATATATATGAGATGGAAAAACTTAAACCTAACGAAAATGAAAAATGTTGACTTGACTAAAATTGAAATTAAAGATAAAAAGAAATTAAAAAAAAAACTAAAATGCCAAAGGCACATAAAATTACTAAAACTTAAAATTAAAATGTAAAATAAGTCAATTTGAATATTAATAAATACTATAATAGTATATAAATAATACTTAATAACACTAGAATTAGAATTATTTTTAGCCTGCTGTCTGCAATCCTTGTAGAATAGACCTGCCATCCATTTTCAGGTCACATCCCCACCAATTGAGAACCACTGATGAAAATGTGTGACCACCAGAGGGCATCAGATCCCAAATCAAGCCCCCCTTCAGCCTGACAGTACTACAGTACAAGTGCTTGTTTTGCTAAAGTCCAAGTACATGAAAAATGCTACAACAAAAGCATGATGAATGGGTGCCACAATACGATCAAGAGTTACTCAAGTATGAGCAAGAACAGAGATTTTGTGACGCAACAAAGAGAATGTAGAGAGTTTTTTTTTTTTAAAGATCTGTTCTGATGGAGTTAGATTATTGCACCAGTGCAAAGGTTCAAAAATAGCACACATGTACGTCTTTATGCAGTATTGTGACGGTGCTGGGAGTAAAACCAAAGATGGGCCTAAATTGAGTAATACAATTTTTTAAAGTCTCTACTTGTTGAGATGGTAACATAACGGCCATTAATCACCATTACATAAAATCTCAGGAGCAGCCTCTTCTCAGAACTCTCAAGACACCCTCGTGCACCATGTAATAGGTCATATCCTCGATCGTCCGGTGCAGGAACGTGGAGCGCTGAGCTGTGTTTTGCCTGTCTGCTCTAACAGGAACCCAGCGCTTCAGATGAATGGCTTCCTCCTACTCCTAAAAACATACCCGGCGGTCTAGAGCTCAAAGTTGAAGAGGCTTTAGAGGGGAAAAGGGGGTGCAATTGGTTCAGCAGGTGAGGACTGGGAATGCCAGATAAAGAACAGAATTTCTTGCATCACTTCCGCTGTTTGTTCTTCTTTCTATTTCCAAGCGATGGAATGCTTTGCAATTCACGAGGCAAGGAATTCAAAACAAGTTCATTAAGTTTGAATAGCGTCTTCTTTTTAAAGCTGTGTTTGACCACCCCACCCTAATATCACAAAGGCCTTTCCACAATACACATCCGTCAGCCTCCAAGAACTGATTTCCTGCCTCAAAACCCTTTTTCATCTGAAGCGGACTGTTTTTGAACGAAGTAATAACAGATGTTGGTACCATGTTTGCTTTTGCTTAAGTGTCATTTGCGGGATATGTTCACATCTACTGTAAATAGGTGTGTTGGGCAACAGGAAGCAGCACTGCCAAGACACAGGCATAGAGTTACTGAGGATAAATATACATCTACTCGGCGCCCCCTGCTGTTGTGGAGGAAAAAGAACTATTTTGTAATGGAAAACTTACATACTGCCTACTTCTTCTTCTTTTTTTTCTTTTTTTTTTTTTTTTTACAAATAGTTAGCTGAAACTATTTAAATAGTTATTTGTTAACTGAAATAAAGATGAAATAAAATAAATATTAGAAGGAAAACATAAAATGAGAAACGTTGCCTTGGCTGAAATGTTAAACAAAAATTACTCAAACAGACAATTACTAAAATTACTAAAACAATAGAAATATTTAAACTAAAACTAAAATGAAAACTGAAAATATAAAAATAAAAGCTAATTCAAAATATTAATAAATACTGTAAATAATACTAAAATAACACTGATGTGAAACAGTGTGCATTATTGGACAATAAACATTCCAAACACCAAGGTGTAGAGATGTCAAAACCTGAAAGAATAATTTGCCAGTGTTTCCCTCAAGATGTGTTGTTATAATGTGGTTATTTCAATTTATAAGTAAAATAAGCTGTGTAAACACAACTTGACAATATTTGGACATTTCGCTCTACAACATCAACAACACCCATATCGAATTCACGAATTTTTGAATTTTGTTATGTTTATTTTAAAAAACATAAGTAGATAAGAATGTTTGGGGCATGAGTGTGTGCAGTTTATGTTGTAGAACAATACGTCCAAGTATCGTCAAGTTGTTTACCACAGACCTTATTTTATTCATAAATTGAAAAACCCGTAGGAAAATCTTGAAAACTGAAGTTTTTTCTCAGTTTGAAGAACATTTTAAAAATCTGTAGAACATTTTTCTAAAAACCTTTTGTGTGATGGAAAGTTTCCATGGATGTTAAAGGTTCTTTAACCATCGATGCCAATAAAGAACCTTTACTTTTAAGAGTGTGGCATCTGCAAACAAATGCTTCAGGAGCTTTTCTCTGAACTAACTTAACTTTTCTGTGTCATGTTGGATGTTTAATCAGCTGGTGGATGTAAGATTTTGTCTTAGTTTTTAACAGTACATCGATTGTTTTATGTTAAAACAACCTAACAAACTTACTTCTGTGAAATGTTTTGCTTTAATGGTCTGATATTTTGTTATCTAATGCCTGACTATTTTAAGCCTAGATTAAGTGTCCACATACTTTGTGTGCCCGCCTAAGTAGTGCGTTAAAAGAGTTTGCATTTCTGAAATAATGTTTGACCATGCCCACGGAAGTGTTTCATAACAGCAATTCTAGAACGACGTGGAATTTACTTTCGATGAAATATAAGGAACATGGCATTGTGCTTGAGGTCTTTAAGTAGAACACTGATTTTCTCCCGCCACTTTGATTCTGGCACCATTTTGTCTTTCTAAAATCTGTCACTCACTGCTGACGCAGATCCTTTTCCTGAGCGGGTGAGATTTTTATTGTTCGGATGAAGCTGGCCCTGCTATCTTCATCCACCAGCGGCTTCCTGTTTCCTCCAACACTGGAAATGCTGCATTTCTCTCCCCCTCCTCATGCTAACCTTCAGGCATAAATTAAAACATGTTGGCCTCTTGTTTTTCCTTTATTTTCAATAGTTTTCTGTGTTAATATTTTGTGATATTTTATTAAACACAGTTATTATGGTCCTGGCTTCTGATTTAGTCATTTTGTTATTCTGTCAGGGACTATATAAAATCAGTTTATTTATGCAAGGAAAAGGCGTTTCCATCATGAGAAACGACCCGTGTTGACTGACGCGTTTCGCTGACATCTCATCCCTATATGTTGTGTTGCATAAAATAAAGTGATTTACAGCACTATAAATACTTTATAGACAAAATAAAACGTATACAAACCGTTATTTTACCGAAGAAATGCACCAATTCGGCGGCGTTGAGAACTGCTCTCTCCTGACGAGGATTCAAAAAGCCCGCGCTTTGTATAACTCTGAAGCTGGGTTGTTGCGTCGGAGGGTGTATTGTTTCAACTGTCAGTGAGATTGACCCAGCTACTAGCCCAACGGCTGGGTAACACAAAAACTAAGGTTATTAACCTTAAAAAATGACTCAACAGGCTGAACCCAGCATTTGGGTAGAAAAATAACCCAGCGTTTTATAGAGTGTAGGATAAGTCCTGACATAAAACTGTTGACATACAACAAGGGAAAGTGCAGATTAGCATGTTTTAGCAGTCATTTTGCCAAATAAGATCCTGGAACAACATTCCCATCCGAAAATGTAGACCTCCCTACTCCTAAACCTAACCCTACCCATAACTTATCCCTAAAATCAGAGGGTGAATAACACTGATGTAGAAACACCCTGGTTGTAAGCCTAAACTTGACATAAACTTGTCCTTCAAATCTGATTGGGTGATTGGAATGTTGTTCCAGGGTCAACAAAGATGTTGATCCAGGAATGTGTTGTAGCTACTTTGTGAAATCTTGTTCACCATGTTTTCGGAGCACAGTTTTTTTTCCATTTTTTTGATATTTCAACAGCCCCAAGCAGAACTACAAGAAACCTGCTTATGTAAAATATATAATTAGAAGATGTAGTAATTCTAAAAACAGTCATTTGCTTAAGTGTGCATAACTTCCCACTTCAAAAGAATGAAAAATCCTTCTCAGAGTTCACTGACAGACTCCAGCGGCTCTAGGAGGATGGAGCTTGTTCTTTACAGCAGTTTTATCAGTTCCAAACACACACAGGAATTCCGGTTTGGGGAATGACCATCCTGATTCCTCACTTCCACAGGAAGGTTAAATAAAAAGAACCACTTACACGACAAAGGCATTGCATTTCTCACATGTCTGGACAGAGGTGTAGGCTACAATGACTGTGTTAGTAAAGTCCTGCTTCTGGAGCTCAAACATTCGTCTATGGACCTCCTCATATCTCAGATTCACCAGCTGGATCAGCACATATTTGGAAACAGATCCATAATTTTCAGGTAGAGTTTTGAACAAACAATTTTCCAAAGGATTTTGGGTCACACACGAACAATATGTCATTGCTTTTTGGAGCTGCTTTAAAGTTATTGTTGCTATTTTAGTCCATTACAGTATGCAATATATATAGACGTAAAGTATTGCAGTTTGTTTCAGTTGAACATTTCAGGCAACTGGCTTTACTCCTAAAGTTGTGCTAATGCATTAATCTATGTGATGCATCAACTAATTTTACTTCACATTTGTTTGAAATTTTTGAAAAAGTACTATAGATTAATACAAGAATTAGGCCTATAGAATATTTTAAAGTGTTTTATTCTACTAAAATATTGTTATACATTTTAACAACATTTTAGATTTTAATCATACTACGGCAGCTGATCACATTATATAAAATTGCGCCCTCTGTTGGCAAATCTTAATATTAAGTAGGGCGTTGAAGTGTTAAATTATGTTTTGTGCATATATTTATGTCCATATTAAAGTGGAACAATGCTCTGAACAATGTTATTTCTGATAGAGAAGCCTCTAGTCTAACAATACTGCTTTGTTTAAAGTATTACATCATGTTTTTCTACTCCTTCACTGCAGCCATGAATGGATTTAACCTCTCAGAATCTGAGTAAGAGCACTAAAGAGGACCAATGAAGACTAAGATGTTACTTCTGAAGTCTGCAAAAGGTAAAGTCTGCATAATTGTAGCAAATCACAAATATGTTTAAATTCTACATGTTTGAAACCATATAAATGGTTTAATTTGACAATGTCATGCCTTGATGAGAAGAAAGAAGCCCTTTTAACTGCTTCACAGTCCATTATTACTTTTGGTACGCGCTAGGCCAGACTCAAACTCGTACCGTGAGTAATAATGCACCGTGGCAGTGTGTTTGTCAGCGTGGAGAAACTCAAGCCAGGTTTGGAAGCAAATGAATAAAGAGGAAACTTTTTAATATGAATGTTTGCATAAATGAACACTTTACACTTGCATAAAAACTCAACCATGCCCACACCTACTTCTCTTTGGCACTTTGAGACTGCACTTGATGATGGACACACTGTATTGTTTTAATTTTAGGTATGAAGTGAAGTAAATCGGATGACACTCTGGATGACAACTCAAAATGTTCATAAAGGGTATGTATGCAGCATTACACTTTTGTATGCAGCATTAATATTCAGCAGTTCATTAAGCAGTAGGAACATCTGAGCATCAATAGTATGTTTACTGTTATTTTCTATGTAAAAAACCTACTAATCTACTAAATGTAAATGTGTTGAAGGGTGATTTAGAAGTGGCTGCATGATCAAATAACTAATTAATTTGGTAAAAAAAATAAATGATGGTTGAATCGGTTATTCTTTTGATTTTTTTCTAGGTTGAGAGGCACGTGGACGTCTGACAACCTTTTGCTAACTTCATCGTGAATTATAATCTTTTTGCTTTTGTAATAAAACAGATTCTGTCATCACAGTGTAACATGCAATTGATGCAAATAAAAAAAATGGCAGTGTGTAAACGTTTAAGATGTGTAAATGTTTAAAAATGTTTTATTAAATAAAAATTATACAAAAATGGATTTTATTTTCATCAATATAGAGCCTTTAATGTTCTGTCAAAGTTTGAATGCAATAATAAAAAAAAACATTTCTAATTTTTGGGAAAGAGGTTGTCTTGGAGTATTTTTTATGAAAATTTAAGTTACCTTAGAAATGTTTTAAACACTATAATGATACCATCATTGGTATAAAGTTCATCTTGGACATCTCAATGGATTTGCTGAAGTCAATCAGTTTTCATTAACTTTTAGAATAATGTAAAAATCATTTTGGGTCTCAGAACGGTCTGGGAACGTTAGTTTATGGTTCCCAGAACGTTCTGGGAACGTTCCCAGAACATACATCCTAACGTTCTCTGTTGGTTAGCCAGGAAAGTTTTCTTTACGTAAATAGAACGTACCCTGTTGGTTTGGAGAACGTTCCCCTAACCTTCCCAGAACGTTCCCGGAACGTTCCCCTAACCTCTTTTTACTCCGATATAATTTACCCTGTTGTACGTCAGTTATCATCCAGCACTCCGCGTCCCATATGGTATAAGCGGCACGGAAGACGGATGAATGGACGTCAATACTACAGACCATGTTTTGTTTTGAACTGTTATTTAATCAATAGAAATATATTATAAATAATCCGAGCACATAATCCTTATGGAGGATTAAATAAGACCGAATTTATGCATTAATATGTAAGATTTCGTAAATTGTATCACTGACACTGTACCACAAGCAGATTTTACGTTTCTTAAGCGACAAACAATGACTTCAACACAATATGGGGTTTTTAAAATATTAATTTTATTCACAGACATTAAAAAATTAATAACAATTATGTGACTTTAACTGGGATAACATTACATTAATTTCTTACCACTGAATTAGCGGGACGTGCTCTCTTTTGGTCGGTAAACAAAAACCTCTCGGTTAACATAACGTTGTCTTCAATTACGTATCAAATGTCTCTGAAATCACACTATTTACACTCGTACATATATTAATTATAAATAATTATTCAATAAAGAGATCGATAAACAAATGTTATAGTCAGTCAGTAAAATGAAATGACCGTTAATTTTTAAATTACGCGAGTGCGCGGCTCTCTGTGGAAGACAGAAGCGCGTGATCAGAGGCGCGCAGTAAAGAAAGATAACACTTTAATCATCTCTGTAGCCTGTTGGTCTATCATCTGCAGTAGTTTGTTTATAATCAAATCTAAAAATAAAAATAACCTGCAGGGAACGTTCTGGGAACGTTCTCTTTAGGTTGCAAAAAAAGAACCAATAGAGAACGTTCCCAAAAAAATAACCAAACGGGAACCATATGGGAACGTTAGGGGAACGTTTGTGTTTGCTGGTAACTTGTAATTTCACACAGTAGAAAAGCGGTTTTTTAAATAATAATAATAATAATAATAAATTATCGTAGCCTATTTACAAGAGTTTTTCTTCATAAAATTTTCATATTTTTTTCTATCTTTGAAAACCAATTTTGTGGGGGGAAAAAAGACCAAATAAACACGCATGACGTCGCCTAGTTACAGTGTTGATAGCAACCAACCACTCGCAGGGAGTGTATAAAGTGTGAGCATCGGAAACATGGACACAAACGGAAACATGGACGATCATTCCGCAGATGAAGGGACAAGGATGGAGTCTGAAGTCTTATCTAATGACACGTTTGAAATAAAGACAAGTGATGTGTACAAAGTGGATGAAAACTTACCAACTCGCTTTAATAATCCGGAGTGTTTCAGAGGATACAGGTGAGAAGAGTCATGTAGCCGCAGTGCATCATGTGTGACCTAAATCTGAACTAAATAAATTTATTCGTTCGTTCGTTCATTCATATAAATACATATATATGGATTCATTTGATAGTTTTTTAGCTCTTTAGTGGCATAGTGTCCAGTCCTGCTGCAGAATGTAGCTCCAACACACCTGCTTGGAAGGAAGTTTCTAGTAATCCTGAAGACGTTGATTAGCCGTTTCAGGTGTTTAATTAGGGTTGAAGCTAAACTCTACAGGAGATTAGATAGATAGATAGATAGATAGATAGATAGCATACGCGCACTATCATTGGTGCATCTTCATAGAAATTATTATGCATGCATATCACTTGGATATTGGCTATTTATTAGTACTTATAAAGCACATATTAATGCCTTATTCTGCATGACCATATTCTACATCCCTTAATCCTACTCAATACCTAACAACTACCTTAATATTAATAAGCAGCAATTATGAGTTTATTGAGGCAAAAGCTGTAGTTAATAGTTATTTATTAGTGAGAATTTGACCCTAATCTAAAGTGTGACCAAATTATTATACTAGTAACAATTATCCTAATAAACCTCATTATACTTTTCAGCCAAAAAATGATCAACCCTCTGTACCAAACAACAAATCAAACATATGGAAGCAAAAAACCAACAGTTCATGAAATGCCGGTAAGTACACAGCACACACTGCCCTATTAATAAAAATATTCACACATTAGTATTTACACCCACTGTTTGTTTTTCAGACAACCTTTAAAGGAAGTCGTCGGAAGTTTTCAGAGCATCTTCTGAAAAGTGGCATGTACAGAGAAAACGGCTTCAACACCGTGCTGGACAAGAGCCGACTCACTGGACCCAATACGACGACTGCGTTCCACGACAGAATCAATTTCCATTGCTTATACCACACAGATGGGAAATCTCAGTAAAATACAGTCATCTTTATTCTGTATATAACAAACCAGTCATGCTAATTTGATGCTTGGGTTTGATTTTTATTTTAAATGCTCACAGAATTTTCATTTTGGGTGAACTATCCTTTTAATTGTATAAAAATTGATCCATTTCGTTTATAGCCCACTGTGTGATGACACTTCCTGTTTGATTATTAAAAAACACACAACTACATCAAGAATGTCAATATAGTTTATTTTATTTGGTGTAATAGAGTGAAATTCCACAGTAGACCTGAACGTAAATGTCCAGGGAAAATTCTCTCAGTGTGTGACTCTCACACACAGTGGAAGCCATCAAAATATAATCCACGAGTTTTAGAAGCACTTTGAACCAATACGTGGAGGTAAAGCGGACTAATGTACAATCAAGCGTGTTAAAAACGTAATGCAGTGGGGTTGAAATAAGACAAACCGTGACAACAGCAGTTCCAATCACTCAAACCAACCAGCATCGACCTGAATTGTGAAGTGTCCCTTTGGAAACTCATTTGTGGTTGCTGTCGCTACACTGAGGATACGGGCGCATTAAGGGTTTTGGTGTTGTTGACTTTTTCCCTGTTTTTCCTTGGAGCTGTAAGCAGCAAATATATTGTCCAGAGGGCTGGATTGTCAAGTCCACAAACCTCCAACATTATTTGTAAAGTAAAAGGCACTTCAAAATGTTGTAACAAAATCCAGTGTATTGTCTTACATCGTATAACACACATGATCAGAAATGAAGGAATGCAAAGATAGTATAAACCTTAAAGAGAGTGACGTTTTAAAACAGTTTTGCTTCAGGCTTATAAAAAGAAAGTAACAAAAAGCTGGTTTGTAGCACACGACAGGTTTAAGGTTTTCATGGAGCGAAGAGAGAGAGAGACACTCGTGGCGAGACGTTTCTGTAGCGTTGCAGAAACTGAAAAAATTGCATAGGCAAGAAAACATGGTTCTGGAATCACACAGAGGGAAACAAAAATGCAAATATATATATATATTTAAAAAAAATAAGATTCTATCCACACGGACAGAAAGTTGAACTTCTTTGAAGTGAAAAAGACAAATATACGCGTGGGAAACTTAAAAGCAAATGGGACTTCCAAGTCAGCAGCAGTTTTGGTGCAGGGCGACGCCCCGGTGGAATGGTGAAGCTGTGCGGTGAGCCGAAGCAGAGGAACTCTACAGCTCAGTGTCCTGATACTTTTGTGTGGTGGTGTAATAGCCGCGCTTGGTCTGATCCGCCAGCTGCTGTCGAAACTCCTCCCCGGGCTCCTCGCCAAGGCCGAGCGGGCGGCTCTCTGTGTATGGCAGCTTGCAAGGAGGCGTCTGGGGCTCTGGTCGTGCACTGGAGCTGGATGCAAAGCAAACGGAGCAAGATCAGTGAAAGATTGAGCATGCTTTTTCACACTGAAATGGATAGTTCACCCAAAAATCTGTCATTTACTCATCCTCAAGTTGTTCCAAACCTGTATGAATTTCTTTCTTCTGCTGAACACAGAAGAAGATATTTTGGAGAATATGGGTAACCAAACAGTTAATGGGCCCCATTGACTTCCATAGTATGGAAAGAATTACTATTGAAGTCAGTGGGGCCCATCAACTTTTCAGACTTGGATTAAACTGCTCGATTCATATGGATTTATTTTATGATGAACAAAAATCTTAAGGGTGAACTGTCCCTTTAAGGTGAGGTCACATTTACCATTGTTCTGAGAATTTCATGTGAGGGTGTAGTATTTCCCCATGCAGATTTTTACAATGAGTTCGAGTTGGTCACGCAAATTCGCCGTGTTGACCAACAAAAATCTGCTTGGTTTGAAAGTATGTGAGCTGTGCTTCATACATCGCTACACTATTAACAAATACAATAGACCTTTTTCACTAATGTGACCACACCTTCAGATCAAAACCAGACTCTTACCCGATAGGCTGTGGCCTGCTGTGGTCCAGTTTCTGAGACTTCATGGGTACGGCATAGATGTCTGGATGTTTCTGAGCAATCTCCAACTGAAAATAGACAATATGAAGGCATCAGAATTGCTTACTTGAATATTTTAATTTGATGACATGTAGGTCAAGTTTCTGGAATTATTCTAGATAGATGCCAAGCTACTGAATGACGAGTGCAAGAGACACTTTAAAAGCCACAGCAGCAAAACACAAGTGATTTGGCAAGCAACGGTAGACAAAATTGGACAGAAAATGTGTTTAATACATACATGTTCCTACAGTATGCCAACCTAGCATTAGAGGAGACTGATGAAAAATCTTGTTTTTGCAAAAAAGTGTAATTTCGTTGTTCTGTACTTCATGCAAAGCCTAAAGATGAAAACTCACCCTGGCGTTCTGGGCCTCTTGGATCTCCAGAACTCTTTGTGTCCGGGCGAAGTGATCCATCTGCTCGAAGGCCTTCACTTTGCCCCGGAAAGACCTCTGAGAAGGATCGTCAGGACTGTCCACCAGAGGTTCACTGTCCCGTATCGGGGGGCTGTTTACGAGGCCTCTGGAACTGCGGGACGCGAAATTAGGTTTGAGTGCTGGTGGGGGAGGCAGGGGCTTGTTTTTTGCCGGAGAGTCCTGGCTGCGCGGGTGCTCGCTGCTTGCGGGGCTGCTTGAACGAGAGTCGTAGTTTCGAGAGGGGTCGTACTGCCCCCGCGTCACCTCGACTTGAGACAGCATTTTTACCTGAAACACATTTGAATATGTGTGTTAGAGAATAGCACTACTGAATGAAACCGAAGTGCTTCATAACACTACACCATGGGTTATCCTCTTCTTAAAAGATAGTTCACCCACAAATGAAAATTATGCTGTGGTTTATTTACCCTCAAGCCTTCCTAGGTGTATATGACTATCTTCTTTCATACGAACACAATCTGAGTTATATTAAAAAATATCCTGGATTTTCCAAGCTTTATAATGGTAGTGAATGGGGCTCAAGATTTTGAAGGCCAAAAAATAGCATCCATCAATCATAAAAGCAATCCATACGGCTCCAGGGGGTTAATAAAGACCTTCTGAAGTGAAGCGATGGGTTTTTGTAAGAAAAATATC
Organism: Mylopharyngodon piceus; assembly: GCA_039654765.1. Classification (NCBI taxonomy): domain Eukaryota; kingdom Metazoa; phylum Chordata; class Actinopteri; order Cypriniformes; family Xenocyprididae; genus Mylopharyngodon; species Mylopharyngodon piceus. Next base: position 6,483,127 of record CM077453.1, on the reverse strand, counting down.
CATATTTACAACTTTATAAACTATAATAACCAGCTTCCGGCAAACATCCATACACAAGTCGACTTACGGCGGAAGCGTAACCTCTGACACGAAACATGACTATTGACAAACACGGAAGCGCAGAGAATAGAGCAAAACAAAACACCGGTCATGAATTAGAAGTTCAAAAAGATACTTATTTAATTGAAATAATGGAGGATTTCAATATAAGAGAAGAGGTGCTCGAGTTCGTTGCCCAGCGCTGTTTGTTCGCGTCAGAGGTTCTGCTTCCGCCGTAAGTGGACATGCATACGGATGTTTGCTGGAAGCTGGTTATTATAATTTATAAAGTTTTAAATATGGATATTTTTCTTACAAAAACCCATCGCTTCGCTTCAGAAGGCCTTTATTAACTCCCTTGGAGCCATGTGGATTACTTTTATGATGGATGGATGCACTTTTTTGGGCTTCAAAATTGTGAGCGCCATTCACTCCCATTATAAAGCTTGGAAGAGCCAGGATATTTTTAAATATATCTCCAATTGTGTTTGTCAGAAAGAAGATAGTCATATACACCTAGGATGGCTTGAGGGTGAGTAAATAATAGGATAATTTTCATTTTTTGGTGAACTATCCCTTTAAGGCCAATTCACACCACACCAACAGATGGCAACAGACACTGCGTCGGGTTTTGTTGGATTGGAGCTTGTTTTTGCCGAATGAATATGCTGAATCAGAGTTAGAATGTCTGAGAAGTGACGTGCTGTAATCTGGTGACTGTCGCCGTTGGTCTGCGTCTGTCGGTGCAGTAAGAATTGGCCTTAAAACTACAGGTAAAGGCCAGTTATAGCACTGGATTAAACTGATTTACTGCATCTACTCAGGGTCGTCATCGCTGTATTTTCACATTGAGATCCATGATTCCAAACACAAAACCTACTAAAGCAGCACTACTAGTAAAATCTCGAACATGAACTAATTGTGCCAGTTTTTCTAACACTGACAAAACACTAAAATTACAATTAACACTTTACAATAAGGTTTAATTCTTTCACATGAGTTAATACATTAGGTACCATGAACCAATTATTGTTAATTAAAACAATTAAAAATCATTTACATTAATTGAAATAAAGCTGAAATAAAATAAAATATAAACATTAGATGAAAAACTGAAAAAAAAATAAAGTAAAAAAATACTAAAACTGAAAAAAATAAATTAAAGATAAATAGAAATATTCAAAAAACATCAAAAACTAATTAAAAATGACAAAAGCTCATGACAAAATTAATAAAACTGAAAGTAAAATAAAAATATAAAAATAAAATCTAATTCAAAATATTAATAAAGAGTAGAGTAGTATATGAATAATCCTAAATAACCCTGTCACAAACTAACAAATATTAATACATTTTTAACATATAAATCAATAGTTAATGTATTATGAAAAAAACATAAATTACTAATAGTTTAGATATAAATATAATATATGTATAAATTTACACTAACCTAGATAAAAAATGCTGTAAAAATTATATTTTAATTAACTAACGTTATGAAGTTGAACCTTATTGTAAATGGTTATCAAACTACTTTACCAACAATTACCATCTTTGTTTTTTTACATCAAGGTTACAGTATACATGTCTGGCACTAGATGCTGACAGTTGCTTTCAAGTAAACTACACTAATTATTTCACCAATCATTTGGCACAACACCGATCACAGCTCTACAGCGTACCACAATGTGCCATTGAGCTGCTGCGAGATGATTCTGAACTGCTGGAAAAATGGTTGCGCCAAATCAGGCCATTCTTCTGCATAAATGTGGGTTCAGTCGGGGGAAGAGTTGTGTTAGAGTGAGTTTATCATCTTTACTGCAAAGTTTTGAGTCTCTACAAAGTATTTAGACACTTAAAAACGCCACTGCATTACATAATAAAAATATCTAAAGGGTGGCATAAGTGTCCAAAAATGACTTGTGTCCACTGTATGCATTTTTTCCTTTTCTGACACTAGTCTAATATCTTGTAAATGATAAATGGTGTTTTTAAGAAAAGAAAGCCATTGGGGAGCATGACATGAGCTCACCTTCGCGGGGTCAGGCAGGAAGGTGGACATGAAGGGGGGACTAGCCTCAGTCAGCATCTCTCTGCTGCCCACTCTGCGGATACGACCTCGAATCTCTGGGCTGGACTTCCTGAGGATCTGGGGGGGGGGAAGAATTCAGATAACATAGAAAGTAGACTATGCAGGGGAATGCATTCATTCATCCATCCGTAAGATTCCCACATTATTTTGACCAATTATTTCCATGACTTTTCCAGTCCTTCATGAGTACTAAAGATATATTTTTTTAATCTTTAGTACTACACAAAGAACAATTGTAAGTTTTTAAATGTATAAGGTGATTTTTTAAAATTATTTAAAAAAAAATAATAATAATAATAATAATTTTCATGTCTTGTCCAGGCCTTTTAAAACACAATTTCCGTAATATTACAAAAAATCCCTGCAATATTATTTTAGTATTATTTATATACTGTTATAGTATTTATTTTTATATTTTGCATCAGCTTTCACTGTAATTTTTGTTTAAGTTTTTGTATTTCTGTTGTCCCTTAGTCATTTATATATATATATATATATATTTAGTTTTAGTCATTTTAGTACTTCAACTTATTTCAGTTAGTTGCCAAGACATTTCTAATTTTAGTTTAAAAATTTTAAAGTTCAAGTTTTTCCATCTAATAATTATATTTTATTTCAGCTTCATTTCTATTAACGAACCCAACTTTAAATTTTTAAAGTTCAAGTTTTTTCTATCTAATAATTATATTTTATTTCAGCTTCATTTCAATTAACGAAAACGACTTTAGTTTAAGTTTTAGTTAACAACACCGACTTTAGTTAATGATACTTCCATGTTTTTCATAACCTTAATAATGATGTAAATTTGTTAGAATAATCATAATTTAAGTTACTCTGTACAGTAAACATTTAGTGATGAGTAATGTTGTAGTTCCAACATCTAACAGAAGGGGGCAGAAGAGTCTGCTTTTTGCATTTACAGATGCGCTTGCTTTTCCCCCGAAAACATTAATTCCACGTGATTTGCCATGTAAAGTCATTGTCTTGCATTTACAGGATGTAATGCATGCAAAACAAGTGTGTGCTGGTGTCTTATTCTCAATATGAAAATATATTTCCCTGCTGACTTGACCTCTGCTGTCTTTCTTCTAACACACAGCTGACTTTGTGCTGATCTAGGCAACTGTGAGGGATGCCTTCGCATAAAGCATGTTTAAGTGTGTAGATGTCAATGTATTTGCATGCAGTTCACCATCACTGTGAGGGATGAATGTGTCCATACGTGTCTTCAGACATGATAAATAGCCAACAATGTTTTGGAATTAGTATGCATGCATGTGTATGCTCACATTCCCTGATATTTCCAGGGGCCACTATGTTAAGACTGTGGCTTAAGAACTAGTTTGAATAAGTAGCAGTCAACAGAGGGGAAATCAGTCTTACTTTTCCAATTTAAATTAGACCGATCTACCTTTTTATTTACAGTAACTGACCTTAAAAATTTAGGACTAGTCTTAAAGAAAAAAATTAGGTGACTAACTTTTAAGACTAGTCTAAGTAGTTTATGCATTTTTCCATGACCATGGGAACACTGTAGATATGTTAAACGTGCGTGCATGTGCTAACCTCCTCTGGCATGACTGGCTCAGAGGAGCGGCTAATGGCCGACACCCGCTGGCGGTCAAGCGGCTCGTCCGCTTCGTTATCTGTGTAAGTCCCGCCCTCGTCTGCCGTGTCTTCGTAGTCGCTGGTCAGCCGGCTGTCCATGCTGAGATAATCAGCGCTCATTGCCGAGAGATACGACATGCGGTCGTCATGAACATCAAGGTCCCCCTCCGTCCCGTCCAGCTAAAAGAGACACATGATGGATCTTGTGTACAGAGAGGAGTGAAAACAAAAGAAAACACAAAAACAAAACAGAACGAAAGCTGTAGAGCACCACTGAAGAATGATGAACAGTAAAAGCACAGAAAAACAGGAGGAATGACTACCATGATTTTCAGAAAAGGAAGACATGCATTAGTAGGTAAACTATGGGTTTAAGTATAAGGGAAACATTGAGGAATACTGGGAAAGATAAAGTGGGAAAATGTGAATGAAGGAGTCTTAAAGTAAAGAGATGCTGTAAAATGTTGCATTAAAGTTAACATGAAACCATAATGGATTTTTTACTGCACAGCCCTGGTTTTAATGTACTGCACATGATTCATCTTGTGTTAACATTTTATATAAAAAATATAATACTAAAATAGTATTTTACTAATTTTTTTAAATATTAAAGGGGTCATGAATAGAGAAATCAAATTAGCTTTTTGACATGTAAGAGGTCACTATACTATAAAAATATGCTGTTTCAGAACTCAAAACTCAAAAAAGCTTTTATTTAAACCAAGTAGTACACCGTAGTAGCACGACGAAAGACTGCCTCTGCAGTAGGAGATCAACGCCTGCTTCTACATCATAGCCTCTCTAGCCCCGCCTAGTAAATACGAGAGAGACGCAAAAACAGGTTTACTCCAGCAACAAAACAATAGAGATGCCTCTGAGGATTAAGACATTTTGAAGGGCCAAGTTGTGGAAAAACAGTCTTTGCATTGCCATCCTTGTGATCCTAACATTAAGAACGCATGGATGAACTCTATTTTTAACGAAGTTCCAGTCAGATCGCGTCAGTAAGACACTGTTTGTGTTTGCTTAATTTTACTGCGGATTTGTTTTTAAACAAGTTCACACACAGCTTGACGCAGGCTTTTCAGAGGGACTGTAAATAAAAGATGATGCAGCGCTAACTACATTGGATCCGACAGCGATGTCGCAACACACAAAGTGTAACAATGTTTTACCATGTGTCACTATTGCTTTGTCTGTTACAGATCACTTGATATATACTGAGTATTTATACTGTAGCTCCGCAGTCAAACTGAATAGTTGTGATTTGCTGTTCTTTCCTTTGCTTCGACATTTAAAGGGTTAGCTCACCCAAAAATGAAAATTCTGTCATTAATTACTTGTCATTCCACATCCGTAAGACTTTGTTCATCTTCAGAACACAAATGAAGATCTTTTTAATGAAATCCGAGAGGTTTCTGTCCCTCCATAGTGATCCAACACAACTACCACTTTTGAAGCCCCAGAAAGGTAGTAAAGACATCATTAAAGTAATCCATGTGACTCCAGTGGTTTAACCTCAATTTTTTGAAGCAACGCGAGTGCTTTGTTTGCACAAAAAACATAGTTTACCACTTTATTTATGAAAATATTGATTCACGAGAGCATCACGACGCATGTTGTGTTTAGTTTCACATGTGCGAATGTTGAGAGCACCACACGAGAGACGTTGAGTGAACACGCTTTGGATAATATTATTCTGTAAATAAAAGTGGTAAATTATGTTTTTTTGTGCAAACAAAGCACTCAAGTTGCTTCATAAAACTGAGGTTAAACCACTGGAGTCACATGGATTACTTTAATGATGTCTTTACTACCTTTCTGGGGCTTCAAAAGTGGTAGTTGTGTTGGATCACTATGGAGGGACAGAAACCTCTCAGATTTCATTAAAAATATTTTAATTTGTGTTCCAAAGATGAATGAAGGTCTTGCAGATGTGGAACAACACGAAGGTGAGTAATTAATGACAGAATTTTCATTTTTGGGTGAACTAACCCTTTAATGTGTTAATTTGGGGGATTCCCGGATGCAGAAGAAAGCATGTAGAGAATGCTGCTTTTGTTATTGTTTTGATCGAAGCCATTCGCTGTAATCCTGAATAAAAGCTTCAGTGAGCGACATCTTCTGTTTGTCATCAGTACAATACATTTAATTTTATTTAAAACACGACACTGCAAATGACAATGCATACATTTTTCACTTTCACGAAAAGGATTAACTATGAATAGCCTATAAGAACGACAGTGTGACAAACAATGTTACATTCATTCATAATTCCATTTACATGAAACACCGGAAGTCATCCATTGTCAATTATAACTGTGGTAACTCCAAGTACTTACTTATTTTAATATGCAAAACTGTTAGCCAATCATAACAGTGGGCGTTTACTTCCAAGTCTTGAATGTGGCACGCCCATCAAAACGGAGTGTTTGAAAGAGAGGGTCAAAAACAGGATAGAAAATAGCTTATTACTTCTAAATAAGTTTATTTTTTTTTAATGTAAAAATCTTGATAACATTATGAGTGGACCTCAGAGAATATAATAAAATTTTTAAAAAATGCAGTTCATGACCCTTTAAATATTTTAAGTTGAAATCTTTGGTTTTCTTTTGTCTCAATATCACAATTAAGTAAATGTGGTGCATTTTTAAAAAATAATTTAACTACTATTTTTTTTGATGGCAGAAGCAAAATAGGTTGTAAACAGTGTTTCACGTTGACTTTAAGAGAAGGTTTTGTTTCAGAGTGGATAGAAGGTGGTGGAGAACTATATCGTCCATTGTTTTTACCTTCCCCTCTGAGACCCACACAGCGTGGGTCTGCTGGTCTCGTATGGTCTCCTTCAAACTGCCGTACCAGGCATCATTAGCCGAGTTCAGATCGATAACAGCTAACAGACAGATGGAGGAGGGAGAGAGAGAGAGAGAGAGAGAGAGAGAGAGATAGAGAGGGGAAATCAAAACATTTCGATTTGGGTCAACTGTTCTCTAGGATCTGTTTATCTCACTGTGTTTCCATCAGCTACTTTCAATCATTTGGTGATTTTCGAACTGGAATCTGTGTCAGTGTCAGTTTTCATTGATTATATGCCAATCACAATATTTGATAGCTACATAGCTACTCTTTACTGCACTTCCCCTGAATTCAGTTTTACAGAATCATATTATAATCTGCTTGTTCGTGCTAAACTCGCCTCCACGATGCTACAACGCCAAAAATGCTAAAGAAAATCTTTAATTAAATAAAATAATGTACATTTCTGCAAAATAACCTTTCAGAGAGAATGTCATACAGGTTTGAAACAACATAACTGTCAGCAAATGCTGACAGATTTTTATATGAGGTGTCTGGACCCCCAGGACTGACCGGTAAAAAGGTGTGAGCAGGTTTTCCTGAGCTTCAGAGCCTGATCGTAGAGTTTGCGGGCACTGCGGTTAGAGCTGGGGATGACTCTCTGTCTCATCGCCTTCACCCCATGTTTGCTATCCGGGCTGAAGAAGATGACTATGGGGTACCACTGCGTGTAGTTCAGGGTGTCCACAGCTTTAGGGGTGACGTCCAGGAGAGCGTGCTTGTCCTGCATCAATGACAAAATGGGTCAATGTGGGTTAAATGTACAGTACAAAGCTTAAAGGTACATTCATTTAAATAACTCTGACTGAAGTTTTGATTATTAATTTGTGTGTGCATACACTATTACCTGTTCGATGATCTGTCGAATCGTGTTGAGACGAACCACCCCGGAGGATTTTTCCGACCCTGCGTCTTTGGGTTCTGTTTCTGATGTGCCATTGGACAAAAACAACAAGTATAATCAAATTACAAATACTTACTCAATATGTACAATGAAATAAATTATTTTTTTTATTTAATTGTAGTGCTAAACGCTAATTTTTAGCTTAAAGTCTTAAGGTGATGTCACACTAGACTTTATTATTCATTCATATCCATACAAAGGTTATGCTCATGAAAAGCGGGTACACAAGAATATGACCAACACACAATCTAAATTTAACTTAGACTGAAAATAAATCAAACTCATTTTCGCATGTGTGCAAGTTTAAAAGGATGTAAACTTCAATAAGGCTGAATTATTAATATAAGTTTGTATTATTTATATAATGATATTTATTTATTTAAATAATATTTAATATATTTTTTATTTAACATTTAACATATAAATGTATTGTCATTTAAATTAATAATTTATTATTATTCCAAACAGAAGTTCAAAGCATGACATCATATCAGGTTGCTAATATTCATTACAGGTTCTGAAATAATACTTAAAATCTAGTGTGACAATCCCGTTATTGATGGTATTGCAGAGACTGACATGAACTCACTGGCAATTACAAACTCATCTGGAAGCTCCGCTTTCAGTTTTTCGCTGGCAGCATCAGCGATTGGTCCAAACAGCACAACCGGCCTTCGGAATCCCGCTATGGGAGGAACACAAGGTTTACAATAAGGATTTCACAGCCGAGGTAATCTGTTTTAGCCTGACTAAAATACAGAATGGTTTCTGTTAATGGTAATAAACACTCCATTAGCTATGTAAATAGGGTTTAGAGAGGATTAAAGAAGAGTCTTGATTGATGATTCAAAACAGCCTTATTCAAATTCTTGACATTGGCTTTTGCCACATAAATCATGATGATTTTATTGGGTAATTTTTCTTGAACAGTGTGTAGGGAGCAATCTCTCTCAGTGATGAGCCCATTTTTCAAAAGTATTAAAAATTTCTCAGCTGCAGAGACTTATATTTGCAGTATTAGGCTGGTCCACTCAGAGAGGTGAATAATGTTGTGTGTAAGAAGCCATCGTCTTATTGAGAAAGTTTATTGTGTAAACCATACGGGTACCATGATAAGTAAATTATGATGTTTGCCATTCGTTGCATCAGTTTTCCATGGTTATTTATTACCTTTATACTTTCTCTTTTTCTGGCTACATTCTGATTTATAAGATCCCTACGCAGTGTTCACTACAAACTTGTTATTTATAGTTATATTAAAAATAAAAATATTATTATTGTATATTATACACACACACACACCTTCTCTCAGCACCACCCTCTCATAGGCAGGGAATCGTGTGGCGACAGCAGCAGAACTTTCCTCTCGGCTCTTCCGCAGGTCTTTCTTCTTGGCCGCCCTCTGACCACGTAGTCTCCAGAAGTCGGCTCTGTCACTTCCTGAGCCCTTATGTGTGTTCTGGACATTTGCCATCTGCTCCGCTCTGATCGGAAAAGGAGCAAGTGTTATGAGTAGAAAAAGAAAGAAATAGATCATTGGAAGCAAAGTCTGATCTCTGGTTTTGTCCTATATACAAAAAAAAAAAAAAATCGCTATAGTTTGCACTATTTCAGGGTTAAAGACTTAAACACTATTTAGCTTAGGCATATTTTGACATATATAGCTTTTAATCTCAGGGAAAGATTGCCCATCCTTCTCAGTTCACACCTGCTCTTGTTGGGAATGATGCCCTTCTCTAGCAGTTGGTTGTCTTTGCCCAAGCGGATAGCCAGCCAGTTTCCCAGCTTGCCGTCATATAAGGTGTCCACCACCTTGAGGATCTCGCCCCGCGAGAAGGCGAGACACTGAGGCAGCTCCTTCTCATACTCAAAATGGGTCCGGATGAAAAACGAGTCCCCTCGACCGGATACCAAGATGTCTTCGTAAACTAAGACACAACACAGAGACATAAGCTCCCAAACAACTCAATGTTTTGGGATTATTTGCAAGTGAGACTTATAAAAATAAGCAAATAAATAAATATATAAAAAATAAACAACAGATAAATAAATAAAAAATTACAATAAAAAATGTTAAGGTGCTGTAAATAAATAAATAAAATAAATAAATAAAACAAAAAAAAGAAAGAAAAATATATAAAATAAATAGATAAAAATAAAAAAAATAAAAAAGTTCTGTAAAAATAAAAATACAGAAATTGATATATAATAAATGGATAAATAAATAGATAAAATATAAATTGATAAAAAATAACTAAATAAATCAAAAGGTTCTGTAAAAATAAAACATACATTAATAAACAAATAAACTAATAAATAAAAATGCATAAATAGATAAACATAAAATTTGAATAGACAAAAAAAAAAAATAATTTGTAACAAATTTTACGTGATTTTCAGTCTATCAATCTCTCACACTCTCCAAAATAATGCTGTAAATGAATTCTGTTCTTTGTGAATTTTCAATGGGTGATTCAGTGTCATTCAAGGATAAAATTTACAGAGGTCAGATTTCCTCTGGTGGTGCCGTCACCCTCTTGATTAAAGCTCTGACACCACATCTGTCTCGGCTCAGACCAAATGAGCTTCAACCCCTGACACTGCCAGTCCTCGCTTTCCCATGAGACATCCACACCGAGGAGAGAGTGAGAGTGAGAGAAGTAAAGACAGAGACAGGGAATGAATGCGATGGAAGGATGGCATGACAGCAGAAAAAGAGAGATAGAGCTGAGAAAGCAGTGTCAGTTCCAACAGCAGGGGTCACTGCTGACGTCCCACCGTTTTGCGATGGGGTTAGGAACTTGTTTTTAGTTGAACTCCTTTCTGAAAGTTCCTCTACTGGGATTGAACCAATAAGCATTCAGCACAGGGGTTCATTTACTTCCTCACATAACAGGCAACAGAAAGCACAGCTCACAAACATGAAAATCAAGATTTTTGCATGTTTGTACACGTGTGAGCATGACCACACTTGACACGGCAGTCCCTGGAAGAGCCAAAACTGGCTACAACTGGTTTTGTACTGATGAGCAACAAGCCGAGGCCTCTTGACAGGCTCTGTGTGTATAGGGGGAAGGGAAGAATGAAGAGAGAGCGCTTCAGGGCCTGTTCACACATACAGCAATGTATGAATGGTTGCTAGACCTACTGTGGGATGCTGTAATGTAGGGGCCAAAAAAGTACTAAAATATAATTTGGAAAATATTATTATTTTTAAAAGGAAATAATAAAATAAAATAAAATAAAATAAAATAAAATAAAATAAAATAAAATAAAGGTACACAGGCAAAGAACTGTACAAGCACACCAAGTATTTTAGCCCAGCTCCAGTGACGACTGTGGACCAGGGTTATTATCGTTAACTAAAGCTAAAACTACTGAAAATATCTCTGTCCATTGAAATAAAGCTGAAATAAAATAAGATATAAATATTAGTTGGAAAAACTTAAACTAAACAAAAAATTATAAATGTTACCTTGGCAATAAACTGAAATAAGTTTAAGCTGAAGCACTAAAATTATTAATAATAATAATGAAAACTAAAACTAAAATTGAAATAAAAATAAACCTAAATAGCAATATTAAAAAAACAACAACAAATAAAATGACAAAAGCACATAAAAATTAAACTAAAAAACACTGCTTTGGATAGGAAGATGGGGGTGTTTTTACTCGTGTGTTCCCTGAGGAAAAGCGAGGGGTGGTTTTGTGTGTTTAATGTGTGTGGTGTGAGCGAGGCTCGTGTTCTCTTGCTCTCACCCTCGGTTTTATTCTGTGCCAAAATGGTCACGACCTCACCCCGCGGGATCTCCAGCAGGAACAGCACGGCCTCCTCTCGCACAATGCCCCGAAAGTCAACATTATTCACCTTTAGGGAGAGACAGATAACACACATGCACACATACAGATGAAAAGGAAATGTGACAAATGCAAATGAAATTCAAAACACATTCTCTTCGCCTAAAGGGATCTTGGAAAACTGTACATGTACAGTATATACATATAATGTTAACTTAGTTCTCTCCCCAATCCACCCAGGCTATTTCTGAAAACTACCATTGAATAAGCATAGTAAGGTTAACTAATCATAAGAGATGTTGTTTACATTCATAAGATAAAGATACAGTAATAAAAACAGCTTGTTTTATTCAAAGGGTCGAAGAGAGCATGGAAAATGGTCATGAATAATTCAATTACAATTGTTTTTGATGCAGAAAACCTCAACTAACATTATAAGTGAACCTCAGGGAAAAAAAGAAAACTAAAACTAAAAACCAAACCGTAAAATATATCCCCTTTAAGTAGTGTTCAATGGCTGGCACTTTCTTACAACTCCATGAATAAAACAATGTTATTATGAATTATGATGCTATACTCTGAATTGTTCTTTTTGTGAAAAAACAAACAAACAAGAGGACACTAAAACGATCAGAACATTAGTAAGTCATTTCAGTTGATGTCAACAGAGCTGTTGTTTTCGTACCTTCATGATCTGATCTCCTACACGGAGACCTTCTTCTTCAGCTGGACTGCCCTCCTGCACTCCTGCTATGAATATTCCCACATCATTTCCTCCAGCTAACCTCAGTCCAACACTCTCTCCTTTCTGAAAGCTCACCATCACTGTGTTGGGCCTAAAAAAAAAAAAAAGAGCGAAAGTTAGGTATTTGCTATGTTAAACAATGTGAAAAGTGTTAAGCTAACCATAGTATTTTGAAATACACCATTGTACAGTTTGTGCATATGATTAATTTTAATATAATTAATATATAGAATAAAATTTTAATTGAATTATATTTTGAAATAAATTATCTGTCTGTGGATTTTGATTAATGAATTTATAGGAATTATAGGAAAGTCATAATATCGACTCTGCAGCCATTGTGTTCCCATTAAAAAAATAATAATTTAACATCAGTTTCATTCTGCAACAACTCCAAATTTACTTTAATCACACCTGCCAATACACTACTGTTCAAAGTTTGGGGTCAGTAAGATTTTTAAGTTGGTATCTTGCAATTCTGACATAACTCGCAATTGCAAGTTTATATCTCAATTGTGAGATACGCAATTATGAGAAAAATTAGTTGTGAGATAAAAAGCCACAATTACCTTTTTTATTTTTTATTTAGTGGCGGACACAAGCTTCCATATTAAACTGATTAAAAGTGACAGTAAAAACATTTATGTTACAAAGGTTACAAAGAGCATTGTGTTCCCTTTCTGACTCAAAATATTCATTTTAATTAGTTTAATTTGAGATGGTACAAACATACTTTGTCTGACAGAAATGTTAATATCAAAAATGTACTTTCCAAAATGCAACAGGAACCCGTTTAATAGATCAACTCCCAAATAAGATGTCTTGTTTTCCCCTGCTCTCCAGCTGAAAGCACCTCTCTCATCCTGTGCTCAGGTAAAACAAACTCTGGTCTCTAGTCTTAAAGCAAAGCGGCTCTGTAAGCAAGTGCAGGACACAAAAATAACCTCTCCCAGTGGATACGAGCAGCAGCAGACTGCCTCTTCCTCATGAATATGGAGGAGCTGACGGAGAGGATGATTAAAAGAGAGAGAGAGAGAGATTGCAGCGGTATCCACTCCGTCTGTGAGGCTGTTATGCAGATGACCCCCCATCTCGGTTTCATTTTCTGTGCTTTGTCTTCCTGTTCGCTCTTCCACCAGTGTGACAGTTTAAACGGATAGTTCACCTCAAAATTAAAGAGTCCATACTATGCCCTGTTACAATGTCTTGATTTTGTTTTTGGGGTCTACTAGAATAGTCTTTCATGCTTGAATGTTAAAAAAAAAAACATAATTTTTCACATATTTTACATTGTTGCAGCACCTCTTTTCCCAGTCTGTCAGTAACACACTGTTTAGTTCCGGTCTCTATGAAGCCCCTCCTTCTAAAAAGTGCTCTGATTGGTCGGCTGGACCAGTGTGTTGGGATTGGTGAACCGCTTCCAGCGCGTTTCTGAAATGTGACCCTTGTGAGTTTCAACACGCTACTAACGCAACTCAACCAGGCCTCTGCCCTTTTTTGTGTATGCATTGCGCAGAAATTATGTAAATGAGGAATATTGTGACGTGTTCATTCCCGGACGAAAACTCAAGACTACAATCGAGGTGTTTCTGGGAGTTCAAAAACAGTGCTTAATGATATAGAGAATAACTACCTTTGGAGTGACTTTGTGCTTCGTAACTTTGCAGACATTTTTCATGTTCAAACAGAAACATTACATACTAGAGAAAGTTGAAAATGTAAAAGCATAATAGGTCCTCTTTAATAATCAATCATTATGTAATACAGTAATTTTTTACTCACCCTATTGCATTTGGAATAGATCAGAAATATAACAGTGAGAAAATAAAAGAATGGTTGGTTTTTTTAGTGAACTGTTACTTTAAAAAAACAGATAAACAGACGAACAAGTGAGCGGGTGCTTCGGAGTGTTGGTCTGTATAATGTGTAGGGCTGTGCGAGTGTGCGATTAATCAAAACTGAGTTTCGATTTCGGCTTCCAACAATTACAAAATAATATGATAATTGAAATGAAATGATTATTGTGCCTGATTCCATTTCTTTCATTTACAGCTGTGCACTTTCATCCCTCAAAACCCAAACTTAACGTGTAAATCAGTAAAATCATGTACTGTGCCTTTTGTAAAAAGGGATGTGTTTGATATTAAAAAGAGTTTTCCTCAGGTGGCTTTCTGTGCACGCCCTCCGACACAAAGCAGAACACAGAGAAGCAAACTGAACTTTGAGCTTCGTGTGTGTGCCTAAATGGTCAAATACATGCTACAATGTCAAAATGCTGGGCTTGGCGATTATTCACGTAAACCCAGTCGGTTATGTCTTAAGTGAACATAAACAGTTGGAAGATAATAGAATGTGTATCAGTATATTGGATCCATGCATCCTGCTGTCATCTGTGTCTTAATGTTAATCAAAGAACAAAAGACAAGTTGTATTTTTGTATTTTTATTAGGGCTGTCAATAGATTAAAATTTTTAATTGCGATTAATCGCACACCCTTTGTGCGATTAATCGCACACTTATCGTGAAATTAAGCATACACCATTTATCTTGATTAACACGTCCATTTTGCTATCATTGCCTATATCCAGCTAAATTTAGGTCTTTTTCAAAAAAGGACACTTGCAGACTCCAAAAGGACACCAAATAACCAAATGAGTCCATATAATTCATACATTTATGTACACCAAAGCACCCATAAAAAATAACAGCAAAAAACGTTTCAGAATTCATAGTGTATAGTATGTGCAAAAGCAAAGAGCTTGTTTACATTTTAGACAAGTCAAGTTGCGATACTGAACAGGACCACATGGAGATGCCAAAAAAACCTAAACCAACCGCCTTGACCTGCATATTTACTAAAGTACACAGCAACATACACAGGACAAATCCAAACATTATCCTGAAAGTGTGTGAAAACAACGTGAATGTACTGAAATGTGTCTGTGCATAAATACAATGTGCGATCAGTGCGTCGAGAGAGAGAGCGCTCATACATGATTTGTTTGCGCATCAATATAACGGACTCACGCATGCTTAATGTACGACTCCTGTACGTCACCGCAATCATCCTTACTTTGATTGCAATCCTCATCCATCAAAACTTTACTAGTGAAACGCTTTATCCAGCCGAGAAATCATCTGGCCATACAGCGGTGGGATGTTTTGACGTTCCGTTCAGACAGGAACAGCGCGATGCGGGAGGGCTCGCGTTCTTCACATACAATGACACAATATGACAGAGAGTTTGTGTTTTAAAGCGAAACAGACACTGGAATGAATAATTCTCTGTTCTCTCTGCCATCTCTGATATAATCAGCATAGACTTTTAAGATCATCTAACTGCATAACGTAAAATGACGTTAATGACGCAATTTCACATGCTTCAGTAATGCATTTGTGTTAAATTGTGTTAAATTACATTTAACGCCTTAAAGAATTTTGAATTAATCGCATGCGTTAACGCGTTAACGTTGACAGCCCTAATTTTTATATATTTATATTTTTATATTTGTATTTTTCTCTATTGTATTTGTCCTATTGTTTTTTTATTTTTTTGTTTTTATTGTATTACTGATTGTTTACTTATTTTCAATATTTTTTTGAAGACTATTTTACTTGGATTAGGTAGCCTAGTCTGCTGTGGTATCGTAATTTGTATCGAGAATTGCAAAATTTCACTGGTTTTTAAAATGTAGATTTCACAGAAAGCTATAGTTAAATTACTTATCTTAGGTTTTGGTCATATGGCACACTCATAATAGTGTTAAATAATCGTGATTACAGTATTGACCAAAATAATCGTGATTATGATTTCTGTCATAATTGAGCAGTCCTACTAATGTGTATGTGTGTGTGTGTGTAAGATGAGTGTGTGGTGATTGAAATCCAGCCCTGTCTACAGATCTAAACTCATCCCTTAGTGAGTCCTCTGGTTTAGTTAGTGAATAAGATCTTAGTTCAGTGAATAAGATCATGCGTGAAGAGGGTTGAACCTGCAGGTTATTCACAGCATCCACTCACCCGTAAATGGCCTCGTCCTCTGGGCTCGGTCTCAACAGGATCTTGGGTGTCGTCCTTAATGCTGCTGCACATTGAATAAAAAATAATTCAGCATCAGTTTCATTCTGAAACCACTGCAAGCAGACAGACTCCAAATTAAATCATAAATGCACTACTGTTCTAAAGTTTGCTGTCAGTAACAATATGTTTTGAAAGAAATTAATACTTTAATTCAGCAAGGACAGTAAAGACATTTATAATTTTACAAAATATTTCTATTTCAGATAATTGCTGTTCTACTGAACTTAATATTCATCATCCTGAAAAATGTATCACAGTTTCTCCAAAAATATTAAGTAGCACAAGTGTTCTCAACATTGATGATCATAAGAAATGCAGCAAATCAGCATATATAGGATCATGTGACACTGAAGACTGGAGTAATAATGCTGAAAATTCAGCTTTGCCATCACAGGAATAAATTACAGTTTAAAATATATTCAAATAGAAAATAAATATTTTAAATTGTAATAATATTTTTGTTTTTACTGTATTTATGATCAAATAAATGCAGCCTTGGTGAGCATAAGAGACTTCTTTCAAAAATATTAAAACATCTTACTGATCCCAAACTTTTGAACGAACTAAGCATTTTGCATAAATGTTATATAAAATAAATAAATATATAAATAAATAAATCTGTTATGACAATGCGATTATGTAGCCATTTTTTTTTTCTTTGCATACCAGTGACAGTTTTAGTGACAAATTTAGTTATCCTAAATAAACTTCTGATGGTAAATGTTCCACTGAGGTAAAAGTCAGAAGACATGACAGATGTTTTGGGTGATTTTGAATCACTAACATAAGTGAGGGTCAAACCATCCTTTTTAACCTACTGTATGTAATGTTGCAGTTTCTGGTCAACATTTGTCTGGTTTTATTTAGTCAGCAAAGCCAATTATACTCTCATTTGGCAACTGACAAGTATTGCCAATCCTCTGCCAGAGGGTATCAAACCATAATTCATCTAATTCATCATAACTGTTCCTACGTGGTGGCTCTTCTTCCTGTGGTTCTGCTCTCTCCTCCTGGGCTGGAAGCGGCACCTCTGGAGTTTTGTAAGGAGAGGATGTTACAGTGGGCTTTGCAAGTCTGCTTTGAGGGTCCTCCCTAAAAATAAATACAACAAGATAAATTGCAGTTTTGATCTGACAGTTTCTGACTGAGAATATACATGCTTGACTAACATTAGACAACCAGAAATTGCTCCTAAAGGTGTGAAAGGTGTGTTTGTGCTTTGTCTTTGAAATAAGTTTCACTTAGTTTGATGTTTTATTATTTTATAACTGCTTTTTGAGCATAGACATGAAAAGCTTTGCTCACCTGGCATTCTCTCGTGCAGCGTCATTAGAAGAGTGTGAGGAGAGGTCAGATTGACGTGACCTTTGGTCATCTTGAGGTGAGTAGGAATGGTACGACTCCATCTCAGAAATATCTGAAAGAAACAAAAGTCTACAATGAGAAGCAAAGGACTTTTTTCCTATTAGTTCAGGAAAGAGACGAGGCCCAGAGGAGACAGAATTAAATGGACCCACAACCACAGAGAACAGACCACCATGTTACTGTCGACTTGGTGTTAATTTGCCAAGATCTGCCCCGTTATAACAATCATTTCTGTTTTATACTGTGATTTGACCACAGGATATCCATGCCTTTTTGACCCAAATAGTGGTGATTTACAATGCCTACATGACTCAAATGCCCAGAATTTCATGAAGCTGTCATGAAGAGACTAATAGCAGTGTTATATAGAGGCAGAAGGTATGTCAGACAGGTGTGATTAATCTTTAGGAACAGAACACCCTGAGAAAGACAGAGAAAAAGGACAGACAGGAAGTGACATCTACAGCAACCGCCTTGGAGAGCAGAGATGTGTGCAAAATCGGCTAGTGCTTGCATACATTAAAGCTACATTGATAGTTAAAGGAACAGTTCACCAAAAACAAAAAAAGGAAATTGTCATCATTTACTCAACCTCATGTCATTCCAAACCTGTATGACTGACTTTCTTCAGTGAAAAAACATTTTGAAGACTTTGAAGCAGTTCATTTTTGAGCAGTTAAAGTGATAGTTCACCCAAAAATAAAAATTGTGTCATCTTTTACTCACCCTTATGTTATTCCAAAACTGTATGAGTTTCTTTCATCTGTTGAAGTAAAAAGAAGACATTTTGAAGAATGCTGGTAACCAATAGACGGTAGCCATTGACTTCCATTGTAGGAAGAAAAAAAAAAAAATACTATGGAAGTCAATGGCTACCGTCAACTGTCCGGTTACCAACATTCTTCAAAATATCTTCTTTTTAGTTCAACAGAAGAAAGAAACTCATACAGGTTTGGAGCAACATAAAGGTGAGTAAATGACACAATTTTAATTTTTGGGTGAACTATCCCTTTAACTTTAGAATCATTGCAAACGAATCACTGAGTCACTAAAACAACTGAGAACCTGATCAGTCCGATTCGTGAATGAATCATGCTGTATAATACTAGTTCAATCAGATCATTTTGAAAGAATCGGTTCAAAAGAATGACTTACTCATGAATCAGTTGGATTCGGTTCTCAAGTTCAACTCAGTTCAGTCAATGATTCGGTTGATTTAGCATTTCTCAAATGAATATATTATCATTAAATAACTTAAGTCTTGGTCTGAATCATAGGAACTATTGTTATTAATGGATCATGGTCACAGTAGTTGTAAAGAAAATATCTGATCGAACATTTTTCTAAATATTACAATTTTTGCGACACATAAAGAAAGTAAGTCTCATGGGTTTTGTATCAACATGAGGGTGAACTATTCCTTTAATTTCTCATTCCAGAGCTCTACTTTGTCCAGGGTAGTTGAGAATTATTTGATTACAAGTAAAACCAATAAGACACAGAGCAAGGAAAATGAAGCATCACCCTGAAAGAGAAAGCAGGACAGAAGTAGTGGCGGCCGGGGAGGAAAAAAAGAGTTACTGTGTGGTCTGCTGGTGCTCTAAGTGCATGTCCAGTGCATTAACAGAACTCCTGCTCTTCCGAGCGCCGCTGGTGGGCGGTACGCCATCCCTGTCCTGCAAATCTACAACACACTCCATCCATAACAGAGCAAAAGGACACTGCCGTCCACCTGCTTCAGAGCTCAGGGGGGGTTAATGCTTAGAGCTAACAGAGTAAAGAGACAAATATGCTACCAGCACTGGCTGTATGCACAAACATTTTTGACTCAGGAAGGGCAGAAATCTGCAAGTGATACAGATGTTTGATACTACAGTGGGGTTGAAAAGACCACAATGAAATCTGGGATTCAAAATTTCATTTAAACATGAAGATAAACGGAATGTTAAAGGATTTTTAAAAATTTAAAACCTATTTTAAAAAAAAAGATTTTTTTATAATTATTTACTTTTAAAAATAAAAATGTAATACTCTGCAGTATTTAAAAACTAAAAACATGAATTAAATAAGAAAAAAGCAAAATAAATTACTTTTGATCTCACAATTTCTCATTTAGAATATATATATATTTACATTTACATGCACAAATTGTCCTTGATTCAAATTAAATTCAATCCGACTGCAGATTCTGAATGTATATGTACCCTAAAATCTGCAGCAAGATTAAAACATGTTTACATGCATGTTACATTTTTTCTGAACTCAATTTCTGAGCATGCCGCTCAAGAGAGGCATTAAGCGTCACGTTATCATAAGAACAAGAATCTTGCGAGTTGTCAGCTGATTAAAGAAGAAAGTCGATTCAGCATATCACCTTAGTGTGTATCTGGCTTTTATAACATATCTAAAATTATCCCAAAAAAGCTTTCTTCTCATGTTGCTAAATTTATTTAAAAGGAAAATCAGAAACAGGATCCCAGTATCTTATTAATTTATTCAGCTCAAGCTCAAATTGAATCTTTTTTTCTAACTGTTCTGTACTTGAGGGATTTTCACTCCGATGGGCTATCGGTCAGATTATTTACGGATTATTAGACTGCATGTAAACACAGTTTCTGGAGAACATCAGGGAGGATCAGGGAGCTGGTGTTTTCCAGGCTGTGGGGGAGAGGGGCGTGTTTCCATCTGTTGGGTGGGGATGAAATTACAGTCCGTCTCTTATGAGGGGGAGGACAAACCACAGAGTAGAGACAGCTGCTGTACACTCCCTGACTACAACCCCAAACAGCACGGACAGCTTCAGCTACAACAACTATCATTGATTTAGTGCGCAGCGCTACTGTGACAACACACGCAGAGTAACAGAGAGAATGACAGAGAGCATACAGACATGCAAAGGCTAGAACCTAGGGCTGGGCGATATTGGTTTAAAAAAGGATCATCTGATGATATTTGATATTGCAATATTAGTGTATTTAAGGTTCCAGATGTTAACGTTAGTTAACATGGACTAACAATGAAAAATACTTCTAAAGTATTAATATTTACTAATACATTATTAAAATCAAATGTTGTATCTGTTAATATTGTTTAATGGACCTGAGCTAACATGAACTAACAATGAATTTGTTTTTATTACCTAACATTAACAAAGATTATTAAATAACTAACAAAACTACATTCCGTGACATAACAGTAGTATTTGTAAAAAAAAATATGGATTTGCTCGACCGCCATGACAGTCGCCGCAGATGGAGTGATACAAACGGTGAAATGGTTCCAGTGCTGATACTGGGGGAATATCGCACAGCTGGAAAAGGCTCTCAGCCAATCAGATTCGAGAACCAGAACGAACTGTTGTATAAATAAATAAATATATAAAATAATACTTTTTATAGTGTGTGTGCATGTATGTAATATATATATATAAAACAGTTAGTTCCTGTCCTTGATTCATTTTGATTGGTCAATAGCTGTGTTTTATTCACGATAAAAAACGGCTATGACCGCTTCACCCAATGGTTCTGTGTATCACTACACAACACCCTTAGCAACCACTCTTAGCAACGTAAACTGTTTGTTCTCAATTGATATTGTTCATTGGAGCTTACTGTATTATGTAGAAGAGTATCGTGAGAAAGAGATTGAGTGAGCGAGTTTATGACCTGCATTCAGATTTAGCATTTTCCTTCAGGTCAGTCCTATGTTCATAAAAAATCTGTTTAAATGTCCAATGTATTATTTTGTCCTTTTAACAGTTAAGGGGTTTTCCCGTGACTGACAGCGCTAGTCAAAGCATTTGTCAGTTACGTCTTGTTCCGTGTTCACAACAATTCAGTCTTTTCAATGTAAAAGTCTTCGCTACTGACTGACACACTCGTAAAGACAGTCTTTGCCGCCATCTAATGGCGTAATAATGTAACTTCTGTTGCTGTTCACAGTCAGGGACTATTTTTTCCGGCGGAAGGAAGGCTTTTAGTAAGAGTTTACTTCATGAAAGTTGCATTGATACATATTTTTGTCTTTAATATTTGTATTGTGTGGTAACCGTTTTATAAAAGCATTAAGGCTTATTGCTTACATATATATATATATATATATATATATAATATATATATATATATATAAATAAATTTATATATAAATATTTAATATATATAAAACATTTCTTCTGAGATTTACTATTGAATATTATATATTTTATATATATAAGCTTATATACATAAGCATATATATATATAAACTTTAGAATTTAATTAAATTAATTAAATATATAAATTATATAGATTATATTTTTAAAAGTAAAATTAATAACCAATAATATATATTAATAATAATAATAATAATAATAATGAAAACATAAAAAAAGACTTTTTTTTATTTCACATGTAAAAGAGTAGTGATATATATTGTGGATATTCCTTATATCGCCCAGACCCACTAGTGTCTGAGAAAAATCAAATGGCACTTGCACTGTTCTTGAACACGGTGTGTTAAAAGACAACAATGAAATCAAAATTGAACTATTTACTTTTGTAACACATGTCCCTGGCATTATTTTATTTAGCTTTATATATAAGAAAAAAAAACAAACATTTTTTAATGTAATAACTTCCTCCTCCTTTATAACAAATTCATTCAAATTCCACAGCACACAGTCAAGTCCCACCCTACATTAATTTCCCATTAAATATACTTTTACATAGAAATATGTTACATTAATCAAATGCGTTGTGAATTCCATTGCCGTCATGTTGTCTTTAAACACAATTACCTGAATTTACATAGAACAATGAAACACATGCAGGGGTGACATCCAATTGCATACAAAACTAATTGAAGATAAAGACACAGGGGACAGAGCTGATTTACAACAGTAAGTCTCAAACGTCACGGTTCAACGTATTCAAAGCATGCTACACTACAAAGTCATAGCTTCTTGAATACAATGAACAATAAAAATGAGGAAATAGCTGAAAGCCGGCTATCACATCATCTAGTCAAAATGAAAAGTAGAGCACAATGGTGCATAAGAGGCAATGAAGAGTATATGCTGCATTTTTATGGCAGGGTGTAAATCACATCTCAATTTAACTTCTCCAACCGGCACGAAGCAGCATACACAATGCCTACAGTGACTCATTTTCCACTGGCGATGAATGCAAACATGAAATGGAAATGCATTTAGCTGTTCCGCCCTGCCCCACTTGAAAAGCGGATGCTTTTTCTGTTCTGAAATTTACTTCCACCTGCATTTAATACCTTGAGGATGGTAGATGTGAAAAAGCCATACGATATCCAGCTGCCCCACCCTAATAACAGCTGAAGAGTATGAAATAGCATCTGAGAGACTGTGTCATCCTTCCAGACACAGTTTCTCCTCCATGATTAAATAAGTCACCACCACACAGACATAACATTGAGTAGACTTATTTATTGATTAAAGAAGGTATTAAAAAAAGGAGGTTAGCATAAAAACATAAGAGCACAGTGTGAAAGGTTTACAGGTTTGTTGAGGCACAGTCATGATTAAAGATTAAAGGCAACCAGACTTTATGTTGTGTCTCAGCGGTCCACCAGCTAAAAGTATGACATATCTGTATTATCTGTAAAAAGAGAACACAAAAATAGCATTTCTGTTGTAAGCAAGCTGTTTGCTTTTTCTCAGGTAAGCGCATCTTTCTGGTGTTAAAATATTCATTGTGTTCAAGTGTAAACAATGGTGCCTATGTATCTGATAGCAAGGTAAAAAATACCTGCTATTAACATCCATATATGTAGAAATTTATATATATATATATATAAAAATGTAAATATATATATATATTTTTATTTTAATCAATTTATTATAAAGAAAATCAAACATAATTTAAATGGATTAAAAATAAATATTAACATATACATATATATATATATATATATATATATATAAAATCATATAAAATAATGTAATATAAAAAATATAATAAAAAATAATTAGTGCTGTCAAACGATTAATCGTGATTAATCGCATCCAAAATAAAAGTTTGTGTTTACATAATATGTGTGTACTGTGTATATTTATTATGTATATATAAATATATAAATATATATATATACACACACACACACAAATACATACATATATGTGTGTGTGTAAATATTTCTTAAATATATATACATAAATATACAGAGTACACACATATATTATGTAAACACAAACTTTTATTTTGGATGCAATTAACCATTTGACAGCAATAAAAATAATATAATTATACAATAAACATACTTTCTTAAAAAATATACAGTTTTAATCAATTTATACAGTACGTGAATTATAATAAATTATATGTTATGGCTTCTACTTTTCGATCTGATGGATATTTTCTTTAAAAGCTGCATCTACTACTTTTAAGAGTGATTCAAATAAAAAAAAAAAAACAATTTGTGTGTGTTTTCTGGAATAAAAATTATGTGGTGCCTCTATCAAAAAGTCATTTGGATCTTTTATCAGAAATGCGGGACTTTCTTTAACACATCTGCCATATTGAGTGTCGGAATTCCTCTCATTCATTTTTCTACAAATGGTCTGTCTTCTTACACGGTCTCTGATATGGTCCACTAGATCATCAGATCAGATCATCCGAGACGAATGTTAATAGCAGGCATATATGGGGTCAGGAAATCTCAGCTCTTTGTTAAAAAGAGTAGGTCTGTATCTGACAATACAGTCTTGTAATTTCTAAATGACTATGTGTTCCTGTTAAATATACTGTTCTATCAATCTATAACTATACAGCCATAGGAAGTTTTATAACCCGTGTCCAATTGCATTAACGGTGTATCACCTCTGTAGAGGACCAGACTTATTAAATCCATGGCATATAGTTGAAATTATGCCAGTGGATGATAACCCTGCTCCAACACAGACGGTGACAAATTGGGTTTTGTGCTTCGACACTCATTTTGAGTCTATTAATAGTGATTCGCATAATTAACAGTAATTTATTACAGCCTCAGTGCCTGGCGAATGTGTACATGATATTACTAATCTGATTTATCAGAGCCAATTCATGCTATCTGCTTTTAATTAAAGTGTGTAGTTGGAGAGCAAACAGCCAGAGGGTGAGCACCACGGCTCAGGAAGCGTAGTAATGGAGACTAGTCTACGGACAAATGCTGCGTAATAGAAGCAACTTACCGTCAGGCTCCGAGTCGCTGTCTGCCAGGGCAGGGATGCGCACCAGGATCTGCCGGTGGTCTCTTTGGACCACCAGTTGCAGCTTGCCCCGTGATTTTTCAATCAGCTTGCCGGCATCACTCAGAGAGAGGTTCTCGGTCACCGTTCCGTTGATCTGGAAAAAACAAAAGATGTAACATTAATGGTTCAAGCATTTATAATGTTAGGTGCTACAGCACAAGTCTGATGTCAAAGGGTTTGAGTCAACCACAGAGATCTGAATGCTATTTTGGTGGAGGTGTGCGAATAGTCGCCCCAATGATATATATACATATATTGAACAAGGTTAATAAATCAGCAGATATTTTCCATGATAAAAACAACCAATTAGCAATTATCCTCACACACCTGCAGGTAATGGATAGGATAAAGGACCAAAACAGTCAAAAATCAAAAACAAAAGAAAGTCCCGCACACTATCAATGCTTACAAAAGTATCAAAATTAAGTATTAAGTCCTAATATTAAGTCACTGCTTGTGACTGATAATTGGGTTTCTTTGCAGTGATTGGTCATGAGTAGATTTTATATATTTTTGTGCTCTGAATAGTTTGTCTAGATATGCCTGATGAAGGTCATGGGACTGAAACGTTGCAACAAATAAATAAATTTTGATACTTCTGTAAGCATTGATAGTGTGCGGGACTTCCATGATAAAAACAAAAATCATAATTATTGATTATCTCCCTTGATACTGTCACTGCGTTTACTATTAATATTAATGTCAAATACTAGATTATATTTAAATGCTTAGAATTTATTTATGTGTGAACAAATTACACATTTATATTTTTATTATATTTTATGATTTTCTAGTTTGATTTTATATCTTATTGTTATTATTATTTTACAGTTAATTTAATATGTAAATATTAAATAAAATGAAGTTAAATATGTACTATAAAATAATTAAAAGGTTAATTTCATAAATTGCGTGTATATGTATATTATCTTTAAATTGTGTGAAATTATGAATTTTAACATTATATTAGCCATCAGCAACCATGTGCTATACAGTGCTTTTTTGTATTATTTATTTATATACTATTATAGTATTATGAATTAGCTTTTATTTTTACATTTTACATTTTAATTTTCAATTTAATTTTTAGTATTTTTATGTGCTTTTGTCATTTTTATTAGTATTTTTCAATACTTCAATATAGCTTTAAATTATTTCAGTTTTAGTTTTGCTAATTTAGTACTTCAACTAAAACATTTTATTTTATTATAAATTTTTTAAGTTAAAGATTTTCATGTAGTATTTATATTTCATCTCAACTTTATTACAATTAACAAAAAATGATTTTTATTATATTTAGTTCTAGTTAACAATATCAGCAATGGCATATTAAACACAGAAAACTACTGTGTTGTTCCAGCAATTTTATGACAATTTGATAGATTTAATGTGTGAAGATGTCTCTTGTGTGTCTGATAGGAACCTTGAGAATGATGTCGCCCTCCTGGAGATTTCCATCTCTGGCAGCGAGTCCAGTGCTGGTCATCTCTTTGATGAAGATCTGGCTGCCCAGCCGGAGGCCATACTCTACAACGAAACAGAATGAAACATTGGTTCTGTGCAGCAATGCTAACATGAACCTAACAACCATGATGACCTTGACCCTTTTAAGTACACAGCAATCCCTCCAGCTGTCAGTTCAGTGGATCACTGAACGGGTCAAACACCACAAACAATCAAACTGAAACTGAAAATGTGGAATATTGATCTGACGGACAGAATCAGAGCTCTGAACGCTCAATAACCGGTAACAGAACTAAGTATGAAGAAAATCTTTTGGTTTCAATATTGTTTTAAAAAAAAAGTTCCCATTTTCCAACCCAAGGCATAATCTGGTAATAAACAGCGCTACCCGCTTTGCCCTTCTGAGCTGAGGGTTATGAGCGCCTGGTGAGGAAATCGGAAGAGACGGGCCGCTTTATGTGAAGTCACAAGAATGTATCTCCTCTGAAATCTCCTGACAGGGCCATCATAAATAAATCAGATTAAAATATCATCAAAATCCAATGAGGACAAAAGGTTTTAGGATGGATGTGTGAAGGAGGTCTAAAGTAAACAGAATGAGAGTGAATTAAAGAAATGGGAGGATTACAATAGTACAGAGAGAGAGACAGCCAGCTGCCCTGTTCACATGTGTGAAGCTCAGATGGTATGTTGTGTATTATTTCCACAGCATCTGACCTGATCTCTACTGCAGGAATAAAGGCTCTGCACCTGTAAAGGGGTCCTTTGTAATATTTTACACTTTTGAGATAAAAATGATTGATGAACTATGAAAATATGCTGTAACTTTCAGAATTCAGAGCAAGATTTATTACAAGTATTATTTCAGTTAGTATAGAACTATTGATAAAGTAAAATGTATTTTATGAGGTCCTGTTGAGACGCCTGGAGATATCTGTGGGCTTTCGTGGCGTAGTTTTACAGTGGTTCTGTTCTTATCTGACCAACAGATGGTTTGGTGTTCATATTGGCCATCAGTCCTCCTCTAGTATCTCTCAACTGTGGAGTGCCACAGGGATCAATCCTCGGGCCGGTATTGTTTACCCTGTACATGCTACCTCTGGCTTCCATTTTTAATAAATACGGTGTATCCTTTCATCTATACGCTGATGATACTCAGATCTATTTTCTATAAAACAGTTCCTGTCCTTGATTCTGATTGGTCTATAGCTGTGTTTTATTCATGATAAAACATGGCTCTGACCGCTTCACCCAACGGTTCTGTGTATCACTACATAACACCCTTAGCAACCACTCTTAGCAACGTAAACTGTATGTTCTCAACTGATATTGTTCATTGAAGCTTACTGTATTATGCAGAAGAGTATTGTGAGAAAGAGATCGAGTGAGCGAGTTAATGACCTGCATTCAGATTTAGCATTTTCCTTCAGATCAGTCCTATGTTCATAATAAAAAATCTGTTTAAATGTCTGATGTATTATCTTGTCCTTTTAACAGTTAAGGGGTTTTCCCGTGACTGACAGCGCTAGTCAAAGCATTTGTCAGTTGCGTCTTGTTCCGTGTTCACAACAATTCAGTCTTTTCAATGTAAAAGTCTTCGCTACTGACTGACACACTCATAAAGACAGTCTTTGCTGCCATCTAATGGCGTAATAATGTTACTTCTGTTGCTGTTCACAGTCAGGGACTATTTTTTCCGGTAGAAGGAAGGCTTTTAGTGAAAGTTTACTTCATGAAAGTTGCATTGATACATATTTTTGGCTTTAATATTTGTATTGTGTGGTAACGTCATGTCGCGTCGTGCATAACAATGCCCTTCAGCTGTGACTTGTTCACGATACAGCACTAGCCTCGAGTACCTTATTGCTTACTTAAAACATAATCATAAAAATGGTTTACAACCACTGTTGGCCTGTTTAAAAGAACTTAAGCTTTGGCTTTCAAGCTATTTTCTAAATTTAAACGAAAATAAAACTGAAATAATTCTATTTGGGCATAAGGAAAACTGTGTTTGATGTTGACCGTGGTTCTCTTGCCCCATATGAAACTCAATGTGCTAGAAATCTGGGCGTTCTGTTTGATCACAACCTAAAATTTGATAAACAGATAGTACTGTTGTAAAGTCATGCTTTTTTCATCTTAACAACTCTCTAAAGTGAAGCCCTTTTTATCCCAGAGTAACTTCCAAACGGTGAATCATGCTTTCGTAACAACTCGTCTAGATTATTGTGACTCACTTTATTATGGTGTCTCTCAGTCTTCCCTCTCCCGACTACAGCTAGTGCAAAACGCAGCTGCAAGACTCCTCACTGGGACCCACAAGTATGAGCCGGTAACCCCTATTTTATCTGCACTGCACTGGCTACCTGTCAAATTTAGAATTGATTTTAAAATTTTATTGTTTACAACAGTTTGGCCCCTCAGTACCTGACTGATCTGCTCTGTCCGTACACTCCTTCTAGAACTCTGAGATCCAGTGATCACTGTCTACTCATTGTGCCTAGATCTAGACTTAAAAACGAGGCGATCGAGCTTTTGTTACAGCAGGTCCAAAACTTTGGAACAGTCTACCTCTCCACATTAGATTAGCTCCCTCTGTTTCCACCTTCAAATCTGCTCTAAAGACTTATTTATTCTCTTTGGCTTTCAATACTCCTTGATTATAGGTTTGATTATTGTCTTCTATTGGTGGGTGTTCCTTTATTGGTAGTTTTATTTTTTTTTAGTTTTATTCTTTTCTGTACAGCACTTTGGTCAGCCTTGGTTGTTTTTAAATGTGCTTTACAAATGAATATTGTATTGTATTATAATTTCCGCCCAACTTTGTGCTGTTCCTAGCTGTGCTTTGCCTATTCTTTTAAGAGATAACAATGTTTGAAACAAAAGGTTGAATTTTATTTTTAGGTCCTTGATCATTTCAGTTTGATCTTAATGTTTGTGCGGAACATTTTAGCATGGATTGTTTAGTGAA
The DNA here is from genome assembly GCA_039654765.1 of Mylopharyngodon piceus. Classification (NCBI taxonomy): domain Eukaryota; kingdom Metazoa; phylum Chordata; class Actinopteri; order Cypriniformes; family Xenocyprididae; genus Mylopharyngodon; species Mylopharyngodon piceus. The sequence continues at coordinate 6,453,965 of CM077453.1, read as the reverse complement.
TATGTCACAATATAATGGAGCTTTGGAAAGAGGCTGTTATTGAAGGATGGGGTATCAAACTATACTGGGCCTTACAGAGAAACATGAAGACTACCATCCAAAAGTTTGGGTTTAGTAAGATTTTTTTAAAGAAGTCTCGTATGCTCACCAAGGATGTGCTTATTTGTAGTTATAAAAAATACAATAAAACAATGACATTGTGAAATATTACAATTTAAAAATATCTGTTTTCTGTTTTAATATATTTTAAAATGTAATTTATTCCTGTGGTTATTATTATTATTATCAATGTTGAAAAAAGTTGTGCTGCTTCATATTTTTGTGGAAACCATGATACATTTTTTTTCAGGATTCTTTGATGAATAGAAAGTTCAAAAGAACACCATTTATTTAAGCTAGTTTAATAATGCTGCTAAAATAAAGGCCGTATTGTGAGTTTAATTAAAATAATTGTGCATCTTTACATTTTAAATCTTAAAAAATATTGTTATACTGTTCAACTGCTTGCCAGAAAGTTGCCACAAACAGTTGTCACAAAGGTAATTTGCATGAGAAAATGTGAACTTGCAGCAAATTTATAGCAATTTTTGCTGTAAACATTGATTCACATTGAGTATTTCCTTTAATAATGCCCATAAATTAAAAAATGGTTACTGGGAGTGAGCTACTGAGAACTATTTTACACTTGACTGTCATTAAATCTAATTTACATGAATAGGGCAATAAGATTTACATCCAAATAATTAATTTACATGGAACCAAAGGTTCAGGAAAGGGTGCAAAAAACCTTGGACCTCAGTGGAAAGAAAATGGTAATGAAAATAAAGCAACACAAAATGAATGATATGATCCAGATTTAAAATTTAAGTATGCAAAAATTATCTAACTAAAATCACAATATGGTCTTTTTTGGCAGCATTCTTAAACTACAAAAAAAGCTTTGTAAATATACTACTGTTTTAATGTTTGCTGTCAGCAAGTTGTTTAGACTTTTTTTTTTTTTTTTTTCAGCAAGGATGCATTAAATTGATCAAACTGATCAATTGATCAATTGTTACAAAAGATTTCTCTTTCAAATTCTCTCTGTTTTTAATCATTTCAGTCACCTAACTCTATTATATTCAAAATATGCAATTAGTGACAAGCTAATCTGGTGGTTCTCACCTTCATTGGGCCTGTTTTTCACCAGCATCACATTGATGGGCGGCTCGAGGGGCTCATAGTTATGATGGTCTCTTCCTCTGTCCCGTTCTCTGCTAGGTGACGGTGAGTGATCCTGCAGCCGGTCCCTGCTGTGACTCCTGATCATCTTGTCATCCGAACGAGTGTCATACCTCCGCGTGTCGTAGCCCTGGTCCCTCCCGTAGCTTCCAGCAGGGCTTCCTCCTCCCCCGCGACCTCTACTGTGCTGCTTATGATAGGGAGGCTCCGGGCTGGATCCACGCTCCAGGGTCCGGCCCCGGCTGCCGTCCCTGCGGTAGCCACTGTCAGAGCTGGGCGATCTCTCTGGGCTCCTGCCTCTACTCCGTTCCCGCCGAGTGTAGTCCTGGCTGCGGTAATCTGGGTCCAGGTAGTCTATCCGGCTCTTGTCGAGGGTGCGGTCATGCTCTCTGTCGCGGGGGTAGCCCAGGCCGCCATTTCCCCGAGGGTAATCAGAGTCTGGGTCACTGTGAACACTGCGGTTATCCTCGGGATAATAGCTGGATATGTTGTAATCACGGCTATCCACGCTCGGGGACGGGGGGCGCTTAAGGACAGACACCTTGCGAGGCCTCTTTACAGTCTGTGGGGAGTGAATGAATAAAATTAGCCCACTGTTACCAAAAGGACATAATCTAAGAGCAGAGATTTATCTTACTATAGGGCTGGACGGTATTGGAAAAAAATGATATTGCATTCTTTTATTTTTTTTCTGTGATATATATTGCGATATGAAAAAAAAATCAATATATTTTGGTAAGAATTAATTATTCTAGAATCATTGGGGTGATTTTGTAGGCGAGTGAACATGCATAGAAAATAATGAACAAATTACAAGCATAGATAAATATAATAGAACAAATATACAGGAGAAATAAATAGTGCTTTATATTTTTCAGGTAAGTCTAACAGTATTCAGGTACAGAAATTGAATAATCAAATGTAAAATAGCACTGCATACTCTTCAATGTATAAATTAAATATAATTAATCTGTGTTAAAGCTACAAAAGTTATTTTTCTCTTTGTCTTTTGTTCATTCATGACACAGAAAGCAGCAGGAATATTAGGCTGCTGTCACTTTAAGACCGAATGCGCAGATCGAAAAAAAATACTGTTACACATCCGGTTTTCTTTCTCAGTTTTTAATTCAAGCCACAAGCAACTGTGTTTTACGAGGATACTCAATGTTTTACGTTAATTTTGACAATTTTTTTGCATGTATGTGTCCGTTCAGGCACAAATAGATGTAGAAGAAAATGGCATTCGGTGTTCACGTGCATCTGCGCGGCTCTGTGTGTGCGCACAGAAAACAGCTGCCCGTTCAGAAATGAGTTTACAATGATTTAAAATCGCTTGAATGTTTAAACTGACAGGACCTAAAATGCATGCAACTGATAAACTTTCATTGTATGATGGTCAAACTTTGCAATTAATCTGAGGATCAGGTGAGTTTTGAACTGTGGTGTCTGGTCCGTACGGATTAACAATCTATAATAGACATCGCACATTCTGCGATGTGACTATTGCGGATGCGCACATCGCGATATCGATGCTAAAACAATATATTGTGCAGCCCTATCTTACTATATATTCATTATTTTAAGCAGGGATCGACTGCAGTACTTTCAATTGAAGGCTGCATGTGAATTAGTTTTAAAATAGAAACCGACCAGGGCTTGGGGCAAAACTACAACTAAAACATTTTTAAAATGTGGGGGGTAAAAAAAAAAAACATTTTGTTTTTTTAAATCTGTTATCTTCATAATAATTATAGAATATAAACTCAGCTCTTAAAAATTATTTAACATGGAAAAAAAAAACATTGAAAATGTAAAAAAACAAAAACAAAAAAACATTTAAAATATTTCAAATGCATCTGAGTAAAGCATTTATGATCTTACATTATTTATGAATTTATGATACCCAACATTACTTTTGTATTTGATGCTGATTCGATTTTATAGGTAACATCCGTAAAATTTAATTAACAGAATATTCATTAATATTCATATTAATTTTGAAACTGATGTATATGACATGAATGGATGGTTAGAAATGTTTAAGAAAAAAAAACTCGAGAACACCATGAAAATAAATTCTAGGAGGCAAAAATTTGCCCCTTAAAAATTAAATAAAAAGTTAATATTGGACACTGCTAACCTATGCTATTAACCAAAGTACGTGAACTTGTTTTAGTAGGCCTCTCATTAAGGTCAACTTGACAAATACTCACTATTTTGGCCACTTTCCCACATTTCCGAAGTGACTGCACAGCAAAAGAATGAGGCACATTATCCATGGTGATGGTGTTGACCTGTATCACACGGTCATTCTCACTGTCCACAAGCAAAACAAAACAAACGTTAAGTCTAAAACATAATACAGACATTCTCTTTAACAATATTATTGGGTTTAATTTTATGCATCAGTATTTATTACATTGATAAATGATTATGAAAAACAACCTTTATTCCCCTTTAGAATAGCATACGCTAATAAAACATGCACAATAACACCAAGGACATTTATTAGGGCAGTAAGCTGGGTGAATTTTGATTTCATGTCATTTTAAAAAGCTCTATGTGAAAACTCGATACTTATTAACCGGCCTATGCTAGTGTAAAATAATGGTTTACCAATACGCTAAACACGTATGCATTAGTAAGGTGAGCAAAGCGTACAAGAGCAGTCCATCGGCCGGGCCTCCTGGCAGCACGTCCGACACAATGATGGACGTCTCTCCGCTCTCCACGTTTGGATTGTCCCGGCCGCCGGACACAGCAATTCCAAAGCCCATTTTAGAGTCCTGCAAAAGAAAGAGAGAGAAATCGCTTTCAGTGTGAAAGTACCACTAACGCATTTCCATAGTCATACATCACAGCTAGCCTGCCCAGGGCAGTACGGTTTAATATTGCTTCATAGAAGCACGCAAACGGCCAGCAGTGTTACACAATCACGTCCGTGTGCTCATAACATAAATCTCTCATAAACGTTGACTGCATGCCACCACAGGGTGGTTTTGCAGAAAGCCATTGCACGCCAAAGCTAATGGAGACATGGTTCCACCTCATTGCTTGGCCAAATAACAACCTGCTGTACCTGCCTCAGAGGAGCGCTGAATAAATAGAGTCTAATGAGTGGGTATCGCTGGCTTGATGCAATCTGCTCCAAATATATTCAGGCCCAATTAAAGCCGGAGATAAAACCTGACAGCACCGAGTGAAACCGAGATTTTAGAGTGTGAAGTTAAGGCACTGACTGACACTGACTCTAGGGGTTATAGTATTTATATTATGGAGTCTTTTTTCCCAAGGAGCACATGTGCTCCCAATTTGAAAAATTTAGGAGCACATTAAAACAAACTTTAGGGGTGCAATTTATCAAAATAACTATAATAAATAATTGAGCAAAATTATTTATTTTATTAGAATAATAATTATATCAATTGTATTAGGGTCAATGACTTGACAGGTCTTTATAATAAAAAACAAAGATATGACTTCCAAAGTATTTAAGGTAGTACAACTAGATCACTTTTATAGAATTTAAAAGGTTTTAATTATATTTTGCCACATATAAAGGTATTTTAAAGATTTTCAAGTGTCAAAAGGTCATTCGGTTTAACCGTCCAAAGGCCAATACGGCCATTTCTTATAACATGATATATCAACATAGTGCAAAATGTTATTAAAATTATTTGTAGAAGTTGTTGCTTTGTTATGAGAAAGAATGTCCGGAAAAATGAATTTCATTGATGTAATTCGGAGTAACCAATATAAAGGGACCATTTTGGATCAAGTCATGCGGTCAGTATCATGTGACAGGATGTGACATCATTCAGACACCTGCAAAGGACCACATGGTCGTGAAGCAAAGTAACTAACTCTCTTTTAACTATTTGAAAAATTAATTTTTTCACTTGCTCATACGCATGTCCCAAAACATCAGGTAATTCGGTATAACCGCTATAAAACATGGAAAATGTTGTAATATTTTAAAAACTTGTACTAAATATAAAATGTTTGATTGTCCTTTTGTTAGCTAGCTAGCAAGCTAGATATCAGCCTTTTAGCATTGTTTGAAAATATCGTCATTCGGTATAACCAAAAGTGTCATTCGGTAAAACCGAAATTTTGGTTAAACTGAATGACTTTTTTGGTGACAAATTTTGTCCATCTTGTAAAAAATGACAAAAGCAGTGTTAATTGATTATAAAAACCACATAATCTCATTAACACTTAATAAAACTTCAAAATTAATTATATCTCCATTACGTTTTTTTACACTTTTAAAAACCTTATTCGTCAATGACCCATTAATATTTTTTAAATATTTCAGCTACAACTGTATTTAATAATTATGTAATCATTTATAGGCCTACTTCAAACTGTATATACACTAATACTAATACTTATTAAGTAAGTAAACAGATTATTGTGCCGAAAAACAATAACTACATTTTTTAAAAGTTGAATTAATTGCCAGATACGGTTTATAATAATAACCAGGAAATAACCAATAATAACCAGGGAAAAACATATGCATAATGCAGTACAAAGGGACTCTTATTTTGTAATGTCTATGCTTTACTATTTCTGGCTGCTCATTCAAAAAAGATGCAGGAGATAAAATTTGCATTCTTACAACCATGAACCATCTACAGCATATTACATAAACACCATAAAGTAAACATTGTAATTCATCAACAGTACATCATAAGCAGTTAGCATTAATTAATTAGCATTATTTAAAACATTATTAGCATAAATGTGTGGTATTCATTGATTGTGAAGTGCTCTGAAACAGCAAGCCTGTAGAACGTGCAACATCGTTGCATTGCTACTTTGAAACATGCAGCTTAATTATCATATTTAATAATCACATTAGGCTGAATTGCGATTCCTGTTTTTTCATCCCCCAAATTATGACCTCTTATAAATAATCAATACGTATCTTATACCATTTAAGATATTTAAGACTTTATGACTTTAAATTTCATAAAACAGAGGACACGCAGGGACTAAATACATTTTACAGTTTGCACACATCTCTTTTTAGTTGCAAACATGAGTAAAATGCTCACACTGGCGAACCCTGATAGATCATGATACGCCATATAAACTCATACTCATTCTAAGTATCCTGTTTTTTCCAAACTTCCCAAAGCTTATATCTTCCCTTTTATGTTGCAGCGACAAGACGAGACAATTCTTATCTGAACCCAGGGATCTGACATGTCAAAGCACTGAGATGTTTTCACAGGATGAGCCTGATACGTGATGGTGGTGATAGTGTCAGTGTGTGTTTGGATAGTGCATGTGAACCCTTGCGATCTGTCACGCGGGAGATAAAAGATGCACATCCTGTTGTGCCTGATGTTGGAGGAAAGAGGAATGGGAGGAAGGAAGGAGAAGATGGGAAGAGAGAGGGGGAGGGGTAACTTCATCTTATAGGCTGAAGCACTTCTACATGGAGAACACAAGCACAAAATGTTTTGATGCTGATAAGTTATCTATAAGTTGTTTATATGCACATGGACAAATATGTCTCATGCAAACACCTTATTTGGAATATCCACTGTTCATTTATACATGCACGTGTCCATATGGATTTAATTATGAAGGTAACAAGAAACTGTTAACACTGTTCATTTACTAAAATGAACTGCAATAAATAGCAAGAGTGAGCATCTCCAGTATTTCCATAACAGAATAGAGGGAAAAGAATGTCCATGTCATATTCCATACTTTTTTTTTGTTTGCATGTTTTTTTTTGTTTTGTTTTTTTTTAAATAATGACTATACATATACACTACCGTTCAAAAGTTTGGGGTCAGTACGTTTTTTAAAAAATAAATTAATACTCAAAAGTGACAGTGAGACATTTATAATGTTACAAAAGATTTATATTGTTTCAAATAAATGTTGTTCTTTTGAACTTTCTATTCATCAAATAAAAAATAAAAAAAAAAAATAATAAAAAAAAAAACATTTTCATCAAGAAAAAAAAAAATGTATCAGCGTTTCAACCGTTTTCAACATCAATAATAATAAGAAATGTTTCTTGAGCACCAAATCAGCACATTAGAATGATTTCTGAAGGATCATGTGACACTGAAGACTGGAGTAATGATGCTGAAAATTCAGCTTTGCATAACAGGAATAAATTACATTTTTAAAAATATATTCAAATAGAAAACAGGTATTTTAAATTGTAATAATATTTCACAATATTACTGTTTTACTCTATTTTGATCAGATAAATGCAGCCTTGGTGAGCATAAGAGACACCTTTCAAAAACATTAATAAATCTTACAGACCCCAAACAGTAGTATGGTCAATGTTAATAGTCAGATATAATCCAAATCAAAGATTATATTCTCCTAGATCCAGCACATTGGTGATGGTGAGTTTGGATCTTGAGCTTGAGGGCATCTGGGGTATTGTTGTGTGTTAGAGGGTCCGGCTACCGCAGGAGGTTTGCTCAGGTCTGTGTGTTAAGAGGGCCATCCATCTGTGCAGCATGTGGCCTCTTTGGTTACAAACATGAAATTTGTTGCTCACAGCCATGCCGCTTTGCAACATTTCTAAACATGCAACTCTTAAACCTGAAGTGGGTAAGCTAGGGTGTGCGTTAGTTTGAGTAGGTTAATGTAAAAGAGTTTCATACCCGCTGTAGAGTCACAGTGTACTGCTCCCAAATCGTCTCCTCCATTCCTGAGCCCTGCATGGAAAAGAGAAAGAAACCACCATTAATCACCAGTCAGGCGTCACTAATGCCAGTATGCTGTGCGGCGTGACATGTAGGGTTGAGTGTTCTATACACAAATTGGTCCTAAATGAAGTGTCCTGAACTAATTATTTCATAAATACATGGATGCACACACAATATTAAAGGAATATTCCTGGTTAAGTACAACTTAAGCATGACAGTATCTGTGGCAATTACTTTGGACACACATAAGCAGCAGTTCTTCCTCCTAAAATAAAGCCATCTCAAAAAATATTCTTTCTTTCATTGATTTTTACAAACTTAGGGTCAAGTCAAAATTACTGTACTTTATGCCACAGATTCTGTCTGTACAGTTTAAAGGTGAAGTGTGTCATTTTTTTAATGTTAAAATACAACTTTTAATGTTAATTTTTTTAATTTACACTACTGTTCAAAGGTTTGGGATCAGCGAGTTCTTTTAAAAAAAAAAAAAAAAAAAAAGTTAATATTATTGTTAATATTATTCAGCAAGATCAAAAGTGACAAGACATTTAAAATGTTGCAAATGATTACTATTTCAAATAAATGCAGTTCTTTTGAACTTTCTATTCATCTAAGAATCCTGAAAAAAATGCATCATGGTTTTCACAAAAATATTAAGCAGTGCAACTGTTTTCAACATTAATAATAATAATAAGAAACGTTTCTTGAACAGCAAATCAGGATATTAGAATGATTTCTGAAAGATCATGTGACACTGAAGACTGGCATAATGATGCTGAAAATTCAGCTTTGCATCACAGAAATAAATTACATTTTAAAATACATTAAAACAGAAACAATTATTTTAAATTGTAATATTTCACAATATTACTGTTTTTAATGCACTTGATCTAATAAATGCGGTCTTGTTAAGCAAGACACTTCTTTAAAAAAACATTTTTAAAATCGAACCGACCCCAAACTTTTTAACATATTTTATTTTTATCTGCGCCAAATAACACACTTCACTGTTACATTGTATATAACCCAGTATATTCCTTAAAATGAGATTATGAAAATGAATATTAATCATCAATCAATAAATGAAGACCCCCCCTCCCCAGCTCTATAGTATCATCCAGAAATACCTGTGAACACCCAGTGAACACCCCATTATTTGGCATGACCAGGTACGTCACTGCGTCAAAATGAGGGTCTACCACATACGGCAGGAGAGTGTGTATGAAGGATGGGCCTGTCATTTCCACAGCTCACTTGGGCGAAAGCACCATTTCTTTATTTTTAAGAATTAGTAATATACATATGAGGACTGAAGCCTATGTAAGCCGATGTCCTTAAACACACTGTGACACCAGAGTCTGTATATCTCTCTTTTTGACACATATAAACAACACACACACACACACACACACACACACAGCTCAAGGGTGTGTTTGTTCCACAGAACAGACAGACGTGCTCATCGATATTGATGATTAACAGGAAAGCAGACACAGTTCAACTCAACCTCAACTAAACCATGCCAACACAAGGTTAAACCACTGCGACTTTGACAGTAGGTCCGGTTAAAGCTTCTTAAAATAGTCGGCTTTAATTAAATAAGAAATCTGTTTGGACTAAACAATATCCTAATCTACACCTGATTCTACTGCCATTAAATGTTTCTCCCTTCCATGTCAAGTTGAGTCAATTTTATTTAAATTGCACTTTTTGCAATACACAGTTTCAATGCAGCTTCAGAAATTCATTATGTTAATTCATACAATGCAGGACTGTAACCACCATTGAGGGGGACAAATCCCCTCCAATAATTGGAAATGACCAAACTGTCCCCTCCAATATTTGATATTTCTTCATGATGCTCTCCATTACACACCGCTGTTAGGATAACAGACAGTTTAAAAAGTTACATTTTTAGGCTGGTCTGCCTCTGCTGTCTAACAGCGCTCGTCAATGTCAAAATGATGGCCAATCAGATCAAAGAAGGCGGGGCTTACTATTCACTGAAGGCAAGTATGAATTCCAAGGCAATGCTTTTAGTTTTTACAGTGAAAGAGTGTGTGTGGTAAGATATACAGTAAGTAGCTAAACACTGAATATTTAACAACTATTTTACAGTTGATATGTTTAATGACCCACAGTAACATACAGTGATGTAAAATACTCAATTTCTCTATTTTGAATTGAAAATGTGCTATCATTTAAATGATATCATTCATAACTGAATGTGATGACTTTTTTTTTTATTTTATTTTTTACATTTTTTGACATATTAGACATACAAACAAGAGTAAGTGTGCGCATATTTTTTAAATAAAATATTATTTGCAAATATTATTTTAAATGGACTACTTCACAACTATAGGCTATAATCAGACCTAGAACTTCTTTTACCATTCTTATTTATTTTTTATTCCCTTAAATCCCTTATAATCCTTTATTTAATTTCTTTAACAATGTTTTAATATCTTCATACCATATAGTCACATTTAGCAGATTAAAGCTGGGCAATAATGTAATTTACATTTTGCAACAAATCAAACAGTTGAGATATGCTATATAGTATATATCGTCCTACGCAAGTATACTGTATGTATGCAGATATACTTATATATACTAACATATCCAACTTTATAGAAATAGCTGGGGGATAATACAGGTATATTTTCTGTATTTAATACAGATTTATTTTCTTAAAATAAAAAATAAGGCAGATGAGATTTGCTATATAGTATGTATCACTTTGCGTGAGTGTACTGTTTACGAATATATGGATATATATGTACGCAGGTAAAATATACATCTAACTGTAATATATCGCTGGCTGAAAATATAGTTTACATTTTTCGACAAAATAACAATCGAGTAGTTAAGATTTGGTATATTGTACATATCGCTTAACATGAGTATACTGTATGTGTCAAGGGTAAGGTTGGATATCCTTATAGTAGTTGTATAATTTGTTATTAATTTGTTAATTAATTTAAGTTATCAATGCTTTATCTGGTGATATTGTTCCTTTAAAAGAACCAGGGCTGGCCAATCACAGCACAGATCAGGTATGACATCACTTTGACGCTAAAACTAAGGACAAAATGGTTTATGTTTAACTCAAACATGTTTTGGTTTTCATTTTCATTTTCTGCAGTTCCTTTTAGCTTTTTCTTACAAACACACACTTCCCCTCATTCTCAGCAGTCCCCGTTGGCGTGCGGCTCTAATTGGAGGATTCTGCCTGCAGATATCTGCCCTCAAACTACAACGGAAGCACACAATTAGTGTGGACATGTGCATTTGTTGGGCTCTCCACAAGCGCTCGGATAGTGCGCTATGCAGCAAATAAAACTAATCTACAGAGATAAAGTAAATAAAGGGCCTGATGCTGATAAGCTAAGACAGCTCTCCTTCTCTCCGCCTGTGCTGGGCTGCTTTCTGTGGGTGGCTAGTGGAGATATTGTTCATAAGACGGTGATGAGAAAGACAGATAGCGAGAAAGCTAAAGATGCTGCATCATTTGAAGGCAGTTCAAGCTACTTTTACAAAGCACTCACCTTCTTGTTCTGGAAAATGATGGACAGTTTCATAGCGAAAAGGAAAATTACAAAGCTGCTCGCATCATAAATCAAGACAGGCCCCGCAAGGGCTTTGCAAATGTTATGATAAACAACAATTATGAGTATTTCCTGTTAATCTAGTTTGTCCGACCAAGTTAATGAACAACAGTGCATTATTAAAGTAACAGTTCTCCACAAAAACGAAAATTCACATAGATTCATTTAGAAAAATCATTCATGTTATTCTAAATGTGTCTTTCTTCTGCACCAGTTTTGATGTCAATGACAAGAAATATCATTGGTCTTAGGATGATCTTTACTGACATCAAAGCTTATCTGAACTCACACAAATGAGATTTGAGAGCTGCGGAAGTGGGGAAGGTTTTCAGCCAATAAAAATGTACATTTCAGTTTGGTCATTTTCAGCCATTGTATGACTTCAGAGGAGTTATTTAGTAGGGCTGGACGATAATGGCCTAAAATCAAAACCTCGATTAATTGAACATTTTACCTCAATTACGATTAATGAACGATTATTTTGTTTCGTTTGTTTTTTTTTTTTTGTCCTCGTAGTTCACTGACAAGGTTTGTGCTGTAAATATGCTTGACTATTAAAGGTGGGATATTTTTTCCTAGTGAAAGAGTGATCTGACTTAACAGCTCACTTTCAGCAGTTATTTTATTCTAATCTACTTTAGTGATAAATCGCAGGACAGCGCAGACAACTAGTTTCTGCGTTCCTCTCTGTGGAAAAGTTTAGTGAAGACGCAAGGCTCACCGCTCGCGCGCCGTCTCTGTGTGTTGACTCGGCGTTCACCTCCGTGTTTCTTTCATGCCACTGACTGGACGGGGCTCACGTGGCTACACACGCGGTAGTATGTTTTTAAGGGGGAAGTATTAACAGTATTAAAAAACTGAAATAACCGACATGGGAAAATTACGTCGTTTAGAGTTTCTGAATTTCGGTTTCGATTACTTTTCGATTAATCGTCCAGCCCTATTATTTAGAGAAACTGAATCATATGGGCTGCTATTATAACATTTATAAAGTCATTGTTAGAGTTGGACAGGCCTCATCCTTATAGAGTGCTGCAGGTATGATCTATTTTTGTAGGCCAAAAATGGATATGAGCATTTTAGCACTTCCGGTTCCATCTTCTTGAGTTTTTTTAATATGTTTTTGGTTTAATGACTGAAATAAGGTCTGTAGCATAAGCTCAAGATATTTTGATGTAAAATACATCAGTAACAATCCCTAGTTATTTAATTAAAGCTTTTATTTGTCTTGAAAAGGGCAGTTGCAAAAAAGTGGCTAAATAGGACTACAGAGGTTGTTGGGGAAATTAAACGTTATCACACAAACAGAAAACTCATCTAATAACTCAATATAACCCTTGTGTTTATAACTGCACTTTTGCAAAGTATTCTAACTCAAACTTTAAGGAAAAAGTTTGTGTCTAGTTCATTTTCACAGAGAACGCATTTTTTGCATTCCACTGCGCTGATTTTCCATTGTTTTTCTATGTAAACATGCGCCTGACGGACGTTTTTGACTGTTGCGCTCGCACCTTTGCAGCATTTCGTACATGACGCAGTGTTATAAACACACGGCACTCAAGTTAAAAGAAGTTCAACTTTTAAAAGAACACACCTCTAGAAAAATAGATTTATAGATCTGTGCCTTTGTTCACAGACCCTGTGTTCTATAATAATCCAAAAGCCATCGGGTTTCTGATGAGGTAACCAGGGTGAAGCTAACTTCCAGTTTGGCCTACGTCATCACTGCAACACTGTACTGCATTGAAAAGAGCGATTAGGATATTCTGCAAAACATTTCAAAGAAAGTAACAGATTTAGAATGACACGAGGGAAGGACATGAGAGTCCTTCAAAGCTTCATATACCTGGGTTTCTGTCTAAATGCATTGAAAAACTCCTATTGCACGTTCCAGAAATGTTGAGCCTTGGTTCTCATGCTGCCGACACAGGTTCAAGCCTGATCTCCCTCTTCAAATTAATAAAATAAAATTCCATCTCCATCTGTCCAATAAAGCAAATCCAAGCCCAAAAATACAAAAAAAAATTTCTGACTGCTATGCTTAAAACGTCTCCACAGGAAGCTGTCACCCATCTCTCCTGAGAACTAACCTAAAAACCCTCCAGTCTTATTTAGTAAACTCCTCACAACAAAGTCAAGACTCTCCTCTCTCTCCGGCTCGGCTCAGTCTCAGAGGGACGGGACCCCGTAAGCAGCTTGTGAGGAGGACCCTGCTGTTCCCAATAAGCTGAAATGCGTTGTTTCCTGTCGACAGGCCCATCAGCGTGAAGCCGTCCACACCACACAGACCGGGGTGAGCAGGGGTGCTGGGACAGCATGTAAACTCAACCTGCAAATCGCAGCTAGTCATGTTAACATGTCTGAACAGCCTGTCCACACAAGCAGATACAACAGGTTAGACGTGTGACAAGGAGGAAGAGTATGTGGCGCACACACACCTACACACACTACACCCACATACCCACTAGAGCAGTAAATCGGCCGCCACACTTCTCAACAGAACACAGGAGCAGGAGCAAAAGCAAAGGCATTGTATAATGAAAAAAGACCTCTATATGACAGGGAAGTCCTAATTGCTATTTATTAGTGGTCAGCCAATATAGGGTTTTTTTAATGGCCAATGCTGATATCTAGAGAGCGGGGCGGTCAATTAGAATACTTATAAAACTTAATGATGACAAATGCAATGTTTCTAAAACTAAAATCAAACAGAGTTATTTTACACAATATTCACTGAAAATGTTTACTATCTATTGACAAGGCTATTGGTGGGTTTTTGATACAAGAATGAACAAATACATCTGTAAATCAGCCAAACCGACATGATCAAGATCAGGCTGGTAATATCAAATTGGCTCATTAATTGGCCAGAACAACAATATATCTGTCTATCAATAATTTTTTGGGCTGCCCCCTAATAGTCGATAAGAAGAGACTTGGTCGACTAAATTTTAATTAGTCAGTTAGTTGCAGAAAAAAAACTCCACAGGAATTGGTGATGTCACGCAGTGACAGATCTTTAACACAGCTGGTCCATGCGGTAAAATGTTGGGCAGAAAATCTAAAGTGTGGGAACATTTCAAGATGGAAAAGAATGACCACAAAAAAGTGACAAGCGTCCTCAAACATGACTAAAAAAATGTAAGTAGTAGCCTAACGTATAGCCACTTTACATGGCCGCTCACTCTAACGTTAACTTGAACCTAGATAAATGTGCGCTAATATTAGGCGCATATCCAAGTCTTTGAGTGGAAGTGAGTGTGTTTAAGCTAAATTAGTATTGCGCTTACTGCAGAACTTGTTTAATTTATACTACGGGGCTGTTGAATGCTCGTATCTGATTGATTGACCAACGTTCTTTAAGGTCTGCAATTACTGTCAGGGAAACGCACGGCTAAAGTAGTTCTAGGTAGGTCTTGACTGCATTGCAGTTCCATATAACTGCGTTAATAACCATATCAATGGTATTAGTCTGCTATCAAGGCTCAAGCCTCTGTTACTAGTTCTGAAATGATGTTTTGGAATTAGCAACGGAGGCTTGGGATGAGATGTGTAAGAAATTAGTCCCACACACAAGAGTCTTTTAAGGACAAAAACCTGACAAATGTCTTGAAATACAATATCGGAACAGTGTCTTGAGGTGTGGTAACCATAGTATAAGCGGAATAATTGACTTGGAGCCGTTGAATTCTTAGAAAATAAGCTCCGCTTCGTGTCCTGGCCACATTACCACCTCGGATGTGCATTATTTTCTAAGAATTCAACAGCCCCTCATCAATTAATCCATCCTCGTCCACGCCACTGGAACTCATCTTTTAAAAAGCTGGCTTTCGTTGTGAGCAAGACACGGAGCTCACTTCTCCCCAACAATGTGGACAAACTCGTGTTCCTTTCTCATAATATAAGAAGACTGAGATCGGAGTGACATTGAGTCAGGTATAGTCTAATTGTCTATAATCCTGTAGTGTTTCAGTTTGCTGTTATTTATTTATTTATTCATAATGTATATTAATTTTGTTTGTTCTGACCTGTTTACACTAATAGGCCTATTTCTCTATTAAGTGTTTCAATTTGGTGTATATTTGTTTGTTTAAAATTTATATTTATGTCCTACATTTAAAAAATATTTTCATTATAAGGATGTTATTTATATTATAGGCTATTTATTTAGTTTGCGTTCTGATCTCAGAATTTAATTTTAATTTATATTTTAAATGCTCATTATTATGGTTTAGTATTTCTCCCACTACTAATTGACTAATGGCTTAAATGAACGGCTAACAGTCAACTAGGAAAATCTTCAGTCGGGGGCAGGTGAACGATATAAAAAGACCAACAAGTTCACAAAACATCACAATGCCAATGCACAAAGAATAATACTCCCAGAAATTACACAGCAATTTTACACACTAGTGCTGGTAAAGATAAAATAAAATATAATATAGTATTTATAAATATCCACCTGGTCTGAAAGAAGCCTTTTAACTTAAGCCATTTCAGAGAAAAAGCACACACACACACGTACATTTTCTCTGAAATGGCTTAAAAGGATCTTCAGAGTAGATTAAGTAGATTACAATTGCTTAACCCTTAAACAGGCAAGAGTGGAAAATGATCAGCAAAAAATCATTTCATGTCACTTCTTATATCATCTGGACTTAAGTAAAACATATCCAAAGGAATTTTTGAAATATTTGATGTAGTTTGGATTTTATGAGTTGTATCTCCCAGGATACGTTTCCCTATTAGGGTATAAAAAAAAAAAAGGATTATCCACAGTATTGAATTGTGTCTCAAGGTAAACTGGGCTCCCTGTACTGGTCATTGCACCATGGGCGGACATGTTGGCTTTAGGTCAAAGTGACAAAACGAGCACAGAAAACTTTAACCATGTGACCCACGTACTCCAAACAGACTCAACTTTGATGATAACTGAATTTGGATGAAAAATTATTTCTCATGCCTCCTACAAGAGACTAAAAATTATGTATCCTGCAGTACACGTTGCCTGTTTAAGGGTTAATGTACCAACTAAAACACATCTATTTAAAAATAATCAATGCATTTTTTCTAAACTAAATGAATACGAGAAACATTAAATTAGTGTTACCGCGATACCAAGTCAGTATTGAAATTTTAAAAATGTGACGCTTTGAGCGCTGTTGAGGGGATTCATAAACACCTCTGATTGGCCATTGTGTTTACACGCTCAACATATATGTCTGTGATTGGCTACAATGATCAACACATGGGAGCATTTGAAAGCACGCGGAAGTGTTTGAATTTAAAAGCGTTTTGAACGCAGGAGAATTTGAAAGCAGGACTGGTCCACTGATAGACGCCTGCTTTCAAACGCTCTGTATGTATCTTTGTAAGCGCTCGGTAAAGAGCGTCATTGATGTCTATTTTACAACATTCTTTTGAAGTGTTGATCATTGTAGCCAATCATAGACATACATATTGAGCATGTGAACACAATGGCCAATCAGAGGTGTTTACGAATCCGCTCAACAGCGCTCAAAGCGTCACATTTTTTAAATTTCAGTACCGACTTGGTATCACGGTTGGTACTTTTGACAACACTACATTAAATATCTAATTATTTTGCACCAATATAACAATACATAGTAATAAACAGCATAAAGTTTACATATTTTACTTGCCACAAGAAGAAGTAATTAATCATTGAAGTAAAGTGTTTGAATTGATTTAAACTGACAGTTTGAACAGATTCACAAATAATAACTTAACTTACAAACTATAATGCCAATTTTGCTAATTAATTTTAAGAGATCTATTAAAACATCTGTCTTAACACTCTCATATTTGCGAGTTGTGAGACAAGGTGGATTGTGAAATTAGTCTAATGGCATTAGTAAACTTGATAAAAAGCACATTTAAATAATTGCAATATTCATAATCCTGCTTAACTTCATTGCTAAACCACTGTGAATATTCAACACATCACCCAGCCCACACACACGCACATCAATTCTCACACACCGTTATGCCAGTCACTCTAAAAATACGCCTCACACCTGAGGGATACAGAGACCCAAACACCTGCTCCCCTCTGCCTCTCACAGTAATGACCGAAGCAGAAATCCCAGACAGAGAAAGAGTTTAAACAGCACGGCAGATGGATCAACAGAGGCAGTGCAGCCGCTGCCAGCAAAAGCTACGCTATGCGACAGGAGCCAGTGAAGTCCACACACACACACACACACACACACACACACACACCTGCATTACCAGCTCATTATTGCACATGCACGTCAAGTAGGATGCTTCGTTATGTTGCAATTAAACATTCAATCGGCGGTTTAACGTTCCACACGCTTCACGATCATTATCATTCATTCGCAAAGTTTTATTTCAAAGCAACATCAAAGCCAGAACTTTCCCCAAGAACAAACAAGCCACAAACCCAAACGCTAGGCTAACATACAACACAAAACATCACGATATTCACAACAAAAACTTCACAATCACAAAACACGCCCACTAACGCGATACAAACCAACTCTGTACAAATCAAGCCACGAGATCTCTACTGCGGGATCTAGGTAAGGGGGGTAGAAACACGACAATCTTCTCTCTAAGGTGGCAGCTGATGGAAGGGTTTATCCCTGGAGGATCAAGCCACCGCGAGCGCCTTTTTTCCCATCCCCACCAGCAGTTTGAGCAGGCATGACGCATGCCTGGGTGAGAAGAAGATGATGAAGCTGTTCCTTAGCTCCTCGGACTCCCCCCGCACCTCGATTCGCGCCCCTCCGCGCCGCCTCCATCTCTGGGCTCTCTGCAGGCGCACGCAGCAACCAAAGGGGAGCCAGTTCACACTCATCTCTCCCCATGGCCACCCGACCTCCAATCTAATTAAGCTCTGAGGCGGAGAAGATTAGGCACCCGGAGAGAGAGGGAGAGAGAGAGAGAGGGACTATAAATAAGACTCACGGAGCCACGGCGAGTCCTGAACGACTGAACGGCGCGTGCCCACTTTCGGCACAGCACCGTTTTCATGTCTGCGCTCGCTCTCTCTCTTTCTCGCTACGATTCTGCCGGCTCCTTTTCTTATGTAATCCTAATACACAACTGGCCTACATTTACACACACACACACACACACACACACACACACACACACACAGATCAATACCTACATATTTAGGTGTATACAGATGGAGTGAGTACAATATTAACGTATGCACACACACACTCACTCCTAAGAAATCCTAAGAGACTGCAGTTATCTGCAGGACAACAGTGTTCACTTTAATATTTCAACATTGCGCACTGCTGAGGAAACTTTGCAACGTTTTTTTTTTAAAGCTTTACCTTCTACTTGCATTTGCATTCTTAGCATGTAAGTCTTTATGCTATCTATTAGTGATGATATAATTATTATACTTGATATAAATTATTTAACTATTAATATAATAGTTTCTACTCCAATTCAGTGTTAAAATATAAACAACTAATCGATAAAATCGATAATGAAAATTGTCGACAACGAATGTCATTATCGATTAGTCGCGTCTGCCCACTGTGCATGGAAAACTTCTGCCAATCGCGTCAAATTACAGCACTGAATAACGCATTTCTATGGACAAAATGCATACAAAAATTGTGAGGAAACAGAGTGAGCTGCTGTGGGAAAGGTACGTGATCCAAGGTGCCCAAAACATGAGAATTCTTTATTTTAAGCTTCAAGCTAATGCATTAGCGTAATGTTTAACATGGCTTGCCCTATCAGGTGCTTTGACAGATGTGCGTGTGCTGTTTAACGTTTCCTTATCGCAAAACTTTCATTTTACAATTATATCCTTATCTGTAAGTGTTTCAAATTCATACAAGTATTTCCATTTTGCATGAAGGCTCGTCCTGACAGTCTGCGTTAACTTCAAACTTTACTGAATGAGAGCCGGCGCAGGCATGCGCATCAAACAGACGGGCTGCATTAGAGAGGAAGACAGTTAAAATTCAGCGCAAAAATATTCATTTTGCTGAAATATCTGTTGTTGGACGTTAAATTTAGGTTTAAAAGTCAACATGTAATTCATGTATTTTATGAGAGTGGTAACTGTAAAGGGATAACAGCGTGTAATTGAATATAAATGTAAGACGTTTCTTACATTTACAGGATAAAGAAATGACAGTAACTATAGTGAAAGTGTGTGTTTCTGCAGAACATTCCTCTTATCTGTAAACACTAAGTTTTTGTTTTTTTCTTTATTATTATCTTTATTTTTAATGGAGGGATTTAAACTTTTTGCTTTATAGCTCTTTTGCAAATAGCATAGATATAGATGTATTCACTGTTTTCATAGCATTCAGTTGGCACGTTTGTTTGAAAGACAGCATTGGGCAGGATGTGGAATAGTGCATTTTGTCAATAAAATAAAAATAAAATAGAAAATTGGTCTTTTTATCCGATTAATCGAAGAAATAATTGGCCAACTAATCGATTATCAAAATAATAGTTAGTTGCAGCCCTAATAAACATTTAAACTTTGGCTGTAATAGAAACTTGTTTTCACAGATTATATTTAAACATGAAATAATGAAGACAACAGGTCAAATAAAAAAATAATGAATATGTATGTAATTATAAGTGTATATAGCAAAATGCTCCTTCTCTTCAGATTGTCAGAATTTGAAAGTCCAGACTTTGTTTTATATCAAAAGTAACAAAGCACAAAGCTTATTTCAGTTATTGAATGGGAGGCGCGATACAAATAATGTTTAGTGAAGTTTTGTTTATGCATCTCCTGAGAACAGTATAGACTAAAAGTGACGTTTAAACATGTTTCGGCCAAAACCGAAGATTCATTTTTGGACAAATATTTTCGGTTGCCAAAATGTTAGTGCATCACTACTATTTATGTCTCAAAACAAAATATGGCTTATTGCATTTAGGTGGGATACAAACCTGAAATCCCTCACAAATTTATGTTGCAACCCTGTAAAACTATTGATTATTCCTAATGCCACGATACATTTCAGGACGAAAACGTTTAGCTGGGAGATTGAGCACTTTCTCGGTTACTGATTTAAGCACCTATGGACACCAAAACGAAATGAGGAAATGGTGGAAAGTAATGCCCTCTGATCTGATCTCATCAATTTCCCAGCATTCTCTTGATGATGTAGGCTTGATGTCACTGTCAAATCTGACAGAAATTAACTTGTACAGCTGGGTTTGTAAATATAATGTGTCATGTGAGTAACACAGCATGATGGGAATTCCAGGTAAGACAATAAAAGATCATGAACCAGGCACTCTTGACATGGTCTCTCTTAGCGGTGAAAAGAAGATTAGAGGGTTTTACGGCCACTAACAATCTCCTGCCGTCAGAGTCCATACTAGCACGACCCCTAAAGATGATAATGACCCACTGACGTGCCCAGCAGCTAATACACACACTCTAACATGCTTGACCTGGCCAAGAAGATGTTAAATTCACCTCTCTCAAACAGATTCAGAAGAGCGCACACATATTTGCTGTACTATTTAAATATACAGGCCAAGGCATTTTCACATCAGACACAGATAATTAATGATTATGAATTCACATGTTACTTCAAAAATTATATAAATGTTGTGTACATATACATTTATGATGCACATTACCTTTCAAAGGTTTGGGGTTGGTAAGTTTTTGAATGTCTTCTATGCTCACAAAGGCTGCATTTATTTGATTAAAATACAGTAAACATTAATATTGTGAAATATTATTACAATTTAAAATAACTGTTTTCTATTTGAATATATTTTAAAATGTAATTTATTCCTGTGATGCAAAGCTGAATTTTCAGCATCTTTACTCCAGTCTTCAGTGTCACATGATCCTTCAGAAATCATTGGTGCTCAAGAAACATTTCTTATTTTTATCAATGTTGAAAAAAGTTGTGCTTAATATTTTTGTGGAAAAATGTTTTTTAGGATACTTTGATGAATGTTAAGCTCAAAACAACAGTTTTCATTTGAAATAGGAATCTTCTGTAACATTATAAATCTCTTTACTGTAACTTTTGATCAATTTAATGCGTCCTTGCGAAATTAAAGTATTTCTTTAAAAAGAAAAATGTTACTGACCCCATCTGATCACATATATAATATTTAATGATTTTAAAAAAAGTTATTCAGCCAGCAACAGATTTTTTTTTTTTTTATCAATTACAATACTGTAACCTTTATACATTTGCAACTTGCACACTGTTTGTTTTATAAGAGCACTGGGCCAGATGTGAAATATCTGAATAATCAACAGATTAATCAACAAAGATCAAATTAGTTGTTAGCTGAAGCCTTACATATTATAAATTTACATTTACATTCATGCGTCTGGCAGACACTTTGATCTAAAGCAACTAACACTGAACACTATGCGTTCATTTATTTCCTAAGAATCAAACCCATAACCTTGACGTTGCTAGCACCACAGAAATGTGGTCAATTATTACAATAACAGCAACAATGTGTAATCAAGCAAGCTGCTCTATGACAAACATGATACAAGTGGTTCATTTGTATTAACAGTACTGACACTAACATGTGACCAAAAAGCAAAAAGGCCTTGACATCATTCCGATGAGAAAACAATGAATCCCCAACACAGGAGACTTACTGGAGCACAGTCACTCTTTTCTCAGAACACTGGGGTGTAAAAATAGAGCGAGCAAGTGCTCACACTTCTAGAGAAAGCAGCACAGGGACAGACATCCACAAACTGATGCTCTTTGTTTTCTCCACTGGACAGGCAGTCCTCCAAAATAAAGCACTAACTGTCCCAGAGAACAACTCCAACAATGGATGGAAAAAGAAAGTCTTTGTAATCTAGATTCTTAGACAACCTACTCTGGGGAGTGACACTGAAAATGTAATACAGAAATCATACAGTTTGACTTTTGGAAGAATAAATATTTATATAAAAAGAAATACTTACAGCTGACACTCCAAATATGAAATATGGTTTGTTAGCACAAGTCACAATGAAATCAAAATGGACAATTCTTATTTTTGATGGAATATCGTGGTATTTATTATATATGATTTATCCGTATCCGTTTTTTTAATTCATGTGCCCTCATAATCCTTTATCAAAATAACTTCCCCCTCCCTCTTGCAGCAACATCTCTTCTCCGATGAGGTTTTTTTCAGCATGAGGGCAGGACGACCTGTCACTCACGTGAGGTCACAGCATTAGCAAACAACAGTTTTTCTTGTTAGAGAAGCAGTTGACTCAGATATATGTCAGAACAGGGAAGAAAAGGCTATCACAGCTTCCATTTCATGCTGACTTTAAGTACTAGAAAAAAACACTTCCTCTTTGTGATGTAGCCTAATGTTCATTTACGTTATCAACCAGTTTTACTTTCATAATGTGGAGTATTTCTGTGAAACAGAAATATTCAAAGACAAAAAAGGAAGATTTTATCCATCAAGAATTGATTGGATCATCAAAAATAATTTAAGAGTTGACAAATTTTATATATATATATATATAGTAATAAACGCAACTTTCAAGTGGAATTGATTGACAGATAAACCTCATGCTACTATTTCAGTGTTGTTAAGTTGTGGATATTTTCAGCAAACAGTTTGCTTTGTACATTCAGTTTAACAGCATTAAAGAGGGCAGATGTTATCATTCAACTGAACTGTGTATATTCATTTTAAACACATTCATCCACGCAATAAATGCAAGTCCCTCAATGCCAGCGGTTTTATAGCGTACTTAATTCAACTGCTCAGTGCTCAGGAAATGTTAATGGTATGACCCATTTCAGGGTTATGGTATAAACAATATAAAATCAGTATGTGCTTGAAATGCATCTTCATATTTACAGTTAAAGCTTCATATTACGGGTTGACTACTTTCTTTGACCCCCACAACATCTTGTTTTGATGTCATACATGGGGATTATCATTTTAACTTCTGCTTTAAAATGGTAAGCAATCAGTTGTTTTTTGTTTTAGAATGTAATGTATATTTTTAACCCTTTTTTTACACATAATGTATAGCATAGCCTACATAGATACATTCACTATATTTGTTTTCATAGCCTTTATACATTGTTTGGAGGACAACATTGGGCAGGATGTGGAATATTTTTTTTTTTTAAATAATGGATTAAAGGTGCAATATGTAAAATTTTCTGTCCGCTAGAGGCCTATTCAAAACAAAGGCGTAGCTTGATGACACCAAGTTTGAGCGCGGAATCTTGGGACATGTGGTCTTCACCTCACAGCCGGTGGAAAATAATCGGGATAGGACTCGGGCAGAAATCATGTTCATGGATGTGATTATTAATGTTACTGTAGTATGAAGCAGAGCAGGGCCGAGTGTTGTGGGAGCTGAACGAGGCCGCTGGAGCGACTGTGCAACACACGCTGCGAGCAGCAGAACTTTTATTATGCCACAGTCGCCGCTTCCACTTTTCCGGTCATGAGTATGAGGTAACGCATCTCTGTTTATTATATTAGATACATTTGAGTGTGTTGAAAATGATGTTATAACGTTACTCTGTGCCTTCGCTCAGTGGCTGCTGCGAGACACTTGTTACACACTGCAGTAAGCTAGATCGATTTTAGAATATCATATTAAATGCTGGATGGCTTGTGTTGATAAATGGCATGCAATTAATTTTAAAATGTATTGTATGATGGAGAAAATGCTGTATTACTGTTACTAAAAATAAAGCTGCATCTGATTATGCTATGTTAGCTACTTCACAAAATAGTGTTTTTCTCTGAGGCATGGTAAAGCATGGTACTCGCAAAAAATCAAGAAAATTAGATTTAAACAATAAGACTAAACGTGTTGAGTTTTATAACAATAATTAGTTTTCTGTCTATAAATATATCAAAACGGTTGTTCCCTTGTCTATTAAAACATGTAATATATTAAAGCGTCTTTGGTGTTTCCATGGTTTCTACAAAATAAAACCGGAAACCGAGGATAACGCGGGTATGACGCAATTGACAGGCGACTCCTCACACGTCCCGGAGCCTTGGTTAAAATTGCACTTTTCTCAAGATTTACAAATAGTTGGAAACATTTGGGATATTGTAAGTACTCAAGTGAACAAAATATATAACACTGGCCTAGTGGTTTTTGGATATTTTACTGCAAAATTCTTACATATTGCACCTTTAAATGTAATTAATTTTTTTAATTTAAAATATACATTTTTAAGAATTTTTCATCCGATTAATAGAAAAATAATCAACAGATTAATCGATTATCAAAATAACCGTTAGTTGCAGTCCTATTTCAGTGATATAGTGGTAAAAAAAACAGCACCTTTAAATGCAGATAAATCATTGTGTGAATGATGTAAATGGCCGCAAACGCCCTTCACATTTGTACAGTGCAATTTAATATAAATGTATTTTCGACACCAGACACAGTCCTCTCTGCATATACCATGACTTATAACAAGCTCAGAGAAATAACCTGCGTTCCTCTGTGAATTCAGAGTGCTTCGGCTAGAGCTGTGAGCAGACTATTAGCACATGATTAAGAGTCTCCTTGAAATTTACTGTCACTTTCCATATGGTTCCTCCTGTAATAAAACATTTCCCCCTTTCTGCACGTTTCCTTAAATAAAAGACATTTCCTATTTTAGCACCTAACAGCCCATAATGAATTATGAAACTGTACAATTAATGCTTAAAACAGTTATGGTACAGTGTGATAAATGTAACAGCATTAATCTAGAGGGGAAAAAAACATCTAGTTTAAAATCATACACTTCTGTTTAAAAGTTTGGAATCGATTTTATTTCTTGAAAAAAATTATTTAGCAAGGATGCATTAAATTGATCAAAAGAGACAGTAAAGACATTTATAATGTAACACAAGATTTCTATATTCAAATAAATGCTATTCTATTAAACAATCCTGAAAAAAACAAAAACTTTTTTTTGACAAAATATTAAGCAACACAACTGTTTTCAACATTGCTAATAATAAGAAATGTTTCTTGAGAATCAAATCAGCATATTAGAATGATTTCTGAAGGATCATGTGACACTGAAGACTGGAGTAATGATGCTGAAAATTCAGCTTTGCATCAAATAAATAACATTTTAAAATATACTGAAATAGAAAACCATTATTTTAAATTGTAATAATATGTTTGAATATTACTGTTTTTACTGCATTTTTGATCAAATAAATGCAGCCTTGGTGAGAATAAGAGACTTCTTTCAAAAATATTTAATAATCTTTTCGACTCCAAACTAATAGAAGGGCTTTTTTTATTTACTTTTATAATGCATGGTCCTGATCTTAGTGTGCACGATTCATATATGCACATTATTGAAAATTTATTTACTTGCTCTGCCTCTGAAACTATTTTGTCAGCCGACATCATATGATCCAACTTCCCTCCTATGCACTATGTCCTGTAATTTCTTCACTTTTACTGTCAATAAAATGCCAAAAAGCCTTAAAAAAAAAACTGTAAAAAAAGAAGAAACACGTTAATTATATTGCAAGTGTGCAATATAATAAATACAAAAACTGAACTCAACATGCAACTCAAAACACGATTAAGGCTCGGATCAGTTGACATGAAGTGAATCAGCACTGTTCTCAGAAACTAACGCATTAAATCTACGCTCCACTGCCATGTTCATGTCTTATTAAAAGTTGTCTCCAACCACTCTAAAATATTCAACAGTCAGAAAGTATGGAAAAGTGTCAGCATTTTTACTAACATCATCAGAGCAAAGCTTAAAAATAGATAGAAAAACAGGCTTAATACTTCGGCATGTTCTTAGGAAACACTTCAGAAAGTCGAGATCCATAGTGACACTTCTATTAGACAATAAATCAAGATCAAAGCACAGAAAAACAAGCACATTACCCAAGTCCACATCCACTTCCCGCGTCCTAAATCAGATGACCCTGTTCTGTTCCGACTCATTTAAAGCGCCGTTTCATCTTCAAAGAGAAACAAATCAAGCCGTTTTTCCTCCATCACCAAACTAGTGAGCGAAACTAAACCATACCCAACTTTTACCATCCGGTTATGAGGCTTTAACTGCAACTGTGTCAACTACATCTAATTGATGATCGTAAAGAGGGTCAGTGTGCATCTCAGACGGGGATCCGGTGTTCTGTAGTAGGGCAGGAAAAGGCTGGCACATCTAATCCGTGGTGTGGGATAAATCTTTATTTGGATGTGTGGATGGACCAGGCTCATCTGTATATCACAGTGAATTTCTTCAAGCAGCAGGAAGGGCTGACGTTGAGGGGTGTCAGTCATAAAAACACGTCCAAACGGCTACGAGAGATGAGACAAATTCTTCTAGTGCCACTCCTTCCGCTAATAATACGACAGCTACCGATGCCATCCCAGCTTCCGTGTCATTACCGAAGGGATGACACCTCACTTAACTGAGTCCACTCCTGCTATGTGAAGTAAACGATACCCTGAACAGGTTTCTGGCATTGGATGTTGAAACGTTATACACACACACACAGACTTAGCATCTCAGAATAGCAACACCACTATAACCGATAATTGCCTACTATGCAGCCAGAGGCATGTTAAATGGCGAGAGAGACGGTCATTGAAAAAAAGATCATGTAAACTGGGTAAAATAGGGCCTTATGAAATCTATTTTTTCTCAAGTTCCATTTTTTCAGTTTTATTTTTTATTATTTCTTTTATTTTTTTTTTTCATTTTAATTTTTTTGGGGATTTTGGATGTTAAATTAAATTTTAGTAATCAAAGACATGTCTAATTAATTGAAATAAAAAAAACTTTCAGGCAGCACCACCTTGTGGTCCAAAGTTATAATGAAATTTCCAAAAATGCTAATAACTTTTGATCATATTAGCCTATTGTAATGGAACTTGTCTTAATAGACTCCTTGGGTCATGCCATAGTCGGCCAAACTTCCTGTCTGCCATTTTGATTTTCTTTAAAAACCTACTTTTACAAACGCCTCCTAGACCGTTTGCCGATTTTCACCAAAATCAAATCGTATCATCTTCAGACCATGCCGGCAAAAAGTTATGGATTTCGTGTCAATAGACGAAACCGTTTTCGTATACCGCATCAACAAAGTTGATGGCAAGACGCCAAAACGACTCTGAGGCTGTATCTCTGCAATGCTTTGGCATATTGACACCAAACTTTGCATATGTCATTGTCACCTCACTCTGACCACACCACATCAATGTGGTCACAGCGCCACCTATTGGTCGAAAGTGATAAACCATTAAATCATATTACCAGTGACTGTATTTATAATTTTTCAGCCATTTTGCCTAAAATCATCTTAATATGTCTTTAATTTCTCATTGTTGCAGTTGGTCTGATGCTCCCAGCCATGTTGGCATGACTCAGGGCTCGTTCACACAGAACACGTCTAAAAACGCGAGACGAAGCACTCAGGAATGGTTTTTAAAAAAGCGCAGCACAGAACGCGAGGGTCTCGAGACGCGCTTTTGAGATGCGATGCAATAACGGCAATAACGAACAAATAAAATATTTGCCACGCCAACTTGCTACTGTAAACAGAAGCTCGCAACGCTTGCCCACCTCCGAGTTCTTCTGATTGGTCCACTGTTTTGGAACTGACATTGATTAGCGGCACTGTGTGTAAAAGTTGAAATTCTTTTAAAAACGCGCCGCTGCAAAAGACGCGAGACGCGAGCATAACGGTCATGCACTTTGTCTAGCGCGTTTACATGTTTAGAAAAACAATGGAAAAGTAGCGCATTGGAATAGTTCTGTGTGGGCGTTCTGTGTGAACGGCCCCTTACCGTGCCTTCTTTGTGCTTGGGCCCCTTAATTGCTGCTTGCAGCTATATTTATTATTATTATTACTTTGAGAAGTACATTCTACTGTACAATAGTAATATATTTCTGTCACAGATTCTAAAAGTTAAACCAACTTTTATGTTGTAATGAAGACCTTTGATTTTCTTGATGATATTTTTTTCACAATAAATGGTGAAATGGTCATGAAGATGTGTTCATGTCTTCATATAGTGAAATGGCAGATTCTGAGCTTCACATGTACTTGAATATGTTTTAGATGAAACTGCGCCACTCATTTGTAGAACATGTAGACTTCATATTCTTTATGCAATCTTCTCAGACACTAGTCCATATCCCGGTTTGAATAAGTGTACAGCACTACTTTTGATTTATTCCCCCAAAATTTGCCAAATTCCATGACATTCTGCATTATACAGTAATTTTTATGATTGGATTCCGCGATTCTGTCCACCTTTTACGCATTGCGTAAATCATAGGGCTCTAGTAAAATGTAAATCAGCTCATGAAGAGGGAGCTCCTCCTGGCCGTGTATCAGTCATGTCCTCATGTAGCTCATCTGAATCAGGCTAGAGCTTCTGAGCAGAAGTGTTAAAGCGAAGACTGGAAACTGGGCCGAACGCCTATCGCGAGTGTGTTTATTATCTCTGGTTGCTATCCTCATGCTGTGTCCAACAGGATGCTGGTATGAATGTGAAAGGCCAAAATTGAAATTTAGTTTAAAGTTTAGAAGTGTCTCATTTAATACATTAAAGGGTACAGATGTGCCTGTACATCCAATTATCAGTCTGAGGGTTATTCTGAGGTCAAAGTATTCTGTTTTCTGGGCATCATAACAGTGTGTGTCAATCTCTGTTTGGAATAGAGTTTGTCAATATTACACTGATCAACAATGACACAGTTTGTTCTATGTGGCTGCCAATTTATTAAGACCAGTGTTTCTCAACTGGTGGGTACCATGGTCAAACCAGTTGAGAACCACTGATTAAGACAATGTTTTAAAAAATTGATAGAGTATGTGTTATTTTAGAGTCACAGTTGAAGGATGTAAGGATAATGAAAACATTAATTAAAAAAATATATGAACATTATTAGAATGAATAGTTATCTACATGTAGGTATCCTTTGAATATTTCTTAATGAAATAAACACTGCCTCAAGCTAGTCAAACAATTATTCTAGATAAGTAAACAGAGCACACATGCAAATAGTCAGATCAGAAATTGAAATAATTAAAAAATATATATACATATTTAAAAAAAAAAAAAACTACTAATAAATATGACAAAAACACACAACAAAATTAATAAAACTTTGACTAAAAATAAAATGACAATTGAAAATATAAAAATAAAGACTAAAATATGAATATGAATAAAAACTATACTATAAACTCATAATGTATAAAATATTAATAAAAACTATAATCTCCATACTATAATGTATAGAATATTAATGACAACTATACTATAATCAGACAGCATGTGGGAAGAGCCATTGTCAGGGGGGACAAGCAGGAATGTTGTCCCAAGCCTTGTAATGAGGGGCCTCACTAAATCCTGACCTAATAATTACAAAAAAGTCCCAGCTTAATAATTGGGCCCAGGGGACTAGTTTTGTCATTGTTAACTAAAACCAAATCTAATAAAAATCGTTTGCACTATTTGAAACAAAGCTGATATAAAATAAAATATAAATATTAGATGAAAAGCCTAAACTTTCAACTAAAAGCCTAAAATGATTAGAAATGAGACATGTTAGAAAATTAGAAATGTTTCCTTGGCAACTAACTGAAAATAATATTAAGCTGAAATACTAAAATTACTACAACTAAATTTGAAATAAAAATTATTGAAAAAAATAAATAAATAAACATGACAAAAACACATAGGCCTGGTTTCACAGACAAGGCTTAGACTAAGCCAGGATTAGGCCTTAGTTCAATTAGGGCATTTGAGTAGCTTTTATGAATGTGCCCTAGAAAAAAAACATTACTGGTGTGCATCTTGAGACAAAACAATGGCAGCGATATATTTTAAGATATGTCAGTGCAAGTTGCTTTCAGTTAAAACAGCTCAAACGTGCATTTTAGTCAAGGACTAGCTTAAGCCTTGTTTGTGAAACTGGGGGAAAAATGTACTAAATACTAAAATTAAAATAAACTGAAAATGTAAAAATAAATTGTCCTGGGTCCAGTGAATGCAAGTATTGTTAAAAAAATAATAATAAAATAGACTTAGTACTGAAGTGTCTGTACTTTCGAATAGGGTTGACTAAAACACTTCTGTAAGAACATTGGGCTTATCCAGTTTACAAGAATTAGTCCTTTTGCATGCAACTTCAACAAAATTAAATGGATAGTTCACCCAAAAATGAGAATTCTGTCATCATTTATTCACCCTCAAGTTGTTCCAAACCTGTATGAATTTCTTTCTTCTGCTGAACACAAAAGAAGATATTTTAAAGAATGTCGGTATTGTATCCAAACAGATGATCCAAACATAGTATTTTTTTTTCCCCCCAAAGAAATTCTTACAACTTGAGGGTGAATTTTCATTTTTGGGTGAACTATGCCTTTAACTTTGCTTAATTATATGCATGCACAACGCATCTTTTCACAAGAGGCATCAGCACACGAGCGATGAACTTCATAGAAACAGAGATGGACAGGAGGAATGAAGCTGATGGAGTGCTGGTATTTTTAGGGCAGGTCACGGTTACGGTGAAGGCCTCTGGTGACACAAACACAGCGACCCTGCATGCCAAATATCCAAAACCCACAAACATCACAACCATTCTGATACTGAAGAACACGCTGTAAGGAGATCTGAAGGTCACCGTGTCGTCTTCTACAAGGGTTTCCAACCTCACTGCGGAGTCTCGAGCCTTATATAGAGCATTCCTGCTGTGCAATCTGACGCTACTCACTAAAATTTAAAAAAAAAAAAGGTCTGGACAAGTGCGGAGCGCGGCGCCAGTTATTTTGCCACAGTGATTTTGGAAAGAGGTGGCGTCAATCCAAGATAGCGGCATGTTTCCCAGCGTAAGATTGGAGGGGTCATGTAAATCGCCACTCATGTGACCTTATTATGGTGGGTTTTACATTGATGCATCATTCGTGGAGCCTTTTCTAAAATAACTCACAGCACTGAGAAAGAGGTCACGCTTAAACTATAAACAATGATGGTAAAACAATAGTTGTCTAACTATGATGTGCAGATAAAGACAGAGTTAGTCAAAAGAGGATGTGCAACGCTTGCTCATCCTGAAAACAGTAGGTCATTAGGAGTCCACGCTTGACGCACACCCAAACATCTATTCAAAGAGACAAACACTCAGGCATGTGTAGAGCACGGACTAATTTTACCCACTTCCCATTTGACCCGACCCTACATTCCACAAACATGCACATGTCAGACTCTTCTTCGTCATAATGCAAAGGCCTAAACTATAGAAAAGAAGTTCTTCAGATGTTTTCATGTATATCCTGTTTGGTTACAACTAAATTCCTCAAGCACAGTCATCAAAGTAAACAGATTGTATCATGGGCTGCTATCACTGCGTATAAGTGAGTCAGAACACCATAAGACGCTTACTCGTTTTTAATGCCAAAGTGATACTGAAACAATCCACTGGGACTTTATCTTTGTATTTGCAGAGTTTTCCGCACATTCCGACGTGCCAACACATTCACTAATGCCTAAAGAAAAATAACGCAAATAAATGAAGGCTGTGCTGAGAAAGAGAAAATGTGCTCATCAAAATATTTACTGTTATGGTTCTCTGTGTTTGGTAAACAGATGCGTGCAATCTTGTTAAACAATCAGCTAAAAGTAAAGCAAGCAAAGAAACCACAAACAAACCACCAAACAATGAACATTAAGCCCAAACATCACTGTGTTATTATAGAAAATTAAAGCTATAAATAAACAATGGCACCTGTTATTATTATATTAATGATTAAAACCATAACTAATAATTATATCAAATATTTAACTAAAATAAACAAGTAAAGAACAGGAGATGCAACTTTTTCTTCCGACCGACCGACGGATCGACAGACAGACAGACTGATAGGTTTTGATTTTAATTATTATTACATTTTGAAACAAACATACAAGACTAATAATTGTTTTAAATGTGTTTTTCATAGTCAGTTTAACTAATGAATTAACTAATGGAGCCTTATTGTAAAGTGTTACTGAACAATAATAAAGAATCAGAACATTTTTAATGAATATCTACGGCATGTTGTAGTCCAGGAAAAAATGTTTAAAATCCCCCTGTGGTCAATAATTTTATCCCTTAAAACTCATTTGTGATCACCAAAATGACATATTATATATTTTCCTGTGAAAAAATTTCTTTATGCCTTAAAATAGTTTGAATGCAACTCTACACACTTGCCTCATTTAATATACGTGGATCAATGAATATGCAAATTATTCCCGCCTCCACTCAGTCACGCAGCTCAGAGATCAACTCGGTCAACTTACTGAGGTAAACGCAGCACAGTAGTATCGCTCTTTACAACATCATTATCATTATCATTACAACATCATTATCGCTCTTTACAACATCACATAACGGTAATTAATATGATCAGCCTTTTGCTTGACTGTGTTATCAAACAGCTAATAATGTGTTGCTAATGTTACGCAAACCATGTTCCCGTTCGCCATGTCAGAGTCAGACAGCTGCCTTCTAACAATCAGTATCCTTAGAAACACTTTAACAACTCAGAACGTCAGTGGAGAAAGGCATACAGTATAGTTCATCATAACATCGTAATATACATCATATACCTGCCATATTGCTACATCTACACGATTTTTCTGTGTAGATGTAGATCTACACAGAATATCAACAGAAAAATCAACATCATATCAACAGAAAAAAGATCTGATCACTCTTTCCGCCATGCGCTGCTCATGCATGTTGGGCTTGTTTACATCAGAGTGTGCGCATGCCTCTTTTTTTTTAACCGTTTTAACCGTTTGATAGAAAAGTATTTTTAAAATGCATTCTAAAAATCAGAATAATTCGTAATAAATATGCACAGTATTTTAAAGTGCCCACAATAACAATACCATGCATCTTCTAACAATCAGTATCCTTAGAAACACTTTAACAACTCAGAACGTCAGTGGAGAAAGGCATACAGTATAGTTCATCATAACATCGTAATATACATCATATATCTGCCATATTGCTACACCTACAAAAAATTTTCATATCAACAGAAAAATATACCGGGATAACCTGGCTTCTCTTGAGACTCCTCTGCTATTTCGCTGTTAATGATAATCTTAAACCCTGCCGGCACATTGACATGATTGGTTACAAGGTAGTTTGTGACATAAACACCAGCGATTTCAAACCGCAGGTTTAAGACAGTCTTTTTTTCACTGCAGTTTTAAGGAGAAAATACTCAGCAGTGGTGTTGACTTATGAATTTGCACATGGTTTGTCTTAAAGCATATTAAAAACACCACATAGACATATAAACAGTGTTGCCAACTGCTTTCTATTGAAAGTAGCTAAATCTGATCGCTGAATGTCACTAGATGACGTCATAATGGCGATTTCACAGATTTATATAAATATAAATATAGATAAGTGAGATAAGAATCTAGATAAGGTTTGTCCAAGAAGTTGCTAGATTTGTCGGTAGGCTTTTGAAAAAAGTCTCAAAAGGGATGAGGGAGTTGCTAAATCTAGTGACAAAATAGCTAAATTGGCAACACTGCATATAAACAACATTAAAAACTTGATTTTCACCACAGGGGGTCTTTAAGTTTGAAAATAAATAGCCTATTAAGTCTTCAAGTATTTAAGTATTTGGTGCTGTGATAAACACCATTGCGAAAAAACAAAAATCGGAATGGCTGTTTAAAACAATTAAATACAGTTCAGAAACAGAAAGTAGCACAGCTGCTTTGTTTACGGGGTTACCAGTGTAACGGCTGCATTTATGCTGTTCCATCAGCGCCATCTGTTGTCAGAGAGTGAATATGCATTTTCATTTAGCGCATCTGATCACTCTTTCCACACAGCATACAGCGGTGTTGTACATTTTAACCGTTTGATAGAAAAGTATTTTTTAAATGCATTCTAAAAATCAGAATAATTCGTAATAAATATGCACAGTATTTTAAAGTGCCCACAATAACAATACCATGCATGTTCATTATCGTGATATATCGTATAACCGTATACCAGCACATGTCTAAGTGAAACATGTTATCATACCATCACACATAACACTGAGAATTAGAATAATTGCAATGTGACGATCAGGTTCAGGTGCAGCTGGATGATTTATTTTTAACAGTAGATTCGGGTGACGTTACAGCTGATCTGCACAGATAGATTTCCTTTGTTGAACTTCCTATGGGGTGTGGCCAATTTAATTTAAATTTACACACATGAATTGAAAGGTAGCCAATTCATCAATTCTGAATTTTGCACAATCCTGCCACTAAAGTATTTACATGGTACTCCAAAATACTTCAAAGAAGTATCCAAATATCCATACATTAAAAAAAACAAAACACATTTTGTTAGGAACATCAAAAACTTGAGCATACAATGTAATCGAAATTTTGTAATCGATGTAAAACCTTAATAAAAAAATAAAATAAAAAAATCACAATGAAAGGCTGTATATAAACTTCAGCAGATGCATTTAGTTATCTAGTAGATTTGTTTTTTAGCTCAAGTTCTTATTTGTATAATCTAGTTTTGCTTCACTTGATTCAGTAATTGAAGTCACACACCATCCTGTCAGTTTGAATGCCCGCACTTTATGCAGCTTAGGACATGATTACTTTCAGGTCAAAAGTCCAGCTATGAAAAAGCAAACACCGCTTATACAGCACAGGAGAAGCCTGTGCTCCGATCAGCCGGTGTATGGTTTTCCCTTAGGTATCAGGTGCACACCTATAGCCATTACAGGCCCTGCAGAGGTTACCTGATGTAGAAACCTAACAGCCATCCTGCGCTGCAATTCTCAGGTCGAGCGGTTGAACAGATCTGTGCTCTTCAACTATCCACATTCCTGTGCTTTGCCGAGTAATCGCATTAAAACAAAACAAACAAATGATGAAAGATAAGAAGGTAGCAGATTACACCTGTATACTTCCCACAATGCTTTGCATAGCAAAAAAAAAAAAAAACAGATCTGCCCTCAGGGACATATAAGGGCACAAGGCTCTGCCTACACTGCAGGGTTTAAGCCAATCAGGTTAGACGAGCTGAAAGGTAATTTGATGAACACAGGAGACTCTCTTACTTGCAGCAGACCACACAAACCTGCTGCTTACCAAATGAGCACTCCCTCCCTGTGTTTTCCATGAGGGATACCAAGATGTTTCCAAATGATTGAGTAGCGCTACACTGGGAATTCAAGAGCAGTGACTAAATAAAAGAAACCTCAAAAACAAAGCATGTTGAATGCCAACAGGCCACTGGCCAGCGGGTAAGAATGTGGGGTAGGGAACGGTAGTGTCATTTTTAAGGACAATGGATTCTTATTGACATTTCAAGCCTTGTGGTCTTATTCTGGTAAAAGAAGAGGTTGTTTTCTTACAGCTAATGTGCTGACTGATCACAATGCTCCTTGTTCCTGAGAAAGGGAGGTATTTGAGCTCAGGGTGTAGGAATATATGAGCACCAAAGCAATTTCATGTTCCAGATAATATGAGATCAGGGTCAATAGGATTGTCATAAAGCACCAGCACTTCAATACTAAAATAAAAAAAATATATATATATATATTATAGAGTATTAAAATAAAATAAAATGGGTGAAAAACTGTTTATCTGAAATAATAGATCATGATGAATATGTAAGATGATATGTCTAGATATATATAAGATATTGATACTGGCATCGATACAAAATCATGCTCTAATAAAAAAGTACAGTAGCACATAGTATATAGATAACATCAGATGATAATAGTGTTGTCAAAAGTACCGACTTCGATACCAATTCAATACTGAAATTTTAAAAATGTGATGCTTTCAAACGCTCCCGTGTGTATCTGTGTAAGCGCTCGGTGAAGAGCGTCATTGAAGTCCATTTACAACATGTTTTTGAAGCGTTGATCATTGTAGCCAATCACAGACATATATGTTGAGTGTGTGAACACAATGGCCAATCAGAGGTGTTTACAAATCCGCTCAACAGCACTGAAAGCGTCACATTTTTAAAATTTCAATATTGACTTGGTATCGAAGTCGGTACTTTTGATAACACTAGATGATAATATCATGGCATTTTTATATATATTATGGTACTGTACTGTGGTATTTTCATGGTACGGCAAGATACTTCATATTAGGGATGAGCGATATGGCAAAAAAATTACCATTGTATTCCATAGTATTTAGATGATGTTAACCACACACTGCACCTCACTAACATGGTAAAAAAGTAACTATATTGTTTCTATGGTATTTATTGTTATGAAAAACAGTAGCCTAAAGACATTTAGTATAAAACAAGTGCACAAAAACTGCTATAGCTTAATAACAAGAAATAATGTAATTATATTCCATTACTCTTTTAATACATTTAATGTCTACATTAATAATATAATAAAATTCGATGTGAATATCCCACATTT
Organism: Mylopharyngodon piceus; assembly: GCA_039654765.1. NCBI lineage: Eukaryota > Metazoa > Chordata > Actinopteri > Cypriniformes > Xenocyprididae > Mylopharyngodon > Mylopharyngodon piceus. The sequence continues at coordinate 6,417,004 of CM077453.1, read as the reverse complement.
CTGCCACAAAACCATGGTTAATGTTTGTGTTTTTAGAGTAAATCCATGGTAAATGTTTGTGATTTGTGGACTGAAATGCCTTCTAGCTGTATCGTTATGACACAAATGTATCCGTGTTTTCTGTGTCAGTGTTGTTGAGAACATCAGCGCTGTTTCATCTGGCTTTAAACTAGTTTAAATCACTGAGACATTAGTGGTTTGTACAGGAGAACTCAGTGCCAAACTCGAACGCTTCTCACAGAATCTCACAGCGCTGTTTAGCGGTCACGTGATTGAGACAGTTAGCAAGTAAATGCATTCGCTCTAAGCTCACGCTGCAGTGTCTTTTGAGCCGAGCTAATAAATGGTCTCTGTGGCGAAGTTCAAACGAGTAAAGGCCCGTTCACACCAAGGACGATAACTATAATGATAAAGATATAGTTCTAAAAATTGTTACAATAACAATATAGAGAAACGATATCTTTGGGATCACTTTCAGAACGATTTTTTTCCAGCTGTTGAATGATAAAACACTGACAGCCAATTAGAATCCATTCTAATTTAAGGGCCTGCGCATTTAAAATGGCAGACAACATTGCAGAGAAGTTTATCGCAGAGGTCCAGGAAAATCCACCACTGTTTGACAAGTCAAACCCCCTTTTCAAGGATACTTTAAAGAAAATGTATATATGGAAAACAATCGGTCATACCCTCAGAATAAACGGTGAAAAGTATTAACAATGAGATGATTATGCAGCAAGCAGTGTAACATAAAATTACCTCAGGTATCCAGCGCTAGTTTCGACAACATTGTCTTGCTTCATTTGAAGTTGCAGTGAAAAAAATTAGGCATTGTTTTTATTTCACTATATTGACTTCGTCAGCTAAATTCACTGTTAGATTAGATCGATTACAAGCTAGATTCACTCGAAACATAGCATGAAAAAAAAAACATAGCTTGCTGAGGACATCTGCTGGTTAACACCATGTAAATGCAACAAGAACCAAATGACATGCTATACACACTCTGAAACCGCCGTGCGTGTGTTTAGAATAAACAGACCGTTATTGTTCGTTGGTGTGGACGCAAATATAGTTATCGTTATAGATATCATTCTTGGTGTAAACGGGCCTTAACTTTGTTTTGTTACACTTTTGGTGCATTTGCCTTTTGATGTTTTTCATACGCAACAGAAATGGCAGCAATCATCAGTTAGGCAAATAGGTATTGGCACCAGTGCAATGGCCTGCAACACGCATGCGAAGCATTATTTGCATAGTGCATAAACATTATATCAAACATCAAACTTTTGTTATAATTTTATTGAGGAAAATAATATTGCGATACTAATTGTTATCATTTTATCGCCCAGCCCTACTTCATATACATATGTCCAAAAAGCCATGACAATAATGTAAGCACTATTGGTCCTGTGGCATTAAATGACAAAATACACCCAATGTTTGAAGTAACACCCTGTACACACATAGTGTAAGAACACCAGGAAGAAGATCAACTGAATGTTTTCCCACACAAGTGGAAATTTAGATCTAGGATAATCTTTATATTATTTCCATCACATATAAGCAGGCTTAATAGATTTCCAGCACTCAGTACCTCCCCTTTTCCTCTCTAGGTCTCTCTAGCATGAGAGCTTCATTGTTTTAGAGAGCGTTTATGAAGAAACAATGATCGGCTTTCACTGCCAGTGTCTCAGTGAGTGCACTAGTGTAAACAGCTCATTCATTCGTCCATCATCCCACGTTCTCCACCTCCTCGCTCCTGTCCTCCCCTCTTCTGTTGTCTGTCTGAGGTCACATCTCTGACACACTCTAATTGCTCAATAATTGGATTTGTGCAAATGTTTGTAATTCCTAACATTAGCATTTTTCAAAGATAATTACCGGGGATCTAGTTTAATTGAGGATGAAAATGCTTTTTAATGTACTAAAAAGAGTTCACATTGAATATTTAATTGTACATAAATTTGCAATTTAAACATAATATGATACAATTAATTCCTGCCTTAATCAGTTAGCCAAAATCTAATTGTTTAAAAAAAAATAAATTAAATTTCAGTTTAGTTTTAGTTCATTTATTTTTTACATTTTAGTAATTACATTTCAGTATCTGAAAGTGAGCTTGCCATTAATTGTAAGAAAGAGGTGGGGTTTAAGTGGACTAAATGATTGGAGAAGTCTGACACGTCACCAGAGAGAAGTATGTTGTTTTCATTTTGATTAAACATTACAGGCTGAAAAAATTGTTTTAAAAAAAATTAAACATATATGGATGTATCATACACAATATATGGAAGCTTGTTTCCACCACTAAATAAAAAAATAAAAAAAGGTAATTGCTACTTTTTATACCACAATTATGACTTTTTTCTCGTAATTGCGAGTTTGCATCTCATAATTCAGGATTGCGAGATTTAAGCTCGCAATTGTGAGATATAAGCCTGGTTTCACAGACAAGGCTTAGCCTAAGCCAGGATTAGGCCTTCAATTCAATTAGTTCAATTAGGATATTTAAGTATCTTTTATAAACGTACACTTGAAAAAAACATTACAGGTGTGCATCTTGAGACAAAACAATGGCAGTGACATATTTTAAGATATGTCAGTACAAGTTGCTTTCAGTTAAAACAGCTCAAACATGCATTTAGTCTAGGACTAGCTTAAGCCTAGATAAAGTCAGAATTGCGTGATATAAACTCGCAATTGCGCATTATGTCAGAATTGTGAGATAAACTCGCAATTCTGACTTTATAACATGTAATTGCGAGTTATAAAGTCAGAATTGTGAGATATAAACTCGCAATTCTAAGAAAAAATGACTGACTTTATAACTTGCAATTCTGACTTTATATCATGCAATTCTGAGAAAAAAGTCAGAATTGTGAGCTAAAAAAATTTGCAATTGCGAGAAAAAAAAAGTCAGAATTCTGAGATTTTTTATTTCATGGCGGAAACAAACTTCCATAACAATATGATCTGTAAAGCTGGGGACACACTTAATGACTAGCTAAAACTTTCTAAGACTGAGCTCAACACACAAAGACTGTTTACTTCGACTGAAGCAGATTTAAATACTTACACACGTAATTTAAACGCCGACTGTAAACACCGACTGAACGCAACTGGCTCTGACTCGGCAAGTTTGGGCATGATCAGTCTTAAGTATCAAATTATATTCATAATCGGCCTTACAATCCTTAAGTGTGTCCCCGGCTTAACATGCATTTAGAAATTTTCATGCTGACTTTAAGCTAGTACTGTATTCACAATTTAATTAACTGCGATAAAATGCAACTGATAAGACTAAAAAGAAAACAATATACATTGTTGTACTGTATCATTGTTTTTCAAAAACAATTATGTGCCAGCGCCCCTCTGTTAAGTAATCTTCCCAAGTATCCACTAATGACACATATTCTCTGGGGAAATCAAAATACGCATTCTAAACAAATACATCTGCCCTCCAGCTAAAAGAAGCAGCTTTTTATGACTAAGTAATTGCAGAAAGCTGAAAGCAAACTGATGCACATCTGCTTCAAATTGACACTACCGTAAATTCAATTAAACTATAAATTAAAATAACACCCCAAACTGATGAAACGCTTAAGGGGAGGGAAAACTTTCAACCACAAGGTTATGAAACTTAAATTAGAGGCAGCACGACCTGGAATTACAAAACGTTCTTTGCATCCACAACACATGACTCACGTCAAATATGATAGAGCAGGACAGAGATGCACTTCCCAGAACTCTCTGTCATCAACTGGCGATTAGGCCAACGTCTGGAGAGCCTTAGGGATCTAATGAGTTTTCTCTGTGCACAGGGTCAGCAATCTTTAGGGTGTGGTACAGTTCAAAAACGAAAGCTATGCACCAGAGGAAGCACACTGTAAACGGTCCTCATCCTGTACATTCTCAGATAAGCCCAATCTTATTCCTTACGGCCAGGGAGGAAATAACAACTTCGGAAAAGTATAAAGATTTCGTCTAACAAGTCAATCTGAAAGAAAACAAGTGGATCTTTTTCTTTTAAACTAAATTTTGATGAGAATACAGGAAACCACAATACATGAGAACTGATCTTGACATCACTTTGTGTGTCCTACTGAGATCAAATGATCACACAGCTTGCATGAACTGAACTACTGATGAAAGTGCATGTATACAGGATGTGCACCCTGGCGAGATGGAGCAAAGGCCCAAAATATCCAGCACAGGGATTCAAACTCTTTCATGTATTTCAAAAGCATTTTCCTGCCACAAACTATGAAGAAAAAAAACTATTTTAGGCTAAAATGTAAAAAAGCGCCTCGGTTAGTTTCCTAGCAGTTCTTAGTAAAAGCCAGATCGCCATAAACCAAACAAAAGATCTTTTATTAGAAAATTCTAGTTTATCTTCATGTAGAAGCAAATTACAGCTCTTGCCCTAAGAGAAACAATTTACACAATTGCTATTTTCCACACACCCCATTTAGACTTTAAAGTGAGATGGCAATTTAGGTGTCAAAACAGATTAACACATACTAGAAGTTTAATTAGTTCAGTCCTTTGAAGTGAACGTGAGAGACAGGTGGAGCCATTGTTGAGTCCAACCACTATGGCAGCGCAGCCTGTGCAGGAAGAATGTAAACCGAGCGCCCTTGTGCCTGGCACAAAGCGTTTGCAATAAACCAGCTGTGATAAGATACGCAATGGTGTCCAGATCTAACATAACCTGAAAACCTCTGCGATGTCTTTCAAAACATTGCACAAAAACAACAAGACTAGTTTCTGTGTTGTTTTTGTCCTCGTTCAGGACGTGCACATCTATTATCAGAGGAAATTATGTCCTAATATGAATCCACAAACAGAGAATTCTAATTAAAAGGTATGATTGGAGCGGAAAACCGAAGCCAAGCGTCCTCGTGGGAGATTAAAGGCAACTGACCAGAATTAAAAGCCTTCTTGTGGATTAGGCCGGATTCAAGTATGCTGCTCCACGTGTTTAGTCAGGGGGGGCGAATGGCCACTAAATGTGTCTGATAAGACTTGACAGTAAAATGCAAAAAAACAATACAATCCACCTTATTCTTACGCCCCATGACGCTTTGTGCGAATTATGGGTGTAACTTCCGTTAAACTGTAAACAATCAGTGAAAGACTCTATGAACGCAATAATACGTTTTTTTTTTGTTTTTTTTTTAAACTGGGTGGGTACAATGAGATGACATTATACTACTCCTTACCCTTCAACCATCGAACATTAAAAGGACATTTAAAAGTGTAAAAGCTTCAACAAGGTACTTTCAACAGTCCATGAATAACCCCAAAAGCGCGATACTTTCCATAGCAATAACAGACGGGTTAATTATCACTGTAGAATCTGTATTATGTAACATACATTGCCTTAATCAAAAATGTTCATGAACTTCAGCATTGGGTGATACTTTTTCAAAGTGATTTCCGTCATTTTGACAGATAATAAATTGTATTTACCTGTGAAAACAAACCTGGAAAGAGACGTGAGGATTTGAGGAGAAAAACGAGAGATTCTTTGTGCATTCCAGTGAATTATTAATAGGATATATCGTAAATTAAATCGGGAGAACAGACCACAAATGTGCAATATATGTTGTCCCTTTTCATACTATTACAGCGGAATTCAAAGGGAAAAAAGAAAATAATCATGAAGAAAAGAATGCAGCGACTGAAAAGACCTCTTGCAATAGATACTCTTGTTATAACATGTCACACTGAAATACCAAGTGTTACATTATTCTCATGTCTGAAAATAAAACGTGAAGGAAAATTGACAGATCATTCTGTCAAACTGACGGATAAGCTTTATTTGTAGGGCAACCTTATGATTTGAAATGATTTATTTCAGTCTTTCAGTCCTAAGATCCCCAAACCGGAAGTGCCACCCATAATTCAAAACGTAGTAGGCTCGTCAGGAATATGGTGGATAGGGAATTCTAAAATTAAAACTGTATCTAAACTGTTAGTTCACCCAAAAATGAAGATTCAGTCATCATTTACTCACCCTCATGTTATTCCAAACCTGTATGACTTTCTCTTTTCAGGAATGACAGTGTTCATAGTGACCATAGCTGTTTAACTCCAAAAAAGGACCAAAAACACCATCAAAAATTACGAAAGTGATTCATATGAGTCATGCACTATATTCTGGTGTTTTTAGAAGTCATTTGTTATGTTTGAGTGACAAACAGGCAGAAATTTAAAGGGGTACTTCACTACTGGCAAAATGGGCTTTCAATAAAACGTGGCTGCCTATAAAGTAGAAGGAGAGAAACAGAGAAAACAGAGAAAAAGGGCTGTTGTCTTCCCTTTTGCCAAATAGGTAGGAAAACTTCAACACCCATAATGCACTGGGCATGTTGCTGTCCAAGGCCACTCCCACCAGTCTGCTATGGATATGCTTGACCAAATACCACCTTGCTTTAGTAGGAAATACTTCCTAGCAAACTTTTAGTCACAATGGTTTTGACTTGTATTGTTTCCTGGTGCAAGATTTCAAAGAGTAAACGTTTAGTGGGAGTGAGTTACTTTCAGTTTCCAGTGAAGGATCCAGCACATTGTAGGCAGTGGCTAAAGGCTGCAAGGAATCGTAAATACTGAGAGAACGCTGCAACGGAAAATCTGAAAAACCTCCTTGTTTGTAGTTAACACTTCAAAGTGGATGACTATGAACACAGTGTTTTAGGCCAAACGTAGGGGAAAAACTGAAAGAAACTGCCATTCTGTCAGTTCTGCCCAAGTGTGCCGCACAAGTCCTGAAAAGTGAAGCCAAAACGTTTCGATCGCCCCCAGGTGGCTGGTCCGAGTATAGGTCATAAACCCCACCCTCTCCATGTAATCTAATGGGACGTGAGACAAACTAAACAATTAAATTACACTTCAAATACATTTTTTCCAAAGATGGTTTCTGTAATTTTATGTAGTTTTTATCATGCTGATGTAAGTTCAAGTGTTCGTTTTTTAAAGTATGGTTTTAGTTAGTTATTTGATGCTATAAAAACGGGAGTGTGACGTCATGATTGACAGCTTCTCTGAGCGAACTGAGGTGCGAACAGACTTTTGTCAGGATCTGTTGAAAAGTACAAAAATGTGGAAGTATAATCTATAGTATTCACGACAAATAAACATGAATTTCTCGGTTCAATTAACACAGAGAACGAGTAAACATTTAAATATACTAGCAACATTGTAACAACACAAAGCAGGTTGAATATCAGTGAAGCTACACTTTAAGTTGTTATTCAAAGAAATTATTCCCCTAGCAAATTTCAGCATCTCTCAAGTCTCAAATCTCATTTGGCAAGTCACGTTCAGCTACAACACGTGCAAGAATCAATGATATTTTGGAAACAATGACATCAAACCATGGCGTGATACATTGCCATGCCCATTTTTAATCCAAACATGGATGCAAATGAAGGGTTGTGTTTGTCATAACCGAATGCGTCACAGCAGTTTGAACGTACAGGGGAAAAAATGATTGAATGACTTAAATTTTGGTCTGTTCACACAAAGCTAACACATATAGCACATAGTCACATAGGCTACTTTTATGGTCCTTTTGGAGCTTTAATGGTCACTATAAATAGTCACTGTATGGAAAAGAGCTTCATGAAGATTCATTTAAAATTCACCTTTTGTATTCAACTAAAAAAAATAACAGCATACACATTTGAAACAACTTGAAAGTGAGTGAATAATGAAAGGATTTTCATTTTTAGAATAATTCACATGCATAAGAATTAATATTGCATCTGTACAGATTTGTCACACAAATGAAACTTTCATTATGTGAACTTGAATGCACTGAATATTGCTCACAGAAGCAGTAACAACTTTAAATCAGTTCTGTGAGTGTGAGTATAAGAAGATTGGCTCTTGAGAAGCCATAAGTCCGGGTGTGATTATAACAGCTCTTCTCATCCTAACATCAGAATCAGGCCTCTTCACTCCTGAATAATGAGGTCTGATAATCTGCAGCCCAAGCTGCTCTCCCGCTGGGCCAAACCAGACAGAAAACACCGAGCCAAATGAGGAGGCCACGGCGGGGTGAACGCAACACCTCCACACTGAGGCGACAACATCAGCCGTCCATTCGGATGAGGCAACAAGAGGCAACATAGGTTGAGTTGTAAAATATAGTGAGCTGCCTACATAAACTGCATTTTTGGGCATCGTCACCTTGGCTGATTCAGAACTTGCCTATGGTGCCCCAAAATGTATTCAATGCAGGCAGCTCACTGTAAGGTAATGAGACCGAGCCATAGTTTCACTCAAACCGAGTCAAGGTGACCTGGTCCCAGCAGCTCCAAGAATAGTTTCTGCATCACTAACAGTTTAATGAAGTTATTTTCTGATGTAATAGTAGTTGAGCTGATGTGAAATCATATATACTTACTAGAGCTGATGCAAAGAGTTCACTGCCAGTCAAAAGTTTGGACAGACTTGATTGAATGACAAAGTTTATCATGATATTAAAAACTTTTTGATGCAAATATTTGAAATAAATTAGTTTTGTAAACAAATATAAACCTAAAAAAAACTTAAATCAAAAGTTTTTTTAATGTTTTACCTTGACTAGATAGTAGGGCTGGGCGATACATAGAATATTTGCCATATGACCACGATAATTTTGCTGATGATATAAAAATAGAATTAAAAATTTTCCTTCTGTGTTCATTTAGTAAAAAGTAGCAAGTGGCCAATATGTCTAGATTTTTTTTATTTATTTATTTTTTTTAGGATTTTCAAATAGTACAAATAACGGACACAAAGACAATCAAACAAACAAACAAACAAACAAACAAACAAACCCCAAGTGCTGCAAGTTAAATAAAATGTACAAATGTATCTGTTTACAAAAAACATAAGTCAAAACAAGAGAAGCCAGAACTCTCTTAAAATAAAAATTTCAAAATTTGTGTAGGAAGGATTGGAGAGGTTCCCAAAGACTCCTGAATTTGTTGTTTATGGTTTATGGTTTTTTATGGTTGAGGTCATAAGTTAATTTCTCCAAAGGAAGAAAGGCTGACAACTGAAAAATCCACAAGGAAATAGTTAGGACCTGAGATGTAGACCATTTTAATAATATATATTTCTTAGCCAGGAATATAAGGGTTGTAAACAGAGGTCTGAAGTCTGAGTCAAAAAGGTCTTTAGGAATGTCATTCAACAAAAAAAGTGAGGGGGATAAAATAAAACGATTATTTATTTTTTAAATTGTGTTGATTTTAAAGTAAACTATTTGTATGTAATTAGTAACAATAGCTGTTCTACTTAGATCATGTCTTTTTATGGCAAGCAAAAAAAATCTTAATCTAGTGCAAAGAATATCAAGATATATATTGAATATCGTCAAAATGTGGAAAAACATTAAAATTTGTAGCTATCACCAAGCCCTACCAGAAAAAGCACTCCTTTAATACTGTTTAAAAAGCATTGTATGATGATGACTAAATAATTCAGAATATTTTCATTTGTTTAACATTTTGTGGTCACTACATAATTCCTTTACTTCCTTTTGTGTTATTTCATAGTTTCAACTTTATTTTTATCTAAAACGTGGATAATAGTAATAAAGTAATAGTAATAAAATAGTATCTGTGTCCAAACTTTTGACTGATACCATACAAAAACCAAAAATAGAAAATATTTCACATCATATATATATATATATATATATATATATATATATATATATCAGCCTAATTAATTAAGTAAACACTCAATACCATTTATAAGAAATCAATATATTCAAAATCAGAAACTTATGGGGGGAAAAAACAACTGTACGTGTAATGTTTTTATGCTTATGTCAACAATCTATCTAAAGTCCTCACAGGAACACAACAGACCAAACGACAAGTGTCAAACTTCAGTCTTGACTTTTCAGGCCAAACATGTCAACACTTCCAAAGCCCGAATCCAAAACGAAAGCACTACAACAATTCCGTTTTAGACGTGGCCGTGGGCGTCCGTAAATAACAAGGAAACACAGCTAAATATAATTTCTGACCATTAGAATTATATGTAAACGTTTCTAAAAGAAAACTCTTAGGGATAAAGTTGACAGGAGCGTGCTCATACTGTAGCGTCCACCCTGAGGAAAACTCAACAGGTGAAGTTCACAGTACAGCATTCCATTGGCTGAAACCACCTTATTACCATAAACAAAATTAATATACACTATCTCGGATCAAAACTTCTTATATTTTAACGCTTATGTTTTTTTTCCCCAAACTATTTCGGAAAAACTATACATGACATTCCTCCATCAGCGATACTTACAACATTCTCGCTTTTATTCGGATACGCAACTCTTCCTCCACCTTTCACGGGCATCCTGATTTCTCTGTGTTCAAAAAAGTACTTTGGCGCTGGAAAAAGGGCGATTATTTCAGATCTGTCGTTGTCGTCAGCCTCTTGGATTCAGCATGGCTTTGAGCATGAGATCCTTATGAAATCGTTCCTGGTGGAGCGATCAGCGTCTGAGTACGCTGGGAAATATTTTTGCTCCGAGCGACTTTCAACCCAAGCCAACCTACTTCACGATTGTACCAACTACGGAAAAGGGGTGTGATGTGCTGGTGCGCAGCTTGTGTATAAGACCCGGGTTGTAAAATTAAATACGTATATAATATAAACTATAGGCTGAATATTTATTTAAAAAATAAATTATTTTATTATGTAAGCTTAATTTAATCTTAATTTTTGCGCTTCATAATTAAGCATCCTTCACCGTTTATCAAATGGTCGCGCCCAGCGGGCAAGCATTGATTTAACTGTTCCCTGAGAGAGTTCCATGATAACACACTAAACCGTGTTTACTGTCAGGGGTAGCTAACAACTTCTGATGTCACTAAAGGGAAGCTTTGCTTTGTGTTATACTATAATTAAGTATGTAAGTTTAAACATAAACATGATTTATTACAGAAAATAAACATTATTTGGGGGGGATTTAAGAGTTAAGTTTCTCTGGTCCTATTATGATACGTAGCCTGTTTATCTCAGTTGCGATATGTGTTTTGAATCTAGACAGATATTAATGATGATCATTAAAATCCTGGGGGAAAAAAAATAAAATAAATCTGGATAGAGGTGTACACAAACCTGGAACAAGACAAATTGCCTAACCAAAACATGCCAAGGGGGTAAAAAAAAGACTTTTTTTAATGATTATAAATCAAATTAACATTCCATAACTTAATTGGACGGACGGACGGACGGACAGACAGACAGACAGACAGATAGATAGACAGACAGATAGATAGACCATCATGCTCTACCAGCTACAGTATATAAAGTAAGTTATAATAAGTAAGTATATACTTATTTCTTTTATTGACTTTCTTATATCCAACATCTTATATTCAAAACAGAACAGAGAAAACTAATATTTCCAAATGGTGTGGTGTTTTTGGCCTGTATGTCAACAGTCTCCTCAAAGGACCTCACTGAAACTCGAGGGACCAAATGACAAAGTGACAAAACTCTATCAAAGCAAGACTCCAAAGCGAAAGCACTACAACGATTCCCTTAAACCTTTTCATGAGATATTTTCATGAGGTATTTGATCTAAATTTATCAGTTCAGACCTAAATTTAAAAATGACATGAGGACACTTTGGAACATGCAGAAGCTGCTGGTATAACTCTGGTATAGTTAATTCTCTAGTATAATTAATTCTCTAATCTAGTATAATTAATTCTCAAGTGCTTAAAGCAACCGAACATAAAACAATAGAAACATTATTCATTTTGTGTACAGTATGAGCGACACCCTTTCCGAGGTACAATGATGACCTCACTGGTCAAACTCAGAACTGCTTATTGTCAACAGAAGCTCCCAGTGAGCGTGTTACTGTTTACTCATACATGAACTCTGTCATAGACGTCTTTTGTCATCTCACAGCATCCTCTCTTACGGATGATGTCACCACAAGGGGTGGAGCCCCAGCGTGGCTGTGTTGGGCAACAGCATATCGGATCAGAGCAGCGTTTAAGTATCTGCATGAGTAATGTCATGAAGTGTGTTCAGTGAAGTATATCACGTTTCACATGCATTAGCATGAATCTTTTATGCCATAATGTGTGGTGAAACATGTGCTTCTATCTGATCAGCAGTATTTGTTGTGGGCGTGTGCACATGTGATGGGAGTTGTGTTAAGTCATATTCTGGTGGCTGACCTTGCTGTAGTCATGACAGAGAGTTGCTGAACCAGTCTGATTCAGTGACCGGCCTCTTTATCACAAGTGGCTTTACAGATTGCAGCTGTCTCATGGAGTATTGGCTACCAGGGTTGTGTGCCATTCAGAATTGAATCAAGAAGGCCTTTGTCATTCACTTTCAAATGCTGAACAGGACACAGAATTGTAATTCAAATTTGAATTTAAAAGGTTAGTTCTCCAAAAAATGAAAATTCTGTCATTAATTACTCACCCTCATGTCGTTCCACACCCGTAAGACCTTCGTTCATCTTCGGAACACAAATTAAGATATTTTTGATAAAATCCGATGGCTCAGTGAGGCCTGCATTGCCAGCAAGACAATTAACACTTTCAGATGCCCAGAAAGCTACTGAAGATGTATTTAAAACAATTCATGTGACTACAGTGGTTCAACCTTAATGTTATGAAGCGACGACAATACTTTTTGTGTGCCAAAAAAACAAAACAAAATAACGACTTTATTCAACAATATCTAGTGATGGGCGATTTTAAAACACTGCTTCATGAAGCTTCGAAGCTTTACAAATCTTTTGTTTCAAATCAGTTGTTCGGAGCGTGTATCAAACTGCCAAAGTCCTGTGATTTCAGTAAACAAGGCTTCGTTGCGTCGTAAGTGTTTCGAAACGTTTCGAAATTTCAATGGTTCACGTGACTTTGGCAGTTTGATACACGCTCCGAACCACTGATTCAAAATAAAAGATTCGTAAAGCTTTGAAGCTTCATGAAGCAGTGTTTTGAAATCACCCATCACTAGATATTGTTGAATAAAGTCGTTTTTTTTTTGTTTTTGTTTTTTTTTGGCGCACAGAAAGTATTCTCGTCGCTTTAAAACATTAAGGTTGAACCACTGTAGTCACATGAACTGTTTTAAATATGTCTTTAGTAGCTTTCTGGGCATCTGAAAGTGTTAATTATCTTGCTGGCAATGCAGGCCTCACTGAGCCATCGGATTTGATCAAAAATATCTTAATTTGTGTTCTGAAGATGAACAAAGGTCTTACGGGTTTGGAACGGGTGAGTAATTAATGACAGAATTTTCATTTTTGGGTGAACTAACCCTTTAAGGATGTAGAATTAAAATGGAAGAAACTAAAAAATGTTTGCAAGTACAATATTTGATCAAAATTTAATAAATTGCTCTTTTTCTGAAATGACTTTCCTTGACTGCTGATTTCACATTGGCCACATGGGCTATTTGATCATTTTCACTGATAGCTCTCTACTGGTATATAATGCCTGCTTTTAATGATAAAAAACAATTTGTAATGGATAAAGTCCCGTCCTACATTTTCCTGTTGAATATCCTGGAAGAGGTAAAATGTGCAAAATGGCAATTAAAGTTCACATTAATAAATTTCATTATGAATTACCCATAAACATATCATACACACAACATGTGAGATATGATAAACCATTTTTGACATGCATACCACATAATAAAATATGAAATATTTCATTATATGTAATAAATTAAATGGTGCAAAAAATCCCAGAACGCTCTAATTTACCAAAAAGTCTTGAATATGAATTATACTGATTATATTTTCAAACATGATTATATATTCAAAAATGTGGTAGACATTTTTGAATTACTTTTCCAAATGGACATAGAAGAAATATTTTGGGTTCCCCAAAGAAACATTCAATGAAGAGTTCTTAAAAGAACCATTTTTTTCTTACTGTGAAGAACATTTTATTAATCTAAAGAACTGTTAAAGAACCTTTTGAGCAATTTTGAACCAAAGTTTCCATGGATGTTAAAGGTTATTCATGGGACCATCAATGCCAATTATGAACCATTATTTTTAAAAGTAATATGGCAACGTGTAAAAATGTTTTGATTGTTTTGTTAACTAATTATATAATTTAAAAAATATATATAAATATGTTTGATCAGTGAAGGAAAAATGGTATTCTACATATCAGGGAATAATTTTAAATTTTAATACAATTACAACTTGTGAATTAAGAGGAATTCAATTCTAAAATTGAAATTGGCTACTCAGACATTTAACGGGTTAGTTCACCCAAAAATGACATTTCTGTCATTTATTACTCACCCTCATGTCATTCCAAACCCATAAGACCTTCATCTTCAGAACACAAATTAAGATATTTTTGATGAAATCCATGAGCTTTCTGGCCTCCGATAGACTGCAACGTTATTTCCACTTTCAAGGCCCAGAAAGGTAGTAAAGACATCGTTAAAACAGTCCACGTGACTGCAGTGGTTCAAACTTAATGTTATGAAGCAACGAGAATACTTTTTGTGAAATTGTAGAAATTGTTGAATAAAGTCATTATTTTTGTTTGTTTTTTTGTGCACAAAAAGTATTCTTGTCGCTTCATAACATTAAGGTTGAACCACTGTTTACTACCTTTCTGGGCCTTGAAAGTGGAAATAACGTTGCGGTCTATCGAAGGTCGGAAAGCTCTCGGATTTCATCAAAAATATCTTAATTTGTGTTCCGAAGATGAACGAAGGTCTTACAGGTTTGGAACAACATGAGGGTGAGTAATTAATGACAGAATTTTCATTTTTGGGTAAACTAACCCTTTAAGGAACACTCTCTCTCTATACCAGACTGCCTTGAATTTTTATTTTTTTAAAACCCTGAGATGTGTGGAATAGAAGCAAGAATGCAAACGTGTACAGGGACCTTTTGTGCCGCACAGGTGCATCAAGTGTGAACTCAGCAGAGCACAAAAGCCTGTTTCTATGGCCTGGATCAAGTCTGTCACTAAAGAGAGCTGCTCTATCCCTCGGCACATCCACGTTAGGTGTGAGGAAAGGTGAGAAAAAAAACAAGGACCTCAATAAAATCCAGCATATGGACCTAATTAGCACCTACAGAAAAAGCATGCAAGAAGAGCCACATAAAATTACGTAAAAGCACTCTGGAGTGAAGAAGCGGCTCAGAATGAAGTCTAAAAAAACACTGTGATCCAGTGAAACAGTCAAGTGTGGCCTAGCGGGCATGTTTTGATTCAGCTGTCTTGCACATACTAATCAGAAAAGATTAACAGGCTGTTGAGTTCATGCAGTGGAGATGAACAGTGTGGCGGCTTTGCAGTTATCACTGGTTTCCTAAAGCCCTTAATTCATTTTAATCAGAAAGTGGGCAGGCTTCTTGACACAATCAACATATCTGACCATGGAAGAAATATCAAAGGAGAAGCTGCTCACAGCAAAGCCACACCCTAACACTAACTTTAACTAGGTTATAAGCTCCATCCATTAGGTCCACAGAGGGGGAGCTGGACATAATTTGGCTCTGCAATGAGCACCACCTGAAAAAAAGTCTGAGCCACTACAAAAATGTATTCAAAATAAACTTAAGAGACAAAATTCTAATCCGTTTACATAGTAATGCTCATAACCCAGACTGATATAATGCAAAAACATTTTTGTGGTAGCCCAGGTGAGTTTTGATACTACATGAATGGCAGAGCAGGCTGACAGCTTAAGCATTCCTTTGATTAGTAAATTGACCAATCAAAATGCATATGCAAATGAGGCAACATCATTGCTCTTTAAAGTCACCATGAAATCAATTTTTGTTGTTTTATTAAAGGGATAGTTCACCCAAAAATGAAAATTATCCCATGATTTACTCACCCTCAAGCCAAGCTAGGCATAATGACTATCTTCTTTCAGACGAACACAATTGGAGATATATTTAAAAATATCCTGCCTCTTCCAAGCTTTATAATGGTAGTGAATGGGGAGCATGATTTTGAAGCCCAAAAAAATGCATCCATCCATCATAAAAATAATCCATACAGCTCCAAGGAGTTAATAAAGGCCTTCTGAAGCGAAGTGATGGGTTGTTGTTAAAAAAATATCCATATTTAAAACTTTATAAACTAAAATAACAAGCTTCCGGCATACTGCGCAAGTTGACTTGCGCCACAAGAGTAACCCCTGATGGGATGTATGATGTAGGAGTATCACAAGCTTAGACGCCTCTCGCGGTTTAAACAAATAGGGCTGTGCAACAAACTCAAGCTCCTCTTCTCTTATATCAAAATCCTCCGACATTTCTCTTCAAAATTTCTCGTTATAGACTTTCGTCATTATGCCATGCCCCGATGCGTACAGCCGTCTACCGGAAGCTAGTTATTATAGTTAATAAAGTTTTAAATATGGATATTTTTCTTACAAAAATCCATCACTTCGCTTCAGAAGGCCTTTATTAACCCCCTGGAGCCATGTGGATTTCTTTTATGATGGATGGATTCATTTTTTAGGCTTCAAAATCGCACCCCCCCATTTACTACCATTATAAAGCTTGGAAGAGCCAGGATATTTTTAAATATATCTCTGATTGTGTTTGTCTGAAAGAAGATCGTTATAATCACCTAGGATGGCTTGAGGGTGAGTAAATCGGGATAATTTTTTAAATTTTTGGGTGAACTATCCCTTTAAATAAAATTGCAGTATTTATTATAAATAATTATCTGTGCACATCATTATTATTTTTTTTTTTTTAATTCATGGGCCCTCATAATCTTTAATCATAATAAGTTCCCCTCCCACTTGCAGTGACATCTCTTCTCTTCTCTGATGACGCGTTTACTGGCGTGAGGGGCGGGACAGACTGTCACTCACATGAGATCGACCAATAGCAAACCATCCAATCAAAATCAAGTCCCGCCCTACATTTTTTCTTGTTCGAGAAGCAACAATAGGCAAGAAAAGACTATCACAGCACCCATTTAATGCCGACTTTGAAAAGACATTATAAATAAAAAAGCCTCTGAATATCACACATCATTACAGGTCAAAGGTCAGTAATAATATTTCACCCTGCACAACACTGGCTGGACTCTTTAACTCAAAGCTTAAGACTGGTATTGCTGCTGAAATATGCTTTGGCATGAAGTAAGAAGTGTGTGCCCTCTAGATTACGCCGCCTGAAGCTACGCTTGAATGAATAATACATTTCAAAAGTGTGGGGCCAGCTCGACAGGGACAGAAATAACCAAGATGAATGAATGAATAAATAAATAAGTCCTCATAAAGTACATCCATTTGAGTCAATGTCCAGTTCCTGACAGAGAACATATCAGCAATGAAAAGAGAACATCACACAACGGATCTGACATGATCTAAACATCATCGTTTTAAGCACACTTTAGATTTATGTACAGTATGTGAATCTGTCTTAACTTAAGGTTTAGGTAACCATCATTTTGAATAAAAGTAAAGCTGAATGTTCCTGAGTCTCAGCTACAGAGAATTGTTGGTGTAATACCACTTTCAAACACAAGAGGGGCACTTTTCACATGACTGACTAGATTTCATTCAGTTGATTAAGAAGTGATGTGTAACTGCACAAAACATGTAGGTTTTCTCAGATTGACATGGAAAAGGGAATTACAGAGTTCAGATGAAATTTAAAAACATTTACACACACACACACAATCAATCAAAATCATATTATACAGTATATGGGCCATTCCTGTTATATGCAGTACCTTTTGAACTGTATGCTAACTGTAAATATATGCTTGTGCTATATTTAAGGAAGTACAGTATTTCTACAAAACAATATTTCCAGACTTTAAGAATATTTTTTAATATTATCTTACCAATTTCTGTAATTTTATCAACTAGAAACCAACTGAGACTAAAAAAAAACATCACAGTTTTATATTGAATCAAATATCTGAGCACATCCTGTAAATAACTGCTGAAAAGCAGTGATCTTATTTGAAAACAGTATAAGGATACTTCTTTTTATGTATGGGATAGTAAACAGCTTAATAAACAGCTTTCTGAAGTTCAGTCCCCTTGTGCACCTGCTTATGATAACAATAATTGAAAGTTTACACACAGCCAGACTATAAGACATATCCTCCGTGGCAGGACAGGAAGCAATGGATGGACGAAGGTCACCCTGACCATCTCCTTTATGTTTCTCCCTCTGGGTCAGCGCATAAATCAGAGCTATGGATCGCCCGGCTCCCAAATGCCAGCTTCAGTGAAAAGTCTAAATCAGCAGACGTATTAAAAGGCCAACCCAGCTATTGTGTCCAGGCTGAGATGATCACATCTGTACTATTATGTCAGCTTCAGTGGTTCAAGTTGTTCTAACATTCACGATGCATGACTTTTTTAAATGCATTATGTATGAAAATAAATGTTTTTGCGGCCTGTTGATGTAATGGGAGGAATAAGAGATAAAATACGAACAGCCTGAGGGCAAGGTCTATAGTGGCCTACTGTAATTTATCAAGTGTGTAATTTTTTGATATTTAAATATTTTGTCCTGTTCATTCTTAATATTCCCCAACAAATAATTTATGATAGTCACAGCATTATTTGAGCCTTAAATTGACATTTTCGAATGACAATTTAATAAAAAACTTACATTTTATCATCACATTAAATTGCAGAATTAAAAATTGAATACTTTAACATCTAAGAAAGATTTACCTTTAATATATAAATCAATTAGGATATAATAGCTATCAACCTTATCAGCATAAATAAGAAAATTACCCAAATGTCCTTTCATGCCGTTTTTTAATCTTTGCATAGGAATTAAGGGTAATTATGCTAATATCTATAGAGTAGTAATATAATAAAGACACCCAAGAGAGATGTACAGCACAGACAACTACATTACACCTCTGTCTGGACATTTAAATGATCTTAAAGAGTCTATTATTTCAAGCTACACGTTCTAAGTCAATTTGCCAGATTAAACCATCGAACCCTTCCTGGCTCCGCTTTCTGAATAGAGATTGAGTAAAATGTCACATGGAGGACACAAAGGTAGATTGTGTTGAATGCTTATTGAAGGCTTAGATGCAAGTCTGCAGGAAATTAGCTGTTTGCATGATGCTGATAATGTAAAACGACCTATATATGATGTGGTTTTAAAAAAATGAGATGTTTCTGCAAGGCCTCTGGTTCTGTGACCCTTCATGTGGACCCTGCGGCCCTAGTGTTGATCATGTAAGGCCTGTGACACAGCAAATGGAAATGCTTTTGGGTATATATATAGCATGATGGATATGTCTAAGATGCAAGAATGGCAAAAGAATAAAAAGACTACAAGGTCTGATTTATTTCGTTTTTTCAATTTCCTTGCATGTTTTCAATAAAAATGTGATACAATATGGAGTATAAATGAACGACATAACTAATAACATAATTTACATACAGAAGTCTTCAGGTACAGTAACCTAACAGCATGTTTAATTCAGAGAGAAGGGCACAAAACCAGAGTGAAGGTGGATATTGGATA